>VWZE01000422.1:1179-33934 GCA_013396675.1 Eubucco bourcierii | reverse complement strand
GGAACTGGATGATCCTTGAGGTGCCTTTCCACCTAAACCACTCTATGATTCTATGAAGTAACTCCTGGGTCTGAAAATTCTGAAATTCAGTATCAAACACTTGGATGATTGAGTGTAAGCAGGTTGCTGTTTATGATCAATCTGTCTATGAACAAGAGCAGAGCTTGTCTTGTTAAACTTCTTATTTCTTGAACTTTGATATCTTTAAGTCACAGATAATATGACAATGTGATTTGAAGGTCTCTTACCTGTGAGTGAGTCACTGAGGTATATCTTGTATCTCAAAGAATTACACAGCTGCACACCTACAAATTTCTTATACCATGTCCTCTTTACGTATTGTTTCCCTTTGCATTCTGAAAGCGTGTCTGAATTGAATCTGATTTCAGTCCAGATAGCATCTTTTCCCACTGCAGAAGAGGAAAATAGAGGGTGAAGTGTGATGCTGCATAAAACATTGTGTACAACAAATATATTAAAATAAGTAGAATTATAATCCTTAATGGAGCAGAATGCAGCATGGCACCACTCACTTGCATTTTGATCAAGAAAAATACCTCAGGGAAGCACCAAAGCATGCAGATATGATTGATCCAATGAACTGCTTCTGCTCTCTCTTTGTGGTGCCATTTTGGAATAAGCTCATCCTAGGACCTTGTTAAGAAGAATTTTTACAAGGGCTTGTAGTGATAGGACGATGTGGAATGGCTTTAAGCTGGAAGAGGGCAGATTTAGACTAAATATTTACAGTGAGGGTGGTGGAGCACTAGAACAAGTTGCCCAGAGAGGTCATGGATGCCCTCACCCTGAAGGTGTTCAGGGTCAGGTTGGATGAGGTCTTGAACAACCTGATCTAGTGGAAGGTGTCCCTGACAAGGCAAAGGGGTTGGAACTAGATGGTCTTTAAGGTCCCTTCCAACCCAAACCATTCTATGATTCTGTGATATGATTCTATGGCAATGTGTGTTGACATAAGATATGTGTGATACAGTCACTGTTATTCAGTGGGTTCAAGCCAGGACAATCAACTACTTGCAGCAAAGTGCATGCCATTTAATAAAACTACACATAGTTATGAAGTGTCATGAATTATGTGGAAAGAAATGGTGTCCAGTGTTTGTCAAAGTGATGTCCAGTACAAGTCAAGAAGCAGCCCAATTTGCTTGGATGAGCTCAGCTATTCTTCAAAAGCTCAATTCACCTCCCACCAAAGACAGCGGGTGTCTTGGAAGTGGACTAAAGCAGAGCTGGATCAAGCCTTCTGACACAGGAATTTTTTATTCTAAAATACAATGGCAGATAAATAATATTCTGAGATGTGATCTGTTAACTCCCTTAAAAAGCAAGGAACTTATCCATTTTACACAGTTTTCTTTTGCATTCATGACAAGGCTGAGAAATATGAGGCTGTCTTTGGCTCATTTGTGTATATTGGTTTGAAGCCATCCCAGCTGCCCTAGGAGCACCACATCACACTGGTTGCATTCCACTCATATAAACAAGCAGCCTGGCATGAATCCTTACCAGGGGTATGGGTGGAAGGAATGAAATCATGTGTGAATGTTGTTTGAGTCCATAATTCATTTAATGGGTGCAGTACGGCCACCCTCCTTGTAAAATTATGCTGTCTCATTTCTGAAAACAATCATGAGTTTGAGGAGGGTAGATCTGAACAGGACATTAGACAGAAATTTTTTACAGTGAGGATGGTGAGACACTGGAACAGGTTGCCCAAGGAGGTTGTGGATGCCCCTTCCCTGGAGGTGTTCAAGGTCAGGTTGGATAAGACCTTGAGCAACCTGTTCTAGTGGAAGGTCCATGCCCATGGCAGGAGAGTTGGAAGTAGATGGTCTTTAAGGTCCCTTCCAACTGAAATCATGCTATGATTCTATGACACAATTCTATACACAAAAGGCTTACTTGAAATTGGCTCGCTCACTCTTGGGTCCGCTGGGGAAAGAGAAGAAACATTCGGTCAGACGCTGTAAAAATGAACATTCCCAATATTTCAATGGAAAAACATCGCTAAGCGATTTTTCTACAGTGGGCACAAGAGGTAATTTGTGAAACAGAGTTTCAGAAACAAAGTTACTTTTGTATCAAATAAAAATGAAATCTATTTTTTGCATGTAACGACAACATCAATGAGCTGTTCAGGCACTGGAACAGGTTGCCCAAGATGGTGGTGGAGTCGCCATCTCTGGAGACGAGAAAGTATGTGGACATTGCACTTCAGGACATGGTTTAATGGCCATGGTGGTCTTAGGTGGAAGGTTGAACTCAATGATCTTAGAGGTCCTTGCCAACCAAAATAATTCTATGATTCTATGAAAATTTTAATTATGGGACAATACTGGTCAAACACAGCTCTAGTGAAAACAAGAGTTTAAACTTATAACCAGCAAAACTCGATTCTCCTGTGATAAGATGAAAGGGAATGGCTTTAAGGGAGGGCAGATTTAGACTGGATATTAGAAAGAAATTCTTTACAGTGAGAGTGGTAAGACAGTGGAAGAGGTTGTCCAGGGAATGTTGGAAATGTTCGAGGCCAGGATGAAGAGGGCCTTGAGCAACCTGGTCTAGTGGAGGGTGTCCCTGCCCATAGCAGGGGATTTGGAACTAGGTGATCTTCGAGGTCCCTTCCAACCCAAAACATTCTGTGATTTTATGATATTTTTTAAAATTTTCCATTTCAAAACTTAAATAATACGAAAGACCCCCTCTGTAATACTAGCCACCCAAAACTTGGCTATGAAACCCCATGTGCATCTGAGAAAAAATGAAACAGACCACTTAATTTGTCCAAGCTAGCTAGAGAGAACATAATCTTTGTCAATCGTGAAAACTGCACTTAGCATAAACATTTTGTTTTCAGCTTTAACAATAGAGGATTACAAAGAGTGTGTTCAGAGCTTTTAAATATGTGTGGCATAGTCTGAACTCCTCCTTGACTAATCCCTTGCTCAGCCAAAGCTCTCATCCATCAGTGGCAACCCTAGAGGAGCACTAGTATATTATTACACCTGGCTTAAGAAGCAAATTGAGAAAGTCCTTTTAAAAAGACTCAACCCATTTCGTGTTTTATATGGTCCTTACGCGCTATTAGGCAATAAACACTGCCACACAAAAGATGGTCTCTTGCTTGTATGAAGTCAACTCATGTGTAGTTGGCCTCATGGGGAACCAGAATATGGAAAACAAGGGCACTCCTTGATTTGCACCCTTGAGTCAGATAGGACTTAACTTGAGAACCTACCCATGGTCAGCACAGGCTTGTGTACACCTCTTTAACATTTTCACTGGAGCGTAAACAGGATGGAGGAGCACCTACTGGGACACTGACTTCTCCCAGCTCTATTTCTTAATCTTGATTTCAGCCAAAAGACGTCACTGTTACACAGCAGCCTTATTGAAGAAGTAGCAAAAGTGCCTACAAACATAGCAACTCAACAACCGCGTGTTCCCCACCCAGAAGTCATTAATGGGAGTGATAGATACAAAAAGGTCAAGAATATTAATCTTAAATGACTGGGCCTTCTCTAAGGATGAAATGAGTTTCTTCATAGTAAACACCAGACACATTCTGTGCTCCTGTTTTTTCCTCATGCTGTCTGGCCATCTTACATCCTCACACAACACAGTCCTGACCTCAGGCTGACCTTCCAGGCACTACCATAACATGTTCAGCAGTAAAAAGCCAATCTGGAGATAGTAAAGAGCAAGATCAAACACACAGAACAAAGCAGGACCACCTTCTGTATCTCCCCCAAACATGCATACTAGAGTAAATGATGTTCAAACCTTTGGAAGTTCTTACCTGATTCAGTACTGAATGCCACAACACTGCTACTTGGGCCTTCACCAAGAGGGTTTTTAGGTTTCACATGGAATTCATAACTGAGGAGTAAAAGAGAAGAGATAAAAATTTTGCACACTAAGGGTCCTTTCAGAGTCTGGAGCAGACAGACTAACAACACACATCTTGCTGCTACTTGCCTCCTGAGGAAGAAGAAAAGGCTTCATTCCTCGCCCTGCAAACACTGAGATATTCTTTGTCCTGACAAGATAAGGCTCCTCAAAACACAGCATTTGCTTCACATATGCTATTAATGTTAGATTTCACACACCACTGATTTCAGCCTGTCTCCTCTCATACAGGTAGTTCAGTTCTGGAAAAGGGAGTAGTTCAGATGAGGGCAGAAACGATTTGATAAGCAGAGGTTGAGTAAAGCACATTGCTGTTTATCTGCACATCTGTCATTCATAAAAATGCAAACCTCCAGTTTAATGCCTCTGAGGCCCACCAACAGTGATAGGCAGGGCCAGGGAAACACAGAGCATGCAAAGTGCCTTTAACACAAATCTATGAGGAACAATTGAGGGAACTGGGATTGTTTACACTTCAGAAGAGAAGGCTCAGTGGAGACCTCCTTGCCCTGTACAACTACCTCAAAGAAGACTGGAACCAGGCTGAGGTTGACCTATTCTCACATGCAACAAGTCATAGAACAAGAGGAAATGGCCTCGAGTTGTGACTGAGAAAGTTCAGGTTGGATATTAGGAAAATCTTCATAGAAAGGGTTCTAGGCATTGGAAGTGGCTGCCCAGGGAGGTGGTGGAGTTACCATATTTAAAAGCCTAATGGCTGTGGTGCTGAGGGAAATGATTTGGTGGTAGTGGCTTAGTGGTAGTGATGGAATTGCGAGTTGTAGGTAAGCAGTTGGTCTTGATCTCAAAGGGCTCTTCCAATCTCAACAGTCTTACAGGACCAGGGCTCAGAAAGGCAAATACCCAACTACTTGAATATGTATTAGTAGTAAATATATGAAATAGTGACGATATTGTGCAGCATCTCTTCCTTGTCTTCATAGGAACATTGCACAGCACCAGTGTGTACTGCTGATCTCTTTTTCATCACAGCTGCATTGGGAATCACAGTGCTGTGAGAACAGAACAAGACTGAAGAAGGAATCCAAGCCAGTGTCCTCTGCTTAGGCCTTTTCTATCTCTCAATACTTGGCTACCAGTGATAGGAAGGATAAGGTGTTCTTTAACTCTGCAGCTCAGCTGAAACTTACACTTTCAAACTCCAGGTAAACACTTACTGAAAGACAGTTATGAACCTAAAAATGTAACAGAGAAGACAGCAGACATGATATTTGAAGGCAATATACAGGAAAGCTGTGGAGGGACTGATTACAAGGGTTTGTAGTGATAGGAAGAGGAGCAATGGTTTTAAACTACAGCAGGGTAGACTTAGATTTGGCTTCAGGATTGAATTCTTCACAATGACAGTAATGAAATACTGGAACATGTTTCCTGGAGATGTGGTGGAGACTCCATCTCTGGAGACATTCAATGTCAAACTTGATGGGACCCTGAACAACCTGATTTAGAAAAAAGTGTCCCTGTTCACTGCAGGGAGATTGGACAAGATAACCTTTGATGTTCCTTTCCAACCTGACACATTTTATGATTCTATGAGTCATGAAAGAGTTATAAAAGTGGGCACTGGTTACAGTTGAGGTTTTGCATCAAGGGCAGAGCTAGGACCAAACTCTGTATTTCCTGTCTTCCAGCACACACTATCTCAGCAAGCTTCTTCTCAGGTCTCCAAGCTCCAGGCTGGCAGCATCTGGGAAATTCTTACTGCTCGGCAACAGCTCAGTGCCTTCCTGTAGAACCTGCATCCCAATGAGTCAGCCAGTCAACAGCACTCTCTTCATGCCTTCCCCTGTGAGCTAGAAGCAGCAATCTGTCCCATGCATGCCACCTACAGAGAGACTTTTTGTATGCTTTGAATGCATCCATGGTGAATCTCTCAACACAGAGCATTTTTCTGTCAGCAAGAGAGCGTCGCATGACATGAGTCGGAAGGAGACTGTTGGCCCTGTTGGAAAATAATCCCTAACTTAAAGACTAAGCACAGAGCAAAATGAAAATCCCAGAAGTGGACAATTCCACATCCAACTTTTGGATCATGAAGGTTCACTTACCTATGATAATTTGGTAGCTCATGACTATAACATAGCATTGTAATGTATTGTGGAAATTTTTTNGTAAAAAAAAAAAAAAAAAAAAAAAGACCTCATACCACTCTCTGCACCCTTGGAAATTTGTAAACCCCATTTGCAGGTCCCTACAAGAGACAGAATAGCTCAATCCAAACTTTGGCTTACCTCTTATTGATTCTTGGCTCCTGCAAAACCTGAACAGTTTGCTAATTGACCTCAGTGGACTAATCATGAAGTACCAAGTAACTGTTTTCCACCCACAGTACTTCTAAGACAATATTTAACTCCAAATTTGCTTACATAAGCAATTGCCTTTATTTCTAGGGTTTCCTTTTCTTTTTAAAGGGAATTACTTCCAAAGATTGGTATGAATCATGGGCAATTTGTGGATATTTCTAAGTGAAACATGGACTTGTTTTAAGCTGGTTCAAAGTAATCTTAATATTTATTCAAAGATACTGCAAGACCCTTTTGAGCAACTCATATTACCCTACTGTAGGAAGGAGAAATAAAATAAATAATAAGTGAAATACTAAGTTTTAGACACAAAATTCTGTTCATGTTCAACTTTGAATTGCTTAAACAAAATATGGTTTGTATCTGAGGAGTTCATATCTGCTCATGCTGGAGAGTGTCCAGAGGAGGGGAACAAAGCTGGTGAAGGATATAGAAAACAAGCATTATGAGGAGTGGCTGAGGAAACTGGGATTATTTATTCTGGAGAAGAGGAGGCTGAGGGGAGAACTCATTGCTCTCTACAACTTGAAAGGATGTTGGAATGAAGAGGGAGTTGGTCTCTTCTCCCTAGTATCAGGTGATAGAATGAGAGGAAATGTCCCAAAATTGTGCTGGGGGAGGTTTAGGTTGGATATCAGGAAAAAAATGTCTTTCCTGCAAGAGTGGTCTGGCATTGGGACAGGTTGCCCAGGGAGGTGGTGGAGTCACCATTCATGGAGGTGTTCAAGAAATGTGTGGATATGGCACTTTGGGACATGGTTTAGTAGCCATAGTGGTTTTAGGTTTTAGATTTACTAATACCTTGGGTATTTCAAAGTAGTACCTAGAAGATACATTTTGGACAATGTACAAGTTAATGCATGCCTAGAGATAAAAGAATCTAAAGAAAATTTCCTACTACCTTCACAGTAGGAACTAATGGGAGGTGTCCCTGCCTATGGCAGGGGGTTGGAACTAGATGATCCTTGAGGTCCCTTCCAACCTTGCCATTCTATGATTCTATGAACACCTTATCTAGAGCTATTACAGTAATTTTAATTATTAATAGGTCAAGAGGACATATTATAGTGTTTTATTGGCAGTTTATGATATGACATTACAGATGATGATAGTCTGTTTATGTCCCTTTGTATGAAATGAAAGAAGTAGTTTGAAGAGCACTGCCTAGGATCTCTGACCTGGAAGGTTTTTTGTTCTACAGAACTTGCTACAACAAAAAGAGAGAAAGTGAGCAGATGAAGTGTTCTTATGGGACTGGACTTGGCAGATGAAATGCTTTTATGGAACTGGACTTCACAACTGCGTGGACTCAGAAGGTAATCACAGAATGCCAAGCTGGAAGGGACCCCAAAGATCATGAGGTCCAACCTTTCTGGGTTGAAATGAGACGGCCTAGCACCCTGTGAAGCTGAGTCTTAAAACTGTCCAATATAGGAGAATCCACTGGTTCATCTGGAATATTATTCCAATATCTAACTGTTCTCATGGCAGAATTTTTTCTTCTGAAGTCAAGTGTAAGCTAAAGATAAATAGATGCAGGCAGCATATCTGGATCTCACCTGAATATGTAAGGGTGTCGCAGATTTTGTAAGCTGTATTTGTAGGGCAGAAAACTCACAAACTGGACAAGACAGTGGAGGATTTGGAAAATAAATCAAGTATTTTGCATATTTTTGTGCAAACATACTGTCCTCAAGAGCTGTTGTGTCCTACTTTGAGTTGCATTAGGCAACATTCTTCGTAGGAAACAGTCCTGTTCCCAAAAAACTGAAGTCAATCATCTTGGACCCATCAGTTCTCTGACTCCATAAAAAGAACAAACAAGAACTGAAGACTAAATATTTTCCAAGTAGTGTTTTTCAAATTGTGGTCCAGGGACCACTAGAATCTCTGAAAAAAAAAAAAGTAATATCAAACCACAGTTGGAAAAAGTATGGCAAGACTGAAATAAAGAACTAAAATCTACACATAGAGATTTCAGCTCGTATGAAAACAGAAACAAAACTGGAAACAAAGTAAATAATAAAGAAGTGTTCAAAGTTTGGCTTGGTCAATTCGAGAAGCCTTCTGTTAGTGACACTGAAGAGCAAAGTTTTTTTAAAACTAAAATATTTACAGTTCTACATGTTTTGTGGTAGGTGTCTTTACAGGTACCCAAGCATCATAGACCTCTTTTCTCCGCCAAATTCAATCCTGAAACAATGGCAATGGTTGCAACCATACAAAAATGATTTAAAAAACCCACCAAAAAAACAAAAAAAAAAAAAACAAAACCAAGGGCTTTCAGAGATGTGCCCTGGGTAGGTACAATCCCAAGCACAAATACAGGCTGGATGGTGAATGGCTGGAGAATAGCCCTGAGGAAAAGGATTTTGAGGTCTGGGTTGGTGAAAAGCTCTCAACATGAGCCTGCAGTGTGCACATGCAGCCCAGACAGCAACCGAGTGCTGGGCTGCAGCAAGAGCAGCGTGGCCAGCAGAGCAAGGGAGGGGATTCTGCCTCTTTACTCTGTTGGAGCGGGTCCAGAGGAGGGCTGCAAAGATGATCAGAGGGCTGGAGCAGCTCTCCTATGAGGACAGGCTGAGAGAGTTGGGGTTCTTCAGCCTGGAGAAGAGGAGGTTTCAAGGGGACCTGATAGTAGCCTTCCAGTATCTGAAGGGGGCCTACAGGAAGGCTGGGGAAGGATTATTTGCAAGGTCCTGCAATGACAGGACAAGGGGCAATGGGTTTAAACTGGCAGAGGGGAGATTTAGACTGGATGTTAGGAGGAAGTTCTTTGCAGTGAGGGTGGTGAGGCTCTGGCACAGGTTGCCCAGGGAGGTTGTGGCTGCTCCCTCCCTGGAGGTGTTCAAGGCCAGGTTGGAGGAGGCCTTGAGTGAGCTGTACTAGTGGGAGGTGTCCCTGCCTATGGCAGGGGGTTGGAACTAGATGATCCTTGAGGTCCCTTCCAACCTTACCATTCTATGATTCTATAATTCCAAATAAGTGACTCAAAACTGAAAGGGGGAGAAAAGAGAAGTTAGATTGTGTTCATGATTTGACAGGTTATACAGAATAATTTTCAAGACATGATGTGGCTCTCTTCATAGAAAATAATTTGAAGTCTCCCTTTTTGTGTATCAGGTGAAAGATCTGAAAAAATAAAAGCAAAATGGTGGGAAATGGGTTACCTACTGCAATCTTATGCACTTCTATACAAACCACAGGATAGGAGAAATGAATGCTTAGAGATTCAAGGAAGTATGTAGGTAAAAATTAATAAAAGGAAGTAGGAAAGCTCTATAATAATTACCCCAAACCTGCCTCTTAGCTAGACTTATGCATTAGAAGCTGGAGTAGGTAGTCCATCTTTATATCTGTGTGCCTTTGATGCCAAAAACTCTCCTACCCAATATATTCAGCCATCTAACCTGTCACATTTCTAACCTCTAAGACTGCTATCCCACAAACTTTGGAGACTAGCTTTCCCAAATCCTCCCAAACTGCATAAGACAATAAAAGTCCTTGTGCAGATTAAATGGATTTTTACTTACAGTAATTACAGTGCGGAGCATATTTTTCCACCCTAGGAAATCACTATTCCACATGGAACTTTGGCAGGCACAGCTGCTCCTGCATTTTTCAAATCATGCAAAAGGAGAAGACTGAAGATTGCAGAACTGAAAATAGGTGAAACATGATTTTCCCCATAATCACAGAATCAAAGAATGGTTTGGGTTGGAAGGGGCTTTAAAGAGCATCTAGTTCTAACTCTCCTGCTATGAGCACCACCTCCCTGAGCAGCCTGTTCCAATGCCTGACCACTCTTAAAGGAAAGAAGTTTTTCCTTCTATTGGAAAATGTCCCTTTCTGGGAGGACTGGAGCAGTTGAGTAGAGTCATGGGAGTTAGGTCAATTTCAGGGGAGATGCTGGTGGTTAGATGCCAATTATGCAGGACTGTTTCAATGTGTAAAGCTTTTCTGTCTCTGCAATGCATGCTTGGATAGCAGCATGATCATAGAACTAGGCTTAAGAGAAGGGAGGACAAACAGAAAGACATAGAGATACTAAATAATGGTAGTATGTATTACCTATAGCAGAACCAGGTAGCTATAGAATCATAGAATGACAGAAACATAGAATTAGGTTGCAAAATACTTCTAAGATCACTGAGTCCAAGCATCAACCTGAGACCACCATGGCCATTAAACCATGTCTTGAGGTGCCATGTCCACACATTTATTGAACACCTCTAGGGATGGTGACTCCACCACCTCCCTGGGCAACCTATTCCAGTGCCTGTATGAGTTATTATGTCTAAAATGTTCAAAGAACTTTTTCAGTAGAGGGTTAAAGACTTGCTATGCATGGTCTTTGAGTAAATTGCAGTACCATACTCTTTTTTACTTTCCTACTTTTTGGAAGACATGAAAAAAAAAAAACTTTTGAAGGAAATAATCTACATACATTACAACAACAGTTTGGTACATGCATAGACTCAACTCACATTTACAGTTTTGCTTGGTTGAGGTTTTTGGTTTTGTTTTCTGAGGACCTTTGGATTTTTTTTTTTTTTAAACATTTTGTGTTATTTCTATTCCTCAAGATACATCATGGCTGGAAATATAGTTTGGCTTGGGACACAATCTAACCCAGAAGTCCCAAAGAGACCACTCAAATTATTTTTGAAAAGAAAAAAAATATATATTTGAGATTACCAAACTACTTAACCAAGGAAAGGATCAGTTTCTAAAGGGAAGTTTTACAAAGCTGTGGGTTGCAAGCATCAGAGGTTTTCTGTTTCTTATTAACATTATTTTTCTATTAAAAAAAATCTGCAACAGCAGACTGCTGGGATGCATCTTCTAATGGGTACCTGAAGTCTCTCAGAGCTATTTGGCACATCTCTGAGTGCAGTCAATATTTTTCTTTACTACCTTCCAATTACTGCCAACACAAATATGCATGAGAACTGTTTTCAACAATATTCAGATTCTTTTTTGAAGGCTCGTAGAAGAAATTGGTGCTGCAAAGTTTCCTGGACCTTAGTTCTGTGAACTTAACTGCCCTTAAAGAAACCACCAGAATGAAAAAGGGAATGTACACCTAAACAACAAAAGTATTTCAAGATAGGGCAGGGATACAGAAATAAGAAATAATAATTACATGTTTTGGAAGAGAAAACAGAAGAAGTAGCAGAAATAGCCAAGATGATACTATATCAGGTGGCTGGAAGACTTGAAGAAGATAAATCAATTTTAAGAAAAACTCCAAAACTAGTTAAAAAAAACCCCAAACCTAAAAAAATTTTCCTTTGGAAATGGAAAAATAGAATTGGGATTTAAAAAAAAAAAAAAACCAACCAAAACCATCAACATCTGTATTTAATATTCTAGGCTCAGAAAGGTCCATGAAAATAAACTGCAGATCAGTGGAACCATTTTTAAGAAGGAAGATGATGCAGATGAACATCATCGTCACTACACAGGAGATAGAGAGAAGAAAACAAAACCCACAGTAATTCCATTTCTATTTCATGCCTCTGAAGGGTTTTTCCAAAGAACTCCTCAAGGAGGGAAATTGAAATTGTGGGTAATGACCTTGTCTTTGACTCGAACATGGGAATCGCAAAGGGCCTAGAGATCAAGTCCTACAAGATCCAGATGAGGAATCTGGGATTGTTTAGTCTGAAGACAAAGGGGTTGAAGGAAGACCTCATTGCTTTCTACAGCTTCCTGAGAGGAGGCTGTAGTGAGGTGAGGGTCAATCTCTTCTCCCTAGCATCAGGTGATAGAATGAGAGGAAATGGCCTGAAATGGTGCGAGAGGAGGTTTAGATTGGAGATTAGGAAATATTTCTTTCCCGCAAGAGTGTTCAGGCATTGGAACAGGCTGCCCAGGGAAGTGTTAAAGAAAAGTGGGGATGTGGCACTGTGGGACATGGTTTAATGGCCATGGCAGTGTTAGTTGACATTTGGACTCAATGATCTTAGATGTCCTTTTCAACCAAAACAATTCTATGGTTCTATGGTCTTGCTTGACTATTATCATAGGAGAATTACTGCACTACTTTGTTTTTAAGAGTGGTCTTAAGTGTATGCTAAGAAGAGATAAAGAGCAGAGTCCTGAGTTGCATTGTGAGCACCCTTGCAAAGAAACTCAAAAACAAGTGACTGCATAATGAGTTAGACAGGAATATTCCAAACAAATAACTACTTGCAATTTAAACTGTAATTGCTCTGACCGAAAGAATCAGCCATGTAGTTTGGTTTTGACTGTTTTCCAAGTGGAGTACATGGTATGTTTCTCAAAAACATCTGTGACAGTTTTCTCAGTATAAAAACCTGCAGAATTTTCAAGAGGAGGATGAGAATTTAAAGGGACAAATTAGCCCATACTAGCACATTTCTTCCCCTCACTTTTCTTTGCTAAGAAGTGAAGGACATTTACAGTAGCATATACTACTGCTTTGGCCTGCATAAAGAAAATGGGCAAATCTGAGATTTAAAAGATCAGAAACTATCCCTAAGATACAATTATACAATGACTGAAGTTAGAAGGGATCTATGAAGGCCAAGTTGCCCAGGCTGCTTTTCACAACAGGGACAACTTAAAAGCTGCCTTAGGTTGCTCATGCTGTATCAACAAGACATTCATGGATTGAACAGAGTAAAATAAAAATAGCTCAGTACTTGGTCCAGACTAACTGGAAGAAAGAAGGATGAAAGAAGGATGGCAGGGGGTTGGAACTAGATGATCCTTGAGGTCCCTTCCAACCTTACCATTCTATGATTCTATGATTCTATGAAAAGAATTAGACTGTTTCACTTTTTTAACAAGTGAAGGACTAACTGAAGAACAAAGATAACAAAAGCTGAAGAAAATTTAGTATGTATTTACATGTGGTACTGAAAACCAGACTGAGTGTAATGTGACCTGGATCTACTCCATAGAATCATAGAATGGTAAGGTTGAAAGGGACCTCAAGGATCATCTAGTCCCAACCTGCTGCCATAGGCAGGGACACCTCCCACTAGTACAGGTTACTCAAGGCCTCATCCAAATACTTGCAAATAATATAAAGGGTAACAAAAGCTAACTGCAGTTCAACATTGTAATCAACAGCTGTGTGCCATGTGATTATTAGATCACATCTATATTAGACACATTAATGCAACAGACATTTGCAAAACTAGAGAAAGTATTCCTCTAGAGGCACCAGCTATATCCAACTAACCAGTGTGAGAAGGATATGTGTAGTTATCCAGTTGATATAGCATAGCCATGCTGTTTGTTTTGAGGGATTTCAGATAAAAACTCTTTACTAGAGTGGTGAGACACTGGAAGTGCTAAAGACCTGGCAGGATAGGCTTTTTTTTTTTTTAAACCAGGTTGGAAAAGACCTCTAAGATCATCGAGTCCAACCTATCACCTTATGCTTCTAATTAATTAAATCATGGCACTAAGTGCCTTGTCCAACCTCCTCTTAAATACCTCCAGGGATGGCGACTCCACCACCTCCCTGGGCAACCTGTTCCAATGGCCAATCACTCTTTCTGTGATGAGCTTCTTCCTAATGTCCAGCCTAAATCTACCTTGGCATAGCTTGAGGCTGTGTCCTCTTGTCCTCTCACTGGGTACCTGGAAGAAGAGACCAACCCTGCCTGGTTGCAACCTGCTTTCAGGTAGTTGTAAAGAACAATAAGGTCTCCCCTGAGCATCTTCTTCTCCAGGCTGAACAAACCAGGCTCCCTAAGCTGCTCCTCACAGGGCTGTGCTCCAGCCCCCTCACCAGCTTTGTTGCCCTTCTCTGCACATGTTCAAGCACCTCAACATCTTTCTTAAACTGAGGGGCCCAGAACTGGACACAGGACTCAAGGTGTGGCCTAACCAGTGCTGAGTACAGGGGCAGAAGGACTTTCCTGGTCCTGCTGGCCACAGTTCCTGACACTGGTCAGGATGCCATTTGCCTTCTTGGCCACCTGGGCTCACTGCTGGTTCCTGTTCAGTTGGCTGTTGACCAGTATCCCCAGGTCCCTCTTTTCCTGGCTGCTCTCCAGCCACTCTGTCCCCAGCCTGTAGTGCTGCATGGGGTTGTTGTGGTCAAAGTGCAGAACCCAGCACTTGGACTTGAGCAGTTTGGTCTAGTGGGAGGTGTCCCTGCCCATGGCAGAGTTGTTGCAATTAGGTGATCTTTAAGGTCCCTTCCAACTCGAACCATTCCATCATTCAGACAACAGGCCGGTTGCTGTCTGGGCTGCATGTGCACACTGCAGGCTCATGTTGAGCTTTTCATCAACCCAGACTCCAAGGTCGCTTTCCTCAGGACTGCTCTCAGCCATTCACCACCCAGCCTGAATTTGTGCTTGGGATTGTGCCTACCCAGGTGCAGGACCTTAAACTTGGCCTTGTTGAATTTGATGAGGTTGGCCTGGGCCCACCTCTGCAGCCTGTCCAGGTCCCTCTGGATGGATCCCTGCCCTCTAGCAAGTTGACTGTGCCACACAGCTTGGTGTCACCTGCAAACTTGTTGAGGGTGCAAGTCTCAATACCTTGCAATCCAGTCACCAAAAGCACATAAAGCTGGCACATATAAGACAAAGTAAAGATATGTCAAACTGCCATATTACATACAAATTTATCTGCTTAAAAGTAATCCTCGTGAGTTGTCACGTGTCTGTAAAAGCCCATTTTTAATTTCCATGAATGGTATGAGTCCATAAAAATCAAATACTTGATAACTGTACTGAAAGTTAGAACTTGCTTTTCTTTTTTCAGCCAGTTAATTTTTTCTCTGTGCCTAGCCAATTTTCAGACAGATGAACAGACAGACAGAACACTACACAATAATCCTCTGGTTCAGATATATTTGTATTCCATTTAACTTCTACATTTGTACTTACTGACAGTTGCAGTCACACATGCAATTTTTCTTGAGAGACTGCAAGAGTCTCTCATTTCTGCCTCCCTAACACTGCCCAAACTTCTTAAATATTCAAAATCTGGTCATTAGCTCCTAATCTTTAAAAGTTGCCTTGTCAAAAGGCCAGCTCAGAGGAGGATGGGTGTCTGGCTTACTGCAGGGATTCCCAGAGGTGTAGCTGTATGACCTATTTGAAAGAAGAATGTAAAAGAGAAAAACAAACAAACAGCATGATCTGGCAGGCTTGGATGCACCCAGTTTTTCCCTGATGCTTGTTCTGCCCACTTCACACTAAAGCTGTCTGTCTTGCTTCCTTCATGATGGATGTAGGTGATTAACTCTGCAGGCACTAACTTGATTTACCTCAAGAGGATGAAGGACATTGGGCAATGTGACTGCAGACTGTCTTTGACACATACTCATCCTTCAAGAGCATACATTTGGAGAATTAAAGGCTTGAAATGTCCTGCTGCTATAAGATCCTTCTGGTTTAAATTTACCCTTGGGGACTGAGATACAACATTTAAAAACTTTTTTTTTTTTTTTAGCATTATGGAAAGTTTTTTGTTAGGTCTGTTTCATGTCTGGATGCACCGAGCCTTCAGAGCAGCATAAGGAATTTACACAGCCTCACTGATGGTTTCAGGGAAGCTGGGAAAAATAGACTCTTGAATTAGAGCTTGTCAGCTTCTCCAAAGCATTTCAAGGCCAAGAGGTTCTTCCCCAGTTAATCCACGTTCTCTTTCCATATATTTGCTAGTAGTTGAACATTTCCAAGAGAGATTTCTTCTTCTCTTCCAAGTTTCTTTTCCAGCTCCACATCATCTATTGCTCTTTTTTTAAGGCTACTTGTGGAAAAGTATGCTTCCTAGGCCTAGTGTATTACCTGATTAATTTGCAGATGTTTCAGGGACTCTGTTAATTACCTTGCTGAGCTCTGTTTCATTGTTTCCCCTCCTCCTGTTTTCAGTGAGTTTTGTCCACAGGTTCATGTTCTTCATCAGCAAGCAGTCATCTTCTGACACACAGGAGGTATATACCATTCCTTGCAACACTGATACTCTCTACATGGTGTTGGCTGTCTTAATCACTTTCTTATTTTCCCTAAATTTAGTGTGCCAACAAGACTGGATTCAAATGGTAACAGCAATGGTTTCTTGTGATTCTGCCAAGGCTTTCAAGGTATCCTCAGAATTAGAAAATGCAGATTTTGAAATGGGAATTCAATCAGACAGAACCACTCTGAGATGGACTTTATAGTGTACTATTTCAAAGCAGAACCAAAATGAACATACAGACAGCATAGCCTGACAACTTTAGCAACAGCTGCAGTCATTTTTGGTTCTAACTCCAGAAACAGGTTGTTTTGCCATCTCTTCTAAGCTCTCTCAACTGACTCAGGAAGACATTGAGGAAACTGATGATGTGTTTTGTTTTTCCTTGTTGTATTGCTAAGATATCCTAATTGCCTCTTAACAAGACAGAATGACATAGTTGCGCAAGTCACATCCCTTTAAGAAGCAACAGAGAGGTTCTTGATGCAATACACAGAAAATGCACCTTGTCTTATGAGTTCCAGAATATGTCAAAGAAGTTCTTTTTTGGTAATGACAATTTCCCCTAACATTTCTTTCCCAATTCTCTTCCCTTTCCCCTCCACTTTGCAATAGTTACAGTCCTCCTCCTAGCTGCTGGTCACAAGTACCTGAGCTAAGAACCAATTCCCACTATTAAACCACACATTGGCTTAAAACAAAGGTTCAAGATGGATTCTGTGCAGAATTTTGTGCTCTGTGACCAACTTAAGGGTAATACTAAAAAAGAAAGGCTTATCTGAAACACAAGAATTCCATTACCAAAGCCAAGTGGTCTTACAGGAAAAAAGCATATAATTCATTAATTTTCTGATGCAATCAATAAGGAAAACAAAGGGCAGAGCAGGTTTTTTTTCCCCTGCTCTGAATTTTACCACAAGAAAGAAGAATAATTTTTGATAAGATTTTTTTGTTTTAAGGGATGATAACGCTCATTTGGCCTAGTTGCATGAGATGTATGGAATCAACTGGAATTCAATTATTCATTTTTAACTTCCCAGTTGCTTCAAGACACTGAAAGAAAACTACATATACGCAGCAAATGCATCTTTCCTTTCCATGGTGCAATGCAACAGTCGAGCTTCACAGAGTGGCCCAACATGCATTTCATTTTAATATGCAAGCAGGCTACTTTTTTGTGCCAAGCATCCTTAAACCCCAGAGAAAAACAACTGTACATGCAAAATCTTGATCTCAACATACCAAGTTGATTTACCTTGTTTCATTAGCTGCTAAATTGAAGAGATTTTTTTTTTTTTTTTTTATAAAAAGGAGTAAATTTTCTCACACATTTAAGTGTTAACCTTCCTGATAGAACAGGTAACTTTTGCAGTTTGTCCAAACCATAAATACTCTTGGAAATTTGTTAAGTTTCCTCAGATTCGTCTCATCTCTTAGCTCAAAAGAAAGCTAAACCAAAACATACCTTTTTCTTTTTCCTATCAGAAAGGAGTAAAACCAGTTTGGTCTTATATACCTATGTATTTTTGTTTGAAGTGGCAGCAACTGACAATCTAAATTTCTTGGATTAAATTATAAAGTTATTTTATTTGATTACCTTGTGTCAGGCTTTAGGTTTTCCACAGTAGAATGGGTCTGATTTGTAGTGATAATCGATTTCTCCTTTTCACCATCACTTGCTCCATTTTCAGTTGATACAACCTCATACTCTGGAAAATTACAGTAAAGAGAAATTGCTTAAATAGTAGTTCTTACTCGAGTCTCTTAATTGCTTTCTCTATCTCCCTCCATTCACTGGGACAAAATTACTTCACTCCCACAGTTCACAAATTACTTCACTCCCTCAGTTGTGCAACTGTGACTTCTTTTCTATTCTTCTATCCATACTGATGGGGTAAATTATGTAGGACAATGTGATGAAGTGAAAGTTCATCAAAGTTTAGAGCAGCCCTAAACCCCTACATTTTAAAATTCCAAGCTTCTGAACCACATCAATTCAATCTGAGCAATCGTTTCCATATATGCATATGTGATGTTCAGATCTACTGCAATAGTTTCCAAAGTGACCTCCACACAGTATCTTTTTGTCTTTACCTTGTGATAGACTCAGTTGTTTAGAACATGCACAGAGCAATAGAAAACTTTAAAACAGGTTTGAAAGAACATAAGAAACTGCATGAAGGAATTACTGCTGATACTGAAGATTTCAAACTTTACAGGTTTAGAAGTCCTCTCCCTCAAAAGTCATCCATGAACAGCAAAAGACATACCACTGCATTTTAAAAACAAGCTCATGGACCAGTAGGAATGTATGGGTGGCCAGCAGGAGCAGGGAGGTCATTCTCCCCCTGTACTCTGCACTGGTTAGGACACACCTTGAGTACTGTCTCCAGTTCTGGGCCCCTCAATTTCAGAAGGACATTGAGGTGCTTGAACGTGTCCAGAGAAGGGCAATGAGGTTGGGGAGAGGCCTCAAGCACAGCCCTATGAAGAGAGGCTGAGGGAGCTGGGATTGTTTAGCCTGGAGAAGAGGAGGTTCAGGGGAGACCTTCTTGCTGTCTACAACTACCTGAAGGTTGGTTGCAGCCAGGAGGAGGTTGCTTGCTTCTCTCAGGCAACCAACACCAGAACAAGAGGACACAGTCTCAAGCTGCACCAGGGGAAGTTTAGGCTGGAGGTGAGGAGAAAGTTCTTGACTGAGAGAGTCATTGACTGCTGGAATGGGCTGCCTAGGGAGGTGGTGGAGTCACTGTCCCTGGAGGTGTTCAAGGTGAGTTTGGATGTGGCACTTGGTGCCATGGTGTAGTCTTGAGGTCTGTGGTGATGGGTTGGACTTGATGATCTTTGAGGTCTCTTCCAACCCTGGTGATACTGTGATACTGTCTCAGACTTGGCAGGGAAGCAATTAGAAGGCTTTTGCTTTGTATCATTTTTTCAGGTGGGACACCAATGCAATGACTAAAGCCATCAGCACTGATAGTATGTATTTGTGTAAAACATACCCCTGCTTTCTCTATATGCATTTCCTTTTTGGAAACAAAGACTTGCCACTACATAACCACCAGGGACAGAGCAAATCATGGAGGGAAAAAACCCAAACAAACTGGCAAAAGCTATTATATATCCTAATTAAACCTCACTAAAGAAGGTATGTTTATTAAGAAGCATCGGAGAGAGGTACATCCAGACAGAGAATGAGTAGATAACTTGGCAAGAACATGACGAAAACCCTTGTGCATAGCTGAAAGTTAAGCAAAGTAACCATTTCCAAAAAATTGCTCAATAAATTACATTTTCTATTGCCACAGTTCTATATGAAATAGTGATTAAAAGAAAAAGTTTGCAGCTTAAGTTAGCTGATTGAAAAAATGTGTACAAACTACAAAACCAAAAAGAGATGACAGAAACCTTGACTTAAGTCTGTCTAAATGAGTAACATCATACTAGTGTCAGTATGAAATAATCACTGGGGATTCAATGCTTTCTCTTGATTTTGTAAAGTGTCTTTAGATGAGTCATTACAGGAGTAATTTTTTTAAAGTGAAGGTGAAGTAGGTAAGCTCAGTGAGAGTATTTGTAAGCTCTGGAAGGGGGTTGGACTCAGTAATCTCCAGAGGTCCCTTTAATGCCTGCCATGCAGTGATTCTGTGTTACACATTGAGGTTAAAAAGAATGAAGATGGTGTTTATGTGTAAGCTCTTAGATCTAGGTAGGAGGGTAGCTAGAATGAAAACCAGAGTTTCTCTCAGTGAAGAAAAATGATTATTAGTCATATAATCTGCAGAAGGTTTTAATCTTTTTTTCCTGGAATGGGGAAAGGTGTTCCAGGTGTCTCAGTGTTACAGAAGAGAATAAACTTTATGTCAAGTTAACTTTTACCAGTGTTTCACCTGAAGTCTCAGAAGAAGCAGTGAGTATTGCTTGTTCTGTATTTGATAACACACACAAGAAAAGAAAACAAATATTCTCAGAAGGCAGGTAGGCCTTGCTCTCATCTGGATGATGTGCATTGATATTTTTACCAGCTCTAGTGGAAATGTTTTCCTGGTTTTGCAATACAAAAGGTTGTGCTACAGTAGGTTCCCTAACATGCTCAAGAAGAACAGCAAGTCTGCTCCCAAGAAAGAATCCAAACTAAATTATGTTATCTGATCTATTCAAGCTAAGGACTGGTCTGCAAAGGAGGCCTCCAAATGAAAAAAAACAAACAAAAAAACCCCAACCCAAACAAACAAACAAAACCCCCAAAAATTCACTGAACAAAAAAAACAAAAACCCCAAAACCCAACCAAAACAAAATTAAAAAACCCAAACGATACCCAAAAAACCAAAACCCAAACAGCATAAAAAGCATTGCAAAACTACCTGGAATGGGGACTGTTCACAGAGAGCTTATCCTCAGCTTAATTCTGAGGTTAGCAGTAAGCTCAGCCTTTTGCTTGCAGGACAAAGCACGTGGTGGAAGGCAAGTCATGTCATCATTCTTCCCTCTCACTGATATTTTTTATTAGCCTGCACTCTCTTTTTGCTCCCACTTCAATCCAGCAGAAGGACAAACTTTCTTCCCCTTTCCAGGAAGAAAAATGTGGAGGCGAATTTTTGTCTTGAATGTCTGGTTGGTTTTGCATATATTATTTTTCAAAACAGGGATCATAGTGAGAAAAGAGGGAGGCTAAACCTAGTATTTATTTCTAGAAAATCAAGGGAGGTCTAGTTTGAGGAAGTGAGTGGACTTGCTTGTCACAGTCATCTAATAATCCCCTTGCACTGAAATCTCTCATGACATGCACATACAATAACATCTGAAAGCATCCTAGTTACATGCTAAAGTGAATGGCTATCAAGTCTTAGTCCTCACAGTTCCTAGTACTATGTGTTCTACTCACCTGTGAAGCAGTATGGCCTGTGATGAGCCAGTGATTTTTCAAATTAAAGTTTTATGTTTATGGTAAAAACAGAAGTAATTTTCCTGACAGTAGAGAATAATTCTAATTTTCAGTTGTTATTTAATTTAAATGTTCAATTTTGATAAGCTTGTGTTGGTATGCAGAAGATGGCCCTGAATGTGTACCTGTCTATGTACTGATTCCTGTGTGACTCGCAAGGATTTATTTTCAATACAAGAACCCTCCTTTGAACATTGAGAAAATCAAGCAGATTCTTTTACCAGAGAATTTGGTAACCCTGTGGTAGGTACAGGAAGTATGCTGGCAGAGTTCTAGTGACTTACTAGATAGATGTAATGTTTCATTGCGTCTGGCCCACTGATCAACAACAGCCTCACATCAAGAAATATGTCTATGTGACGTGTATCCACCTACATAATAAAGACCACTATTGCATTGGGATTAAAGTATTTTTACTTTAAAGTATTTTAAAATACTTTAAAGTATTTCTACTTTTACAGACCCAATCTGGAGTACTGTGTACAGTTCTGGAGCCCTCAGCACAGGAAGGACATGGAAGTGTTGGAGCAGGTCCAGAGGAGGGCCACAAAGATGATCAGAGGGCTGGAGCAGCTCTCCTATGAGGACAGGCTACAAGAGTTGGGGCTCTGCAGCCTGGAGAAGAGAAGGCTTCGAGGGGACCTGATAGTAGCCTTCCAGTATCTGAAGGGGGCCTACAGGAAGGCTGGGGAAGGATTATTTACAAGGTCCTGCAATGACAGGACAAGGGGCAATGGGTTTAAACTGGCAGAGGGGAGATTTAGACTGGATATTAGGAGGAAGTTCTTTCCAGTGAGGGTGGTGAGGCAGTGGAAGAGGTTGCCCAGGGAGGTTGTGACTGCTCCCTCCCTGGAGGTGTTCAAGGCCAGATTGGATGAGGCCTTGAGTGAGCTGTACTAGTGGGAGGTGTCCCTGCCTATGGCAGGGGGTTGGAACTAGATGATCCTTGAGGTCCCTTCCAACCTTACCATTCTATGATTGTATGATTTTTAAATGGCATAAATGACTGTGAAATGAAAAACAAGGTACAAATACTGTATTCTGATATAATAGAGGACAGAAATCAAACCAACCTGTAACAGTGTCATTGTCTGGTTTTTCCCAGTCCAATATGACGAAAGTTGGACAGCCCTCAACAGTCACCACTGTGAGATTGGTTGGAGGGTTTTGTGGAGGACGAGTAGGTTCTTCCTTGCTGCTAACTTCTTCTTGAGGAAAATGTTCAAGAGAGCTTGTGATAGAGCAAGGCACATCATCATCTTTCTTCATGTATTTGACATGAGGAGCTAAGAGCAATAGGAAAGAGTTGTTATTCATTACAGTGTCTTACAAAACGTCATTGCCATTTCACTTGGTGCGTAACTTCCATCTTAGACCACCAACTGAAAACCTGCACAAGGGATCAAAGTCAAACATAAATGAGTAAGAAAAATAATCACCATATATTTAAGCTGCCTGTTGTTTGTGAGGTTTTTTTGTTTGTTTTAAATTATTATTAGGTTTGGAATCTGCACTGCCTTCACCTCCTTCCCATTGGTACCAATGATGAAATATCACTCTAAGGGGTATTAGTGGGTGATACGTGCTGTTTGAAAGAACTAACTTCTGTCACAAAATAGGACAATTAACTTCAGTCCTTCTTTAGTAGAATGACACTACGAGTGTCACATGCAACGTTTGAGCACTATGCTGAATCAAAAATACAATGCACATCACCACTTTGTTTCACCACAAAAAGTAACAAGTTTTCTTCCACAGTTGTTCCGTCACTCAACTTGTGGCTTCTAAAGTGATTGTCAAAATCTTATTAATTTTCAGTGGTATAGGATCAAACCTTAAAACAAACCCGAGGCAAATGTCTTGTACTCTGCATCAAAATTAGTAAGAAGACAAATGCATTGGTTCTAAAACTCAAACTTCTACTGGATATCAGCAGTAAGCTCTTGCAAAAAAAGGCAATGTCTTCAGAAATGTAGAAGTGTTTCTTACCAGACCAAGAAAAAACCCGGAAAAATCTTTTGGTACAGAAGTACTTTTTCCTGTTGTCTTGCCATGCTAATCTGTCTAGATCACTGCAACAGCGATATTGTGGCTACTTTATTGTCTAGTCCTGTATATGTTACCAGTTATTGGAACATACACAGCCTGGAATGAAAGGTGAGGTGTCTAAGACAGATGTGTTTCCCTTACGGTGAGATGCACTGGTATTGGGTACTCTTCAGGTGCTTTTGCAAGCCTACAGCAAGATTTTCATTTGGCTTGGTGGAACATGAACAGCACGCAGTTGTGCTGCTGCTGGCATACATGGAGAGCCACAATATGTTTATGGACAAGACTGTGAACTAGGAGATGGCAGCAGGGAAGAAAGCAAAAGTAATATTTAGTCAAGAACATGCTGGTGGTCTGCACTACAGCCCTTTCATCTGATACTAAGGTGAAATTCAATCAAATTAAGTTTTGGTTTTTGAAGAACCAAGCAAGATAACTCTGATGCAAGACAGGCCACTCTTCATATATTCCTCTAAATAAAAATACCACAGCCAGGCAATGGGCTTAAACTGGCAGAGGGGAGATTTAGACTGGATGTTAGGAGGAAGTTCTTTACAGTGAGGGTGGTGAGGCACTGGAACAGGTTGCCCAGGGAGGTTGTGGCTGCTCCCTCCCTGGATGTGTTCAAGGCCAGATTGGATGAGACCTTGAGTAACCTGTACTAGTGGGAGGTGTCCCTGCCTATGGCAGGGGGTTGGAACTAGATGATCCTTGAGGTCCCTTCCAACCTTACCATTCTATGATTCTATGATTCTATGAAAATCCTACCTTGATACCTTGGTTTGCCTGAAGAATCTGTTTCTGACGTAGGACTTGAGCTGAAGACAGTTGCATCAACTGTGGAAAACATTTTTATAATTTAATTTGCAATAAACATGAAATTTCACTGTTAGGACTTCAGTATTTCACAGTTCATTTGGCATTTTAAATCATGGGAAAGATCTCCCATGGTAGAACTTGCTGCCAGATCTGCCTTTTTCTTTTAAGTATGCCTTTTTGGTTGTATCACTAAGTAAACCCAATACTTACCTGCTAGTATAGAGACAGCTATAATCAATATGACAGACTTCATAACTACTGCTGCATTAAATTAATGAAATATATTTTCAAAAATATGGTCTTTGGGCCTTTTAATAAGGTGGGTTTTTTTGTTGTTTGGTTTTGTTTTTTTTTTTTTACTATACTAGCTATTTATCTTGGAGTTTGTTCCATATTCATAGACTATATAGCACTGCTATTGTAGCATATGAACTTCTTTAAAAGTAGAGACAAGGAAATAAGAGATTGTGCCTCTAGAGTGTGCACCTTCAACAAAACTTGAGGAAAAATTAAAGAAGTGTGGTTAATCAGTCTGAATTGCTGACACCAAGGTTGTGTTAAGCAGCCACTGTATTGAACAGAATCTTCTCTTGAATGCAAATATGCAACGGACCCTAATGGACAAAACACAATATATTCATGACAAACATTTTTAATAAATACAGCATCCAGATTTTTTTACTAAACCCTAAAGGCCACAGTGAGTTTGTGATCAATATAAAGAGATAAGAATTTCAATATTACTGTAGGAAAACTAGAAACAACATTGTTTGGAACAGTACACCCAGAGCTGCATATTTTGGCTTAAAAATCCTAAGCACATCTGACTCCAGAGTGCCATAGAGGAAATCACCCTAGACTGAATATTTCTTATAATAAATATACAATGCATCGATATAGTTTGAGGAAGAGAAGCAAAAGAGATTTTTTTTTGTTTGTTCATGAATAGTAACAAGAACTGCTTGCAATATGCTTACCGTAATCTGGAGTTGCAAAAGCTGTTGGCATCTTATATGGTGTTCCTGTCCTCACAGGTGGTGTTGGGCCAGCTGGTTTAGCTACAAGTGACAGAAGGAAGAAGTTGTGGCAACAATGCGTTCACTGTTTCAAGAGTGAAACAGTTTTCTGATGTTCTAACAGAATTTAGAATTTATTTAGAATTAGAAATTTAGATTTAGAATTTAGAATCTAATTTGTGACAACTGCTTCATGAAATGAGTGCTTTCACTTAAACTATGATATTCCCCCTAAACTCCTACAACAGCTTCCAGTTAGATTTAGGAAAGTTCCAAGTTGTCCTTATTGTCAATATAATCTACTCCTGAAACCCAGTTAGAAATTTCTTTGTTACTTGGAGACTCTTGGAGGACTTCCATCAACTAGAATATGACCTGGTTTAATGCGCAGAACCATCCGACAGAGACTGGTAAAAGGATGCAAAATTACCAGTGTTGACATTTCTGTTTCTCAAATAAAAGAACATATTACTTTGTGTGTTGTAATACAGAACAGTTGAAGTCAGCAAACGAAACTTTGATTTCCCCTCTCAAGTATAGGTAAGGTTTTTTTCATTTCTAATCTCAATATAGAACATATATTAGCGAGGTTGGAGTTGAAACATGTATAAAGACGAACACTTGAGTCCTTAACTGTGGTCTGCATAGAGAGTTGAACCACAGAACAGTGCTGGAGCTTCCAATAAAATGAAATTAAGATGCACTTTAAATGAAAGCAAGAAAAAATGCAACCAAGACCAGGATTTTCAACATTTGTAACATTACATCACCCATAGCAAAAAGCTTTCTTTCTGAACTGATCTATTCTCTAGTAGGCACAATATCTTTGGACAGAAATATATTGAAAGAGGTAATATTATCTCCTATAATTAAGTAGCTATTAAAAAAAATTACATCATGTGGCATTAGTTTTAGTCTTTCACTGTTGCCACCTAATAAACATTTTTCTGAGAGGCAGAAAATCTGTGGTAAAGAATGCTTTTATTGTTTTCAAAATAACTGTAAAAAGACAAGAGCTACATTAACAAAACAGGCAGGCACTTACAGAAAACCACTGCATGTGAAATCTCAACCCCTAGAAAGCCAAGAGCTACATAAGGTAGTTAACCTCTCCTGCCTATGTGCTGGTTTGAGGCTAATTGGAACAGCATACATGACAGAGAACTTGCTGGTGGAAGGCAGAACTCTGACAAACCATGTTTAAAACTATAAAAATACCTACTTCCGATTGATTTCCTTTATAAAGTAGAAATTTATTAAGATTCATGTAATAAATAAGAAGAATTAAATAAATTGTAAATAAATCTATTAAGATTCTTTCCACTGATTTCTTTAACAAAAGGAGAATTTATTAAGATTCTCACAAGAGCCCATCACAAAGGTTCTAGAACTTTCTTTTTTACTCTTTTCTCCATTCAGGAGACTTTTGATGTCTGCATAGAAACTTTCCTGTAATACTCATCCACTGGATGAGCAAGAAAGCTGCAAGCAGGGAATTAATCACAGTGTTAATGAGAAAGAGAAACAGGACAGAATTATGAAAAGGAAGAACGTTGAAGCAAATTTTTCCTGTTAGTACAGTGGAACAGTCTCCAGGGAACCAGAAGCAACTCAATTATGATGTTCAAAACTAAGCTGGATGAAACACTAGGAAACACAGAAGAAGGAAAATCTTCTACTAACCCCACAAGGAAGAACCAGATCATCTAACCAGCTTATTCCATCTTGAATGCCTAGGAAGGTATCATAACTTCTGACTATCACATAACCTGGCCTCCAGTGTAAGGAAAATGGGTGACATTTCAAAACACTGCTATATTAATTAGACACTTAATGGAGAAAATTAGCAGAGACTCCATTACAAGCAGAAGAAAATGTATCAGGTCAACATCTCTTTATGCTACAGTGTGAGATTGGCAATGTCTTATGTTGTGTTGTAGCTATTACTAAGGAAACACTGGTGATCTAAAGCAAGTGCTGACACTACATTTTGAACCCAGCTCTGCTGTTTTGTAAATATGCAGCTTGTTTCATCCAGCTTGGAGATTCTTACTTTCAATCTGCTGCACAGCATATTAAAGAATTATTTAGGTCTTTAGGGGTTTTATTAAAGCACAAAAAGCCTCAAATGAAACAAACCAAAGACAGTCAACAGGAAATGCAGCAGAGTCAAAACCTTGATATTTCCAGTGAACTACAGAGACCAATATGTTGAGGGAAGCACTGCTCATGATGATAAGAGCAATGAGATGACAGTTTCTGACTGCCTGGAATGTTAGCTTAAGGATTCTCATTTCTTTGTGTTCTTACTGAGAAAAAGGAATACTGTAGCACAGAGCGAAGCTATATTTTTTGCACATGAAATAAATCCCAGTGAAGTGAAAGTTTTCTGGATGCCTTTGAAACACAATTATTGAGTATCCCTCATCTGACACGCACATTACTATCTGGAAATGCTATTGGCAGGTATGAAATGTTTTAAAAGTTGATCTTCTGAAAAGATGAATGGTATTATCCTTTCTAGGGATGATTTTGACATAACTAGACTAGGAAAAAACAAAAAAAGAAGACAGAGTTCATGTATGAAGATGAAAGACACAAGGCTTGTATGTTTCAGAAGGCTGTTTTCTATAGGTAAAAGAAAAAGGATATATGCTATAAAATTCTTCTATACCCTGCTGGTCAGTTCAATACTATCTCACATAATAAAATATGTATAGGGAAAAGGCTGAGATACCTGGACTCCCTGGTTTGCCAGTCACCGTGTTTGGAGGCAGAGGTTTTCTTCGCATTTGTGTAGGCTTGACAGGAGGTATAGGTGGATGTTGAGGGCCAGGTGATGTAGTTACTGAATGACATGACAAGATGGGGTTATTAGCTATTTAACCTCAAATTCCAGAAAACCAGAAATTCATTACAAGTTACATTCTGACTTAGAATCATAGAATGGTAAGGTTGGAAGGGACCTCAAGGATCATCTAGTTCCAACCCCCTGCCATAGGCAGGGACCCCCCCCACTAGTACAGGTTACTCAAGCCCTCCTCCAACCTGGCCTTGAACACCTCCAGGGAGGGAGCAGCCACAGCCTCCCTGGGCAACCTGTGCCAGTGCCTCACCACCCTCTCTGCAAAGAACTTCCTCCTGACATCCAGTCTAAATCTCCCCTCTGCCAGTTTAAACCCACTGCTCGTAGTCCTGTCGTTGCAGGACCTTGTAAATAGTCCCTCCCCAGCCTTCCTGTAGGCCCCCTTCAGATACTGGAAGGCTACTATCAGGTCCCCTCGAAGCCTTCTCTTCTCCAGGCTGAAGAACCCCAACTCTCTCAGCCTGTCCTCATAGGAGAGCTGCTCCAGCCCTCTGATCATCTTCATGGCTCTCCTCTGGACCCCTCTGGACTTCTCAAACAAGATTTTTTTCTCATTTGTTATCAAAAGTGGAGGAGTGAGTTTAGGAGCTGAACTGAATTGTATTTTCAGTCTTAAATTCTTGAGGAAGTATATGCTGTGGAGTTTTAAACCTAAGCTTACACTGAAAGACTGTAGCTCCTTTGCAATTTTGTACAAGTGTTTCAGCAATTCATTTTCTGTGTAGTTACTCATTTCTGTCAGTGATAAGATCCTGGCAGCAAATGAGATGTTTCCTCCTGCAATAAACATCACCTCAGTGACCCTGGAACCCTCTTCAATATTTTACTCACAAAATTTTGGATTTTTTTTTTTTTTTTTGCTTTCTTAATCATAAAACAGGTCACCCTTAGTTTGAAGTAAAAAGTGTATCAAAAGAGAAATTATCATTGTGGTCACTTTCTGCTATGTCCTTCAAAAGTAAAAAAAAATGAAGAAAGTCACTCTCAGTTCATGAACTGACTTGGTTAGAGACAGTTACTGTTAGAAACTCTTGAAACACCCAACTAGGTTGTTTCAATGTGCAGCTCCAGCCAATATCTATTAAATTCATCTGCTACGGTCCTTTGGCAGCGAAGTCCTAAAGGATAACCCAAGCCCTTTAATTCATACTTACAAAACATCTTATTCTGTTTTCCAGGCAGTTATAAAGGATTTTGTTATGCAAAAGAAAGGCAAAGGGAAGGATTTCCCTTCCACTATTCACTTTTGCATATCTTTCCTCAAGAAAACCACCAAAGAAACAGGAAATATACGCAACACATTTGTTTAACAAAAGAGGTTTTGTATCTAACAGTGCAAAACCCTCAAGAGTAGTATAATTCTTAAAATGCTGCCAATGTCAACAGATATGCAGGTTGCTTGATACTGAGTTACTGGCTACACAAAGTACCTTGGCTCTTACATATCTGATCTTAGTTTACCCTATAAACAGAGTAACTGTGGGTGAGAAGGGAGCAGATCCAAAGACTCATTAGGGAGAGCCTTTTAAGAAATACTTACGATATACAAGCAGGAACATCTCCACCATCTCCATCTTTCCCTGTTCCCTTTTCCTTTTGGACTTTTGCTGTCACTTCATATATGTATATATATATATATGAATGAAATGTAAAATCCTCACATCAAGACAGGAAATAATGCTTTATGTACTTCAGGAAGATTTACTGGTTTTGAAAACAGGTCCTTCCAACCCAAACTATTCTACAACAGTCTCTTCTCCCTAGTATCAGGTGATAGAGTGAGAGGAAATGTCCTGAAATTGTGTCAGGGGAGATTCAAATTTGGTATCAGGAAAATTTCTTTCCTAAAAGCATGGTCAGTCATTGGAACAGGCTGCCCAGAGAGGTGGTGGAGTCACCGTCCCTGAAGGTGTTCAAGAAACATGTGGACATGGCACTCTGGGACATGGTATAATGGCCATGGTAGTGTCAACTTGGTGGTTGGTCTTTCCAATCAAAACAATTCTTTGATTCTGTACTAAGGCCTCATGAAAAAAGGTGAGATCTCAGATGTACACAAGAAAAGGGGAATACAGTGGGAGTTAATTTCAGCAACCATGCCCAACTGTCTTTTATGACTGTAGTTAAAGGTATTGGCTTACTTCAAAGCTCTAAAGCTTTGACTGTTGACTTAAAACATCTAATGTCATAAAATGAGTAAAAACAGATGTCAATGTGCCTTCAGAACTATGTACATTAAAAAATTTCCAGTCTCTGCAAATCACAAGCTGGATTTACTTAAGCACACCACACTGCCTGACAATCAGTAACCAAAAATGTAGAGCACCACCCTTGTGTACAGTTTGCAGTTTACATCTAGCTACTACTAATAGTAGTTGGACTTGTCTTTGCCAAGTGCAATCTTCAAATTAAATAAACTTTGTAAAGATAAAACATCAGTGCTCAGTTGTCAGGATAGGCTCTTTGTGTGGGTAAATTAGGTGCAAAGGAAATTCAGCAGGGAGTAGAAGCAAAAAGCAGATCATAAATTTGTTAGAGGCAGATCTTTGTGTCTGTGTTTTAAAATCTAGCAACACCTTTTCAGAGAAAAATACCACTAATAAAAGCAGCTACAGTTGAACAGCAAATCCAAGGGTAAAACTAGAATAATTCTCTTCTCAGTCAGTTTTTATGCCAGTAATACACAGCTAAAACAAGCTCTGATCTTGAATTTGTTTATGAAACAAATAAATTCTCTAAGTGTAAGGGCGTTTACATGTTTCTATGTATGATTGTGGCCAAGTATGTGGCATACAAACATACTGTACTCTACAGCTTTTAGATGAAGTGGAAGATTTCAAAGAAGAGTAACCTCTACTAGTGGGAGGTGTCCCTGCCTATGGCAGGGGGTTGGAACTAGATGATCTTTGAGGTCCCTTCCAACCTTACCATTCTATGATTCTATGATAAGATGACTGGAAAAAGTGAAATACAAAAGATCTAACTTTGAAGGCCTACTTGGGTAAGCTGTTTATCTATCAGTAAAAAAATATTTTGTATGTTTTGAAAGTGTGATTGTAGGAGTTGCAAGAAAAGTAAAACTACCAAACCTGTTATAACACACATAGAAAACCCCCCCTATTATCCACATTGTTACTTTGCTTCAAGCCTAATATTCTGATTTTCCTAACAATCCTAATAGTCAACAAAATGCTTTCATAAATGTGAGGACAATCTGGGGGTGTATTCACCTTACCCTCCCTTGCTACAAAAATAACCAGTGCTTCCAGTGTTGTGGCTGTTTGATCATAAAGATACAGCATTGGCTATGGTCACTTTTAAATACATGGCATATGGTACTGATTAAATAGAGACCACGAGGTATTTTTATCTCTTTCAGTAGCGTTATGGAGACAAGAGAAGGTGTATTGATGAGAATGGTTGTGAGGTGCTCACTGGCTGCCCAGTGAAGTGGAGTCAAAATATAAGCAGATGTGGCACCTTTGGACATGGTCTAGTGGTCGTGAAGGAGTTGGGTAGAAGGTTGGACTTAATGATGTTAGAGGTCTTTTCCAATCTTAATGATTCTAATAATTATTTTCTGTTCTTAGTCAAGGTGCTTTTTGTGTAGGAAAGGTGGTGCTGCTTTTATTTTTCATAACTTTTTTTCTGATTGTTTTTTTTTTCCCTGAACCTTACCAGAAATTGACTTTTCCCAGGTATCGATATATTCCAAAGGCTTTTCCACATCCACACCAATTTGCCTGATGATATCCTCAGGTGTATAGACATCATCTGTTAAAAAAAGAAAAGTAGTATCTACCATGTCATGGAATACTTGTATATTGTGTATGTCCAAATCTAGCATATATGGCTCACATGTTTTTACTGCTAATTTAGTAATAACTCTCTTCTTCCTATCCAAGTAATAAGAAAGAGATAGAAAGATAGAAAGTAATAATAAAGTGACAGGCTAGAGAGTCTCAAATTTAATTTTAAACATTCCTTCAAAGAAATTTATTTAGCAATAGAGAATTACTAAGATTAAGAGATAATAGATGAGTTACCAAAATTGGTAGAAAGACAAATACAGAGAATATTTTACTTTTGCTGGTATACAGAATAAAACTTCCATCGATCCCTGCAAACAGCAAAGTTCTTCTCCACAAAATACTATCTTTGGTTTTCTTCTATACCGAATGGTTAGAGCAATTTTTGACTCAAAACATACACCATATTTTGAGTACTGGAGGGAAAGTGTACATAAAATTCAGTTTGTATATAAAGGAAAATCCTACTTAAAAGCTACATAAACACATTCTAAAAAAACCCTGAAGCAAATGACATTAAAAAGATCAACATAACCACTCCTGGTACAGAACAACTATTTCACATGCTGATATTTATAGTACAGCTAGACTGTTAAATTGATATGCTTACCCTTATATAGAATCATAGAATGGTAAGGTTGGAAGGGACCTCAAGGATCATCTAGTTCCAACCCCCTGCCATAGGCAGGGACACCTCCCACTAGTACAGCTCACTCAAGGCCTCATCCAATCTGGCCTTGAACACCTCCAGGGATGGAGCAGCCACAACCTCCCTGGGCAACCTGTTCCAGTGTCTCACCACCCTCACTGCAAAGAACTTCCTCCTGACATCCAGTCTAAATCTCCCCTCTGCCAGTTTAAACCCATTGCCCCTCGTCCTGTCATTGCAAGACCTTGACAATAATCCCTCCCCAGCCTTCCTGTAGGCCCCCTTCAGATACTGGAAGGCTACTATCAGGTCCCCTCTAAGCCTTCTCTTCTCCAGGCTGAAGAGCCCCAACTCTCTCAGCCTGTCCTCATAGGAGAGCTGTTCCAGCCCTCT
>VWZE01000420.1:6091-20310 GCA_013396675.1 Eubucco bourcierii | reverse complement strand
TTTTTTTTTTTTTTTTTTTTTTAAAGGAGGCGGGGACAGGGCCCTTGAATCACTTTTTAACTGACAACTGGTCACTACTTTTCATGTAACGTTTTTCTTCACCTTCCCAAAAGGAATCTTGGATTTAACATTTGTTTATAATGGAGAGAAAAAAGAGGTTTCAGATTTGGGGATTTTATTCCTTTTCCATTGCACTATTTATCTCCTTCAGTAAAGTGGTTTTAGCTGATATTGATTTCAATTATATGAAGAGGGGAGGTACAGAAAGATTATTGAAGGAGAAAGAAGAAAAGAGGAACAGTGCTGAGAAATGCTGATCTTATGAAAAAAGAGAAACTGCTGTAGTGGAGATACTCGATGAAAGATAAGCAAAACCCTCTTTGTATATTTTTTTTTTTTTAATTTGTATGTCTTTCATCAAAAGGGGTAGCATTAACCAAAATAATCATGCTTATCTTGCAACCTCATAAATGTAAGAAAAATAAAAGAGAAATTAAGAACATTTGCTATTTGTAATAAATCTATAAATATATAGGACATTGGTCTGTATTCCAGACCAATTCTGTTTTATTATGCTCACTCATATGACTGAGCCAAAGAGAAAGCAGGAATTTATTTTAGTTATAGTTACAGGTTTTGGAGCTCTCAGTATTGTGAAAAATGCATCTTTCTAGTTCAAAGCTGCTTTCAATAAATTTGTACTTTGCCAGGTAAGTTGCAAAAGCTTTGGTTTTAATTTGGGGAAAAGGACTTGAAAATTACTGAGGCATCAGAGAACTGGATGAATGAGCTGAGAGCTGGATGACACAGTATGGGGGGGTTGTCCTGTAATACATATAACCATAATTTATATTAATTTTCTTAATTCATTGGTCTACTTCCTAGTAAGTGCTTTGCTAGAGGACCTGTTTTTTCTTGTATCTTGACGTAAAAAATCCCCCCTAGAAGTAGCTTTAAAAATTGGCTAATTTCTTGAGGGGTCAGGCTTTTGTTGGTGATGCCAGATGGCAGAACAAGGGGCAATGGGTGGAAGTTGAGGCATAGGAAGTTCCATGTAAACATGAGGAAAAAGATCTTCACTGTGAGTGTAATTGAACATTGGAAGATGGTGACCAGAGAGGCCGTGGAGTCTCCCTCTCTGGATATACTCAAGACCCACCTGGACACATTCCTGTGTGATCTGGTGTAGGTGATCCTGCTCTGGCAGGGGGGGTTGGACTAGATGATCTTTTGAGGTCACTTCCAGCCCCTGACATTCTGTGATTCTATGAAGTCAAAGAAATAACCTGCATGTGATGTTGTCTTTCTGTGGGAAAAACAAATGCCAAAAGTACAATGCAAAGAATATCTCTGCAGCAGCTTTCCAGGAAAGGACCTGAGGATGGAATGACTCACAGACCAAAGAGACTGTATCAGCTTTTGCGATATGGCATAATATATTATAGGGCAACCAGTAGTCAAAACTAAGGAACTCATATCAGTAAAAGCCTTACTGATGGGAATGCTCTAAATATCACAAATTAAAACCTATTATATTGGCAGATTCTGATGTGTTTGTGTGGACATTTAAGAGCAAGAATGCATTACTTAGAAAAGATAATAAGATCTCATAGGGAAAAAACCACTTATTAGAAAACTTTCTGGCAATGTTCCTGAGGTTGGCTACTAAGTAGATAATGTTTAAAAGTTCTTTCTAGCCATATTCTTTGTTGTTCTATCTATAAGAGCTGAGCAAATATCTTCTGTTCTCAGTTTTAGAAAAGATCATGACATATTCTTGGTTTAATGCATATAACTCACCAACTTAGATCATTAATTTCCTACTGCAGACCTCATCTAGACAATTCATACCATTCTCACAGCAGTCAATGCTGCTGTCTCTCATCAACTTCTCCATCATTACTGTTGAAAACCTGACCTGTCTTGTGTTCATCTCCCTGACACATTACAGGAGGTCAGATTAATTTTCCAAACCCATAGTTGTTTGGTTTTTAATGAATATTTGTTGTTTAAAACTCTCAGTAATTCTCCAACCATGTTTTTTTTCATTAACAACTCTCTGGTGCTGGCATAAAGTTCCATATACCAGCACACAAGGACAAACAGTTCTCTTTACCCAATGGTTCAGAATGCTGTAGTTATGCCAATGCCATATGATGCAAATGTGAGCAACATTGTGTTCCCATGCCTATTGGAGCACAATATGCAGTGCACACAATGCCATGTGTCTGCTTTTGTCAGCTGATGGCAATAACCTCTTGAGCCAAATGCATCAATGTATCAGAATAATAGATTTTTTTTTTCTGTTTCTAATTTAGAGGAAAAGACCATCTTTATCTGTTTCAGTTGTAGTTAGTTCTGCTAAGAGTTGGAATGATGACAACAGAAAACAAAGCTGTGTATCCACACTTTCTTTTATCGCTGCAGGAAAAATAAGATGCAGATACTTTAGATATGGTGTAGATAACCTATCTGATGTAAAAACACTTTAGTTCACCTCTCCCTGCCATCATCACATAATTATCTTTAATGAAACTTTTTTTTCCTTCTATAGGGAATTGAATAATAGTGCTAAGTTCTGGTCCTAATTGAAAGGAGTGATCCATACTTTGCCTGAAACAATGAGTAGTGGGCTGAGGAGAATCTCATGAGATTCAGTAAGGCAGTGTCAAGTGCTGCACCCAGTTTGAGGCAACCCTTGATAGCAGTACAGGCTGGAGGAGGATGAAATTGAAAGCAACAATGAAGAAAAGAATTTGGGGGTACTGATGGACAAGAATCTAGACATGAGCCAACAATGCACACTTGCAGCTCGGATGGCAAGTCATGTCAAAAGTCCACCAGGTTTAAAGAGGTGATTCTCTACTCAGCTCTGGCGAGATCTCATCTGAAGTACTGTGTCCAGCTTTCGGGCTCCCAATACAAGTGAGACATGGAACTGATGGAGCAGTTCTGGAGAAGGGCCACAAAGAGGACCAGAGGACTGGAAGAGTTCTCCTATGAACACAGGCTGAAAGCACTGACTGTTCAGTCTACAGAAGAGAAAGCTCTGGAGAGACCTTACAGTTACATTACTACATCTGAAGAGGACCTACAGACAGTCTGGGAAAGACTCTTTAGAAGAGCTTGTAGTGATAGGACGAGGAGCAGCGGTTTTACACTGTAGCAGGGTAGATTTAGGTTGGACATAAGGAGGAGTATCTTTACAATGAAAAGTGGTATATACTGGAACAGTCTGTCCAGGGATGTCGTTGAGCCCTTGTCCCTGGAGACATTCAAAATCAGTCTTCTCGTGGCCCTGGGCAGCCTGATCTAGTCTGGAGGTGTCTCTGCTGACTGCAGGAGCTTTAGATAAGATGGTCTTTGAGAGTGCCTTCCAACACGGTACAATCTGTGAACCTGTGAATCTGTAACTCCACACTATTCCCTCAACCCAACATTACAAAAAAAAGGAGAATTAGGAATCCAAACCCAGCTCACTTCCAGTGTAGCATAGAACGGAGACGAGGATATATAATCCTCCTTGCTTATGGTGTTTATGTGATACAGCAGAATAACAAGCAAATTTCCAGTTCCTAAAACCGGGCACTAAACCCAAATGGGTCTGTGGCAGATGCACAGCATTCTGACGTGTCCCCTATTCTTAATAGCTCAACGCCAACAGTAAAAGCACCAAATTTTTATTTATCCCCATAAAATCCCTTTGGTGGGATTGCAGCTCTGGGACCTTAATAAAAGAAGGTGTAGGGGACTGAGATCTGGGCACCATGTGCCTGTCTCCATGAGCTGAAGGGTTGTGTAATTGTGATCTTTCAGTTGAGCTGATTCTAGTATTTGCACTGGATTCCCTGATCTGCAACGCGAATAAATTATCAAGCCACTTGTAATTCTTCTCCAACCTTTCTAGCTCCTTTTCCAAATGAACAATCCTCTCCTTATAATCCTGAATTTGTTCCTCAACATTATTAAATTCAGCCAGTCCATGAATTACAAATGCTCCCAGAACTACAGGTTGGTCACAGGAAGCCTGGAGTAATTTCTTGGCAATCTTTTCTGGACTTCTCCTGTTTTGTTCAGCCTAGTCCAAGCTTGAGACTGTTAATTAATAATCTGTCTTGTATAACACTTCTACCATTGAAAATCTCACAATCGTTGTGAAAAAGAATCATTAGTTATGAATTATTAATTTTAATTTTTGCTTGTTTGTTTTTTTATTGGATAAATTCCCTAAGACTCTGTATTTTCAGTTGACAGGAAGTAGTTGCACAAAGGGTATTTATAAACATGGAATTAAACAATTTAAACAATCAGAACTTGGAAAATAGGAACAAGAAAACAGGAACAATTCTAACTATGCTTATGGAGTCTTAGCATTAATTCTAGCATATGTACTCATGACGCATTGATCCCTAGGACAAAAATGCAAAATATTCCAGGCAGAGGAAAGGGGAGAACTGGGTTGCTTCTAAACTGCTGGTGCAAGCTGCAGACACATGACTGCCACGATTCCCAGTTAAGTGAGCCATGACTGGGATTCTGCTCCCATTGCAGAACCAGTGCAGAAACACACAGTTTCTAAAATACCTCTCATTAAATACATTGCTTTGAAAATTAAATTAGCCGATAGGCACTATATAACATCATTATTTTAACCAATGAATTCAAAGTTTCATGCCTCATGTGACCATGCAGGCATATTGAGGGGCAGCACAAGACTCTTACTGGTGCTGCTAAGGTCCTAGCCCTCAGGGCTTTCCTTGGGCCAAACCCTCCATTGTTTGCTCATCCACTCAACTACTGGACCTGCAACAGGAGAGAGCAAGGGTTAAATCAGCCTGGCAGGATTTATGAAATCAGCCTGGCAGGATTTATATCCTACCAGGACATCACCATCACGGAAAGCACTCCAGATTTATGGAGGATACATTGTATAGAAGGAAACCAAATCTCAAATACAGACTTGATACCAATGCTAAGATTTCTATATTTAGTTTTATCTGATAACCATCAGATATAGTTGAACTGGTCACAAATAAAATCCTAACAGGACATGACAAAGAAAACAGGGGAATACTGCACTGGTAGATCAATGAACTCTACAGAGACCCTGAATATAAGGTATTTTATATATCCTTCTAGGGTGGTGATCACCTGCTGAGTCAGTTCTACACAAGTCTTACAGATAAATGTCCAGTTGAAAGTGGTCTGACTGTTTTCACAGTGTCACATCAGAGCTTTGAACTGTGTGCAAATTAAATTTAAATAGTGGGCATTGAATGCCATGTTTGTTTAACAACAGTGCTTTTGGAAATGGAGGTATGCTAGAGCTTCGTTATAGAAAGGGCATGGAAACACATGGATTCTTAACAATGAAAGAAACAAATTATATTGTAAAAAGCTAGAAAAAAAGGCTGGCATGCAACACGAATGAAAAAGTAAAGCAAAATCTTCTGTATTAATTTGTATTTTATTAACAACAAGAACTTTAGAAATGGAACTAAATATGCATACCATAACATCTCAAAAGTGTCCACGTGAAATTATTGCAATAATACTGGCAACAAAAGCAACTAATTAATCAAAGCAAAATTTCCAATTTATACTGTCCTTACAGTTTCTTTTGAAAGCCCTAAATAAGAGAATTATGAAGCTACATAGCTTTTCAGTAGTTTTAAATGTATTTCTATTTCATGTAGTAGGTCATCATGAGTTTGGGGGCAATTTTGGTTTATTATGTTTTTAATTCCAAGAGGGTCCTAAAACACAGACTTCTTTATCTATGAGAATTAAGTGATTCTAGTACTTCTAGTAACCACTATTTAATTAATGATAATGTGTATATCCACTTGTTAGCAAAAATTCTGATGAATTTCTTTTTATTTTGCTTTGCAAACAGGAAAAAGTCCAAGCTGATTTGACATCTGGCTTGATCCGTTTAGACACTGGGCCTGGGTTTTGTTGTTTCCAGGTCTCCTTACAAAAGGTTTTTTTTTCTGGTGGAGTTAGGAAGCAGCCTGCAAATGTGCATAGGAGTTTGTTCTGAAAAAAACCTGTGCATCTCCAGTCAGCCTAATAATGTATAGAAGATGTATTATGTGAGTTTTAGCAACAAATACTCATCTAACCTATGCCTGATATGGGTTTTATTTGCTTGTTTATTTGGCTTGTTTGTTTTGTGTGAGTTTTTTTCATTAATGAGAATTACATTTCCAAAGATGTGGTGCAGCTCAAAGCCTGACACAGCCTGCCAGGCAGCACATCAGCGATCACGAACACAGAGGTGCCTGAAGAGGCATTCTGCAGAAGGAAGCCTTTTTGCAAAAGAATTGCAAGACTAATTGCTATATTTTTGTTTGCCTTTTAAAAAGACACAAACCGTAAGTAGTAAAACATATATGAGGAAAAGACAAAGTTGAAATTTACAGGTAGATCCTATGTAACTACAGTGAGAACTGAAAGATATGTACAGGGTGTTATGACTTGATTGAGAGGGGAAAAAATCATAAATGCTGAAGTCACACTCTTTATGTTGCTAGCTATGAAGCCCTTCTGTTTTATCTTTTCATTAGTTCAGGAAACTATAGGTGTTCCAAAAGACTATATGTATTTCCACGTGTTCCTAGATTGTCGGCACAGTGGAGCTCCTATCCTGGGCTAAGGATTCATAGTGCAGTAGCAATTTCTTGATTAGACACACATTTGGGGTGCTTATCTCACTCTGAAATTACATGAAAACTGTTTGTTGATTTTGTCCCAGGACTACCTGAGCTGCATGAAAAGTGTTCAGTCTATTAGAAACTAATCCACTATAGCAATTAAAAGGTACAAAATCATGGGGTTTTTTTCCCTTCAAAGGGCTCAGAGAATAAATTGGGACACGCTTTTGGAGAACCAAAAAAATTACTCACTTAGAACACTGTTTTATCCTTCTTTTATAAATGACTGTGTTAAATATTTGTGGATCTAAGGTGGGAGTGGGGACAAATGGAGCCAGGATTGAGGTTGTAAATTTTTTTTTCCCCAGGTCATTAAGCCATGCTTTTCTCCTCCACAAATATTTTCTTCTCACATTCAGAATTAAAAAATATATATTGTATATTTTATCTACATGTAAAATCCACATTAAAAGGTGCATATTGTGGTTTAGTCTCTCTGTAAGAGAGTAAAACTTATGATGTTTATATTTCATACGTCACAGATTTTAGGTGTCCTAGAAGAAATCAGTTATTCTGCAAATTTTATTCACTTTTTACTGCTTAAAAACTGTTACATCTGTATCCACATAAATTTCCATTTTAAACTACTCCTACAGGTCTGAAATCATTATCTATGGTTTATTGCAATAAAATATATCAGTAAGGGGTGGGAATGTGATCTTTCTGAGGTATGAACATATAATAAAAATGTCGGGGGGTTTTAACAGTGCAGTCTCTGAAGAGTGATAAATTGTTATTACAGAAAGTAAGAGTCTTGTGTCTTAAAAAAATACATAAGAAGTGATATCAGAAGCGAGATTCTTACAGAGCTAATATCATAACAGCAGATCATCCATGGAGCACACCTGCTAGATACTGGAAAGTTAGTAAGGAAGTGATCCTTTGGAATCTAATTAAAAAATAAAGTCTACCGAACTAATGGCAACAAAACCCACGAAAGATTGCTGAATACTCAAATACACTGCAAAAGCAAGTTAGCAGAATTTGAACTGGTCCCTTGATGATTACTAGCTGCAATATCTATTATAACTTGGCCTGAAAGAAGTTAGAGAACGAAACTTAGCTTCCAAGGCTAAAAGCCCAACGTCCTCAGCATTCCTGCATACTCCTCCTTTCTTCTGATACAATTCTGTCTGCACCTTTCAAGTATTTTCATTATTATGATACTTCATTTTAAAAGGCCTACAAAATACAAATTGAGGGTTTTTTTTTCCAGATAACTGAAGAAATGTGTCTACACATTAAGAACAGATAAAGAACAGAATTGCTTACGCTCAATAGTATGTGAACGTGGAGTGTCAAGATGGCAACAACAAAAATTATACTTCTGAGTGCTAAAATCTATTGGTTTTAACTTAGAGTCATTAATGACAAAAGGACTTTACTAGTGATCAAACCAAGTCCTATTTTAAGCACATATGACCAATGTGTCTTGCCTTAGTGAAAATAACAAATAGACAAGACTGCAATTTTCTAGTGGTCATGGTATGAAGATCCCATGGGAGATTAGAGTTTGGGGCGAATTGTGTCTGCCACTAGGCTCAAAATTCAGAGAACTGACTGCATCAAATGAAGAGTATGCAGTAGATTTTTGCCTTATCTTGATAATCTTGTGGCAGATCTCAATAGCCACAATGACAATTTAAGTGAAGTACATGACATGGAACTAGAGGAATATCTGTCATATTATCACACCTCTTCTATGACCACAAAAAAAAACCACAAAAAAAACCACAACATAAAACCCCCAAAAACAAACAAACAAAAAGTAGGTTTCTAGTAGCCAAATGCAGCACCAATTCTTTATCTGATCCCATTCCCATTGAAACTGCCAGAAGAAACAGAGATGCATTATTCTTGTATGGGTTCATTTCCAATGATGTGAACATTGTTACCATTTAAAGTATGACCACCTGCTTGAAGTTATCAATTTTTCCATGTGTTCTGAGAAAGAAAAGCAAAATCACAAGTCATGACATCTTTGAGTCATGCTTCTTTAGAAAAGAAAGCAAATACCGTTAGCTTATAGAAAGTTTTCCAACACAGCTGCTTTTCCTGGAGCTTTGACAGCAGAGCTGTGCCTCTCAATTGTAAACATAGCCTCCTCCTTGGCCATCAGAAATTTTGGATAAAATAAGCTTGGACTGTGACAGCCCATGAGTTATTGAAAAGGAAGCAGATAAAACTGGAATCCATTGTTTTCCAAATGCTCAGAAACTACAGCAACAGTAATTATTTTTCCTCAAGTGCTTTAAAAATTGCTCCAGCCATTGTTTTAGGCTCTGTGGAAAAGCAGATGGCATGCTTTGACCATTGTTTTTTTTTCACTAACCCATTTTATTTCACTGACCTTTCATATCCTTGTTCTTGCTTGTTGTATTAGCTCATTTCTTCAGGTTCTATTTCAATAATTTTCCTTTGAGAAGGCAATTTCTGTGTTGCATGTGGACAATGCCTAACACAGCTGTGCCAGTCTCTGAAGGCAGAAATTAAACATTAAACAATCTCTTGGTGTTGTGTGCTATCTTGGGAAACTTGAAGTATAACTTTAGGTCTTTCATCATTGTAATTTTTGCCCAGTTAAGAGGCCAAATAGACAGAAAAGTACACTTCACTTTGCAGATTTCAGGGAAGACAAGGTGTCTAAGAAGCATCAGAAATAGTCTGAATAATAGAATACTCAACCTTCCTCAGGGAAAAAAAGTGTGAAAGGACATGAGAAACGGATTAAAAAGTGTTAGCATTCCTATCAATACTACAAGCAGTAAGAAGTGATATTGAGGAACTGCATACTTGCTCTGCAGTACTTGATTCTCTGTCAGCAAATGAGTAACAGAGGTCCACTGAGTCTGACCTGTCTTATTCTACAGAAAATGCTATGTCTTGTTCTTAAAGTAGGCTCAAATGAACAGAGAAACTCATCCCAGTTACCTAGTTGGAGGAAATGCAAGCATTTGGCTACACAGACTGTTTTTATCTGAAGTGGGTCACATGCAGAATACAAGGTAATACTGCTAAATAATAACAGTAGTTCAATTTCCAACCAGTAGAAACAAGCATATCTTTTACAGTTTAAACAGTTTTTCCTAAGCAAATTATTCTGAAAAAAAAAAAATCTATGATTTAAAAAAATATCTCTGTTTTATTTTTCAGCTTTATTTTACTGTTGCTTTTCAATACCACTGGCATTCAGAAGAACAGCCGCTTCCTTTCGCTTTGTCTTAATAAAACTAATTTACTTAAAAAAAAAAAAAAAAAGAAGATGAAAACAAAATGCCCAAACACATCAACTTAAATCAGCATTTGCACTGTATTCTCCCACTGGACACTTTAACCTGTAGGTCCTCATTTTCTGCTCTATGGTCTATGTATGAGGCTACATGACACTACGATGAATCACTGTTGTAGGGATCAGCTGTTCCATTTCTATTTTGCAAATAAAGAGACTTCTGAGTTGTTTTTCAAAATGTAAACTCTCTGACAATTGCTGTGTCAAATGAGCTGAATGGACAAGTGGACTTCTCCTGTATCTGCCTAGGTATTTTCTGTGACATCACTGCTCAATGGATGAGTTATAAACTACCACCAGTTCTCTGATACTGCAGCCTGGACATTGTCACAACCTATGCATGAATTATACATTGCCCCTTTACAAGGAACCAAAGGGAAGTTCAAGGAGAAACGTGTATTGTGTTGTCAAGAGGCAGCAGGGCAGTCTGGTGCTTGAGAAATGACAGAAGCAGCTAAAGCAGCAACAGCTACCCTGAGAGGGATAAAAGAAAGGGCCACTCATGTAAGACAGGGCACATGTCTGTATGGACACCTCCCTAGTTAGAGCCAAGTTTAGAAGATATGTTCTGATGTCTTTTGTCATAGTTTTTGACTATGACAAGAACTACCCAAGGGAGCTTAAGTAAAGGTGGGACCCACGCAGTTGATTGTTGTCTGCACAGAGTTTTGGTGTCTGAAGAATGCTGAGTCTCAGTACTTGCAGGATAAGAGGGAACTGAGTAGATAGCTTTTGAATACCTAGAAACTGGACTTAGACACTTCCAAAGAAAGTTAAACACATAAATAATCATTTAGGCATATTCCTTTTTGTGAAAAAAAAAGGCATCACTATAGGATGTCATAAAGTTCTGTGAAGGTCTTAGGGTTTGCTTTTGTTCTAGACTACAAAATTTAAGCCAGAGAAAACACCACAGAGAAAAATAGAACACACTAGTACAAAAACTGTTAAATGAGACAGATATCTGCCCCACCCACAACCAGAGATGCCTGTATGTATTTTGATGCATTACATAACTCATCACAGCAAAATATTCAGTTGCTTCCAAAACTTTGAGAAGTTCTTTTTAAAGAGATGATGCTATGAGTTTTAAGAAATATACTGAATAAATTTTTGTTCATTGGACTTCTTGTGTATGAAAATGCATTATTAAAAGTAATACTGGCTCGCTTTATCTTTGGTTACAAAACAAATGTCCTTTAACTTTCTTCGGTGAAGGATATAAGGGTGGGATAAGAGAAAGCTGGAAAATTATCACTGACTCTTTGAAATTGAAATTTCGCAGTAAAAGATTATCATTGATAGCAGATAATTTGCAGAACGAGATAAATGCATCGTGATATAGTTTTTGAAATGCTGATGTACACAAGTATCTGAAATAGATTTTTCTTTCTATGGCATATCCAAAAGATCTTGTCTTCTCTTACTACACTTTCCAAGTATATCTACACATGGTAAGATCAGTGATATGTATACTATATTCATGAAAAGGTAATGATTTTGAAAGAACATGTAGGTGATATAGTAAGCATGACTTCTACAGTATAATGTAAAAAAGTAAAACAAGGTTTCTAAAATATCTGTAAAATTTTGGAGGTTCCAGCTTATGCTTGGACTTGGTTTCAGATAACTACAAATTAATCACAAACCACAGAGAAGTGGATACAATGGGAAGAACACGAAAAGCTTGTAAGAAACTGTTTTCATTTCTGAGCACTCTCAGACTTTGCACTTTTACCCTCTTCTGTACAAAATGTTATCAGTGTAACGTGTTTTCCTTATTAAAGTGCTTCCAATGATAGCAAGAGAAGAAATCCTAGGACAAAAAGGAAATGTTGACTTCTAGTTTATTGGACAATTTATATGTTTGCATTTGTATTTATATGCACTGCTCACTCATGTGTTATTTCCCTCTCTGGGGTTATACAGTTCCTGATATTTGCATAGACTGATTTCATTTGTTCTTCCAATTACACCAATATACTTCTTCAGTTAATATGTAGCAAAATCAGTTCTGGATGAGACTAAAGAGTGAGATCAGGGTTTAGTGCAGGCTGAAGAGGTGCTAGGAATAGCAGAGACTCCCTGGGGATGCAGCTGTACAATGCCTTGCCGCCAACAACCATTCCACAGTGCTTGGGTGCTCTCCATGTTACACACCCTCTGTGCAGGTACACAAACATCTGTGTCTCACTGATGGTGAGCACCACCCAATGTCATAGAATTACAGAATTAACTAGGTTGGAAAAGACCTCTGAGATCATTGAGTACAACCTATCACCTTATCCTTCTAATTAACTAAACCATGGCACTAAGTGCCACATGCAGCCTCCTTTTAGACACCTCCAGGTATAACAACTCCACCACCTCCTTGGGGACCCCATTCCAATGGCCAGTCACTCTTTCTGTGAAGAACTTCTTCCTAACATCCAGTCTAAACCTGCCCTGACGCAGTTTGAGACTGTGTCCTCTTGTTCTGGTGGTGGTTGCTTGACAGAAGAAAGTAACCTCCTGGCTACGACCTCCCTTCAGATAGTTGTAGAGAGCAATAAGGTCTCCTCTGAGTCTCTTCTTCTCCAGGCTGAACAACCCCAGCTCCTTCAGCCTCTCCTTGTAGGGCTTGTGCTCCAGCCCCCTCACCAGCCTTGTTCCCCTTCTCTGGACATATTCGAGCACTTCAACATCTTTCTTAAACTGAGGAGCCCAGAATTGGACATAGTACTCAAGGTGTGGCCTAACCAGTGCTGAGTACAGGGGAAGAATTACTTTCTTGATCCTGGTGGTCACACTATTCCTCATATAGGTGCTACTGGCTGCCTTTGCCACCTGGGCACACTGTTGGTTCATGTTCAGTTGGCTGTAGACCAGTAACTCCAGGTCCCTCTCTGTCTGTCTGCTCTCCAGCCACGCTGTCCCCAGCCTGTAGTACTGCATGGGGTTGTTGTGGCCAAAGGGCAGAACCTGGCACTTGCATTTGTTAAAATTTATGGCATTAGACTGTGCCCATCTATCCAGCTTGTCCAGATCCCTCTGCGAGCCCTCTTACCCTCTAATGGATCAATACTAGCTCCCAACTTGATGTAGTCTGCAAACTTACTGATGATGGACTCAGTCCCCTCATCCAGAGCATCAGTGAAGATATTAAAAAAGGCTGGGCCCAGCACTGATCCCTGGGGCACTGTGTACCCGCCCTAGTGACTGACTGCCAACGAGATGAGGCTCCATTCACCACCACTCTCTGGGCCCTGCCATCCAGCCAGTTCTTAACCCAGCACAGAGTGCCCCTGTCCAAGCCGCAGGCTGTCAGCTTTGTTTAGTGGTGGTGTGCTGCAAGAATTTATCTTTAAAATTAATATAGTTCATTATTTTGATATTAATATATTTAATCTTGCTGCATTACCTATTTTTAATCAGGTTCTTTGCATGGTCATGAAAAACATTACGCAGAGGGAAAACAGAATTTAGAACACTTAATAAATAGATAGCAATAATATAACAAACATTAAACTATTAGAACTGTAAGAGGTTCTTGTGGTTGATTATACCGCTTGTCCACTAGAGGGACTTGAGAAGCTCTTTCTGCTTAAGGCAGAAGGCACTTGGAATTAGACAATTTTCGAGTTTTGCAAAGAAGCTTTTGGGTATTCACTCATAAAATATTATCTCCAGGCTTCCAGGGCTAACTGCAGTTTCCAGACAGCACCCAAACACTTTCAGGGAATTCTGTCAATGTCTTGATAGCCTTCTAGATCTTCCCAGGATCTAACAAGGTGCTTCACCAAGGGCAGATCTTGCCTGACAAATTTGGTGGCTTTTTATGATAAAGTCACAGTGACAGTGGACAAGGGAAGGGCAACTGATGTCATCTACCTGGACCTGAGTAAGGCATTTGACTCTGTCCCACATGACATCCTGGTCACCAAACTGGAAAAACATGGACTTGATGGATGGACCACTCGCTGGATAAGGAATTGGCTGGATGGTCGCACACAGAGAGTGGTGATCAAGAGCACAATGTCCACCTGGAGACCAGTGACAAGTGGTGTCCCTCAGAGGTCAGTGCTGGGCCCAGCGCTGTTTAACATCTCTGTTAGTGACATGGACAGAGGAATGGAGTGCACCCTCAGCAAGTTTGCAGATGACACCAAGCTGTGTGGCAGAGTCGACTTGCTAGAGGGCAGGGATGCCATCCAGAGGGACCTGGACAGGCTGGA
>VWZE01000412.1:0-172733 GCA_013396675.1 Eubucco bourcierii | reverse complement strand
TAATTGTATGGATTAGTTTCCTCTCTGTAGTGGGACATCACTTAATAACATTGAGAAGAGAAACAGGGAAGGTGCTTTGAAATGAATAGAAGTACAATGAAATTGGATGTTACCCAAGCTCCAGAGGAGAAATCTGCTGCAGCAGCTCTGCAGGTTGAGAGAATCATCCAAGCTTACACTTAGCCTTTTATTTTTTTGTGGCTTTGAGGCTTTCTCTTGATACTGATAGTTCTATGTTGTGTATGCTGGTTTGAGACTGCTTTTTTATTTGTTTTTCTTTTCTTGCTTCAGCTTCTTGTATTTAAAAAAATATGCAAGACTAGCCTTGTGATTTCAGAAGTTCTCTGCCAAATTTTAGATACTGTCATGAGATAATCAGATCAGTTTTACTATCAAACTTAACTGAGAAGACGTTTGTGTATATGCATTTAGTTTTAATCATGTATTCGTATTAGTAAGTACTTAAGGCCATTGTCAGTATTGATGAAACAGGGCAACTGAGCTTGTAAGTTTGGGGTTTTTTTCCCTTGGTTATTCTGTAATTTTGTTTGTTTACATGCATACCTCATGTAATGCTTCTGAGGACTATGAAGGTACATTTACTCAGTAGCTGCTATACTGACTTTCAGTATTCTGGCAGAACGATTATTTTAATACTTCATCCTCTGATATTTCAAATTGCTATGATATCCTCTCCCGAATCTAGTCTGGAAAACTGACTATAATTACTGTAATGACAGCTAATTGATTTCTCTGAACCTTTCCTCTGACATGTTGTCGTCTGCAGACCCATTCTGAAGAGAGACCATTCCAGTGTGAGGAATGCAAAGCTTTGTTCCGAACTCCATTCTCTCTACAAAGGCATCTGTTAATCCATAACAGTGAGTAACTAAGTCAGAGGAGAAAGAACTTCTGGAACTCTCACATTTGACTGAGAANCTATGAAGGTACATTTACTCAGTAGCTGCTATACTGACTTTCAGTATTCTGGCAGAACGATTATTTTAATACTTCATCCTCTGATATTTCAAATTGCTATGATATCCTCTCCCGAATCTAGTCTGGAAAACTGACTATAATTACTGTAATGACAGCTAATTGATTTCTCTGAACCTTTCCTCTGACATGTTGTCGTCTGCAGACCCATTCTGAAGAGAGACCATTCCAGTGTGAGGAATGCAAAGCTTTGTTCCGAACTCCATTCTCTCTACAAAGGCATCTGTTAATCCATAACAGTGAGTAACTAAGTCAGAGGAGAAAGAACTTCTGGAACTCTCACATTTGACTGAGAAAACCAGATATTGGGCATCTTCCTCCAGTATGTAACTTGCTGTATTAAATTAGTGTTAAGACTCAACTCTAACCCCAGGGAGTTAGAAAACTCAGAACCAAATTCAAAACTTGTCTTTAAATGCTCTTAAACCCAAATATGCTGTAGAAAATTATTTGATGTCTTATGACAAGAGATGTGTTTCTGCATTAACTGTGATAGTGTTACCTGCATTTTAAGGAAGAAGAGTTCAAGACAGAAATAACTTGCTGGCTTACTTAGTTTTTGTTAGGTAGTCTGGTTTAGAGTTTGAAACTCAGATTCTCTTGCCTGTGCCAGTGCAGACTAGTGTATTCTACCTCTGGCATAGAACTTGCAACCCAGAGAAATGCTGTGGCAATTTGCCTTCATGACTGTCTTGTTCTTTCCATTCTGTGCTGGTTTTTAACTGTGTAAAGTTTTATTTATGTTGGAATTTTCTCTAGTATTTACAAAACCCTAGACTACCATTCAATCCTGTGAGTGTCAGCGATTTAGATTTAAGAAAACATTCATGATCTAATGTCCTTGTAGCTTAGATGACAGTACTTTAATTTGGGCAGTACTTCTTTTCTTAGTCCTGTATAACAGTGTTTTGTTAGATGAATTAATATACCGGCATGTTCAGTTCGTTCTTTTATCTTTCAAAACTTTTACAATTTCACAAAGCATTACATTTTGTAAAATTTTTTTTTCCAATGTTCAAAATTATGGGGAGGGTGAAGCCAAAGAACTGTTCAGTACTGTATATTCTAATGAACCAAACATTTACAGAATACCCAAAAGCAGTAGTTCACAGTACATAGAATTGTAGCACCTGGTGAAGGTCTCTCTAAAAATATACACTTTGAAGAGGATGCGAGATCAGGAAACTTGAGATAAGGCTGTGATTTGTGACAGGTTTAGCTGTTCTTGAACAACCACCAAGTAAATAAGAAATGTATGAGACTGAACTGTAGTGGCACAGATATTGTCTAGTCTGTCTTGATGCAAAAACAGATGTCTTTCTGAAGGACAGAGTAGGTGTATGATGGTGGTAATTTACCCTTCCCCCACTCCTTAGTGGGGAAAGAAACCGCAGAAGTTTGCTGCCTTGATAAGGAGGCTTCAATACAGCAGATTATAAGGAAAGCTTTATGGTGCATCTCTCTTGTCTGTAGAGTTCTATAAAAGAAGCGTTGACAGACCAGTAGCAAAGTGAAAGTCATTACTGAGATGAACTGAAGGATAAACAGTTTTCAGTTGAAGGCTGTGATTATAACAAGGGGTTCTGCTGTTGTCTGAGAAGTGCTTGTGTTCCCAGTGAAGAAATGTGGAACTCTTCCCCTAATGACCTTACTGTGAGACTGACAAGTTGTGCTGCCCTGGTAATGAGTTTCTCATATTTGAAATAGCTCAGAAGAGTTACTCACCTTTAGCTATAGAGTTGAATCTCGCATTTCTGGCAATAAAGTTGTGACTACTTCCTTCATTTCTCAGTGACATTTTTCTCTGATGTGATGTTCCTTTAATTTCTGCTCTCAGGACCCAGCTTTTCATTTCTCTTTACTGCTTTCATTTTTCGGAAACAATTTGCATTAGTGTATTTCAACAAAAATCTGGTATCTTTTAAATCTTATTTCTCCCTTATAAGGTGAGAGGACCTTCAAGTGTGATCACTGTGATGCTACTTTCAAAAGAAAGGATACGTTAAATGTTCATATTCAAGTTGTACACGATGGACATAAGAAATACAAATGCGATCTCTGTGACAAAGCTTTTGTAACACCATCAGTCCTGAAAAGTCACAAAAAAGTGAGTAGAATTAGTTCTGTTATATTCACTCCTTCTGTGTCCTTAGGTTTGTGACTAAACAGAAAATTCTCAGATGCTTGTGCATTTCTAGCTTCTCAACAGGAAACTGTGATGATAATGCTTGACATGATAAAATACCAATTGCAACAGCTTGATTATTGGTGGTGTGCAGAATCTGCAGTGGCTGCACATCCAGTGTAGCTGCTCCAGCTTCACATGTGGATAGCAAGATGGGACATCCTGTGGAATTCTTACCATACTCAATACAGTTAAATATTCCATATTTCCCTTATTTTAAGGTAGTACTGGAGCATTCATTCTTGTCTTTCCTCACCCTATGTAGACTCACACAGGAGAAAAAGAGAAGATTTGCCCATACTGTGGACAGAAGTTTGCAAGCAATGGAACGCTGAGAGTCCATATTCGAAGCCATACAGGTACAGTGTTGTTCACTGCTGCAGTGAATACAAGAAGTATCCTAAATATGTAAAAAGTAGCTTTAAGTATGTCCACAATTTATACAAACAGAAATAGAAATGTTCAGTTTGGCTTAACACAGCTCCTTTTTCATACATTTTACCTGCTTAATGGAGAAAAGTACACTCAACTCTAATTACGTGTGTGTGTGTGTGTGTGTTATGTATGCATATGTGTGTGTATAGAGATAAAAAATACTTTATATTTATATGTATGTGTATCTAAAATATTTATATGTATATAGTTCATTCATCCTGGTAGTTACTGAGGTGTTTTGAAAGTCTGATTTCATATTCATATAACTTCTGACCTTCCCACAACCTCCATGTTACCCAAATTAGAGGGTTGTACCTTGAGTAGCTCAGTTTATATTCTGTTTCTATATTGGACTAATTTTGCTGGTCTCCTGATAGTCCTGGGTCTGAGTTAGGCAACTTATATTGCCACTGAAATTACATTGCTGTTTCTCTGCCATGTTATATATATTCTTCTGTAAACACACTGAAAATAAATTTGTCATGTTAATAGGTTTCATTCTGGAAGCTTAGCAGTTAACAAATAGCCTTCCTGTGACATTCCATTCACTGCATAAGTAAATTTGATTTGCAGAGAGATGACAGAATTGGTGTTTTTTAATAATTTGTCCTTCTACTATGTTTAGAAAAGTCTTAATCACTTCAGTCTATGAAGACCACTTCTGAAGACTGCAGGTTTTACTAGTTTTTGATCTGTTGTGGGTTTTGGATTTGACTGCTGTAGACACTAGTAAAGTTTTATCCTGGTTCTACAGCTGGATCAAAAGGCTAAACTTAACTTTCAGCTCTTACTCTTTACTACGTTTCATGTTTGGAACATTTCTCCCCCATAGCACTCTGTATAAAAATATATAAACCTCTGTATGTGTGTTGAATTGTTAACACAGATTAGAAATTTAAGGATTTTCATGAAATGGTTTTTCTGTTTTAATTATGGGTATTTCTTTACCTCCACCTTTCAGTCTCATTTTTGCAGGCAAGGCTACTTTTATTGCCTTGTAATGTAGTGGTTTTGTTCATTCTTATTTCACAGACCCTTTTCTTAAACTTTAGGTGTGTTTTCTGTGTACTTTCAATATTGTACATCAGATTGCACAGAGATGAAAGGCCCTAGTTTTTCAAGTTGATAGTGCAGATAGCTCTTGGGGAAAAAATCTTTATAGCTATCCAGTGAAAATGCTTTTCACACATGTGCTGGTACCTATTACTTTTAGTGTTTCAGCTCTCTCCAGCAGGCATTCCTAAATTCAGGAGTTAACCTAAGCTGAGTTTCATGAAACCACACACCAGAGACCTCTAACCGTGACTACAGAGCCTTGCAAAATTTGTGGCTACTAATATATAAGAAACACTAAAAGATGACATTGTGAACTTACTTGAAATAGAAGTGTGTTGGAGATTTCCAGTACATTTGTAAATTAAATGTGGTGGTAGAAATGAGCTTCCCAGAAGATGGTACAGGTTGGAATTACATGAGTGTGCAATTTAGAATTCTAATAGCACAGAAGGAGGGAAACTTCCAAGGCACCTCTCTTTGAAAAACTAGAAGCATTCATTTTAAAGAGAGTTATTAATTCTAGAAAAAACGCTTTGCTAAATTAATTCAGGATGACCTGTGGTGAATAAATTGCAATCCTTTCCTCATCTAGTCTAGCTTTTAGTGGAGAATTGTGTAATTGACATCCTTCACTGTGAGAGTCAACCAGAAGACATGTTCCTGGTTATTTTTTATGCCATTCTTTTATGATTCCTGACCATTTCTTCATTATTCTGATTAAATGTCAGGAAGAGTAAAAGGGGAGAGGGAAGAGGAGTGGAGAGTTGTTGCAACTTTGTGACTTGTAATGGTAAAAAAACCCAACCTAATCTGTTATATGGCAAAATACCTGATGAGAGGTTTGGTGAGAAAGTGTCATAGTTAGATTCATGTTCTACTTCTGGAGAGGTGTTTTTCACAGTTGTACTCTACCTGGACTTCAGTCAAGTTGTTCATGGTCATGATACAATGCAGGCTCATCTCAAAAGGAGGTTGTTGTCCAGTGTTGAGTGGGACTGAGGAAGCAGTTTCTGAGGAGTACCTGTTATCCTTTCCAAAGACAGTCAAGGAAGTTGGTAAAGGGGATCTGTGCTATCTGCAAACAGTGGCTTTTAGAAATAAAGTTCACTGTATTGTGAAAATCCTTGTCAACTTTTCTGGGGTTTTTTTTCTGAGCAGTAGGAGGCTTTCAGTTCATCAAACACTGGAACCACAAACTTACTTTACTTACTGATGTCTGATTGATTTCTAAATGTTACGATGTGGAGTAATTCATACTCTCAAGTGTCTATTAAATCCTGTGGCTTTGAATTAATCAGTTCAAAACTGTGTCCTCTTTGGTCAGACTTGAAAGTATAATTTTTCATTCTGAGGTAGAAGTGAAACAGCCAGCTGCTGTCTGTTTTATAGATGATTCATCTTTGTGAACAAGCCTTCAGATTGTGGTGCAACCAAGCAATACAACATAAGTGTAAATATTGCAAAGACCTTTGTGTCTTAATGGTTACAACTGATTAAGCTTGAGGTCCTGGTGCAGATGCTTGTGTTATCCCATTTTCTGTACACATGGGCAGATAGCCTTTGTTTTATTAGCTACTTTGTGTAAGAGGCTTTGCTTTGTATTTACAAAATAAAGCCAGACAGAGTTCTTTTCAGGAGAGTCATATATCATTTTTTGTCCTTTCTTTTTTTTTAAACTTATTTACAAAGCTGTTTTTTATAAAAGCTGAGGTTCTTAGGTGCCCTCCTGCTTCTGCTTTGGAATTGTATTTTTGATACGCTTAATAATCCATATACAAAAAGAGAAGCTCAGTGGGGTTTTGGCTTTTGTTTAATATACAGCATGTGTTCTTGAATATTGTTACTCACAGATGTATGTGTGCATGCTTCCTTGATCAGCAATTTTCTTCCCTCTTTTATCTTAGACTAAGACTCTGTAAATGAGCCCTAACAGTACTTGGCCTTTTGCAGAAACTGAGCTGGTCTGGGGTGAGTGAACATGTCTGCATGTGCATGTTTAAAGGGAAGGGGTTGATGTTTGCATCTGAACCTAGCATATTGCTCTGTAATTCATCATCTGTGTTTCCAGCCTTGGCATGTCAGAGACAGCGCTCTCTAGGTCAGCTGAAACACTATAGCACATTCTCCCTCTGCTGTATCCTGTTGGTTTATGACTTCTTAGGGTCAGAGGGAGCTGGGGTTAATTCAGCAAAAGAATCTTTTGGCCGTGATATAAATTCCTTGGCTTGTTCATAAATTGTGAAAGAAATTCTATGGTCTGCTCCTTGGGCTTGAAAACTGGGGGCCAGGAGGTTAATTACTACCCTGAAATTTCAAGCAACTTTTTCAGTGTTAACAGTGTGGTTTGTGTGGCATTGCAGTTGCCTTACACAGAGGTATTTGGATCTGTTAATTGCTGTTTCCTGTGTTTGTGTGCCTATGTAGTGTGTGAATATACACACATTTACATTTTATCTGTCTGATATTTATACCGTTGTTTTCCTAATCACTTGTATCCTAATCCCTCCCATATTTGGAATGTAGCACATCATGCTGTGGAAGAATGGAAGTTGTGAGGTAGTTTATATTTGCAGGTTAATTTATTTTTGAGTTAAAATAATTGTGTGTTTTGACTAATTCTATCTTTTCTTTGCCATCTTCCCTACTTCTTAACTGGTATAGGGAATGGTGAGGGACAGCCAATGACCATACAGCTCTTTCAGAAAATGCTTCCACATGCAAATAAAGGTTAAAACATAACCTTATTTTGCTTTTTCCACCACATTTAGTCCAAAGCCCTGATAAAGCCAGTCAAAGCCAGTAAGATATCTGTGACTTTACATATAACCTAAATGTATTCTGAAAAGCTTAGTGTTTCTATCTATACCATCTAAAAGCCACGAATTAATGTGGCATTCTTGCATGTTATGTTTTCTGGTGTGTGGAAAAAGCAGCTTTACATTTAAGCATGAGTTGAGAAGGTTTTTGTAAATTTGCTTCCATATACATGAATAAAAGATAATACCAAGAGATTACACTAAAACAGCAAAAAGCATTCAGACCATGGGCTTCCATATCTTTTGTGTCAACACAATTAAGCTTACTGTTTCAATTTCCATTTCCATAATTAAAGACTGGCTTATAAGCTTGGGAAAACATGTCATCTTAGTCGTTCGCTGTAACTTACGTGCTGATTGCCTCCTTGAGATGTCTCATCCTCTTCCTGATGTTATTGTCCTAACTTCGCTGTTATAGTCTCATTTCAACAGTTTAATTAACTAGGCAATTTGGCTTACTTAAGGTCAAACTATGTAAAAATCTAGGTCCAAATTTTGCACTTTCATGTAAAAAATTCCTGAATAGCGAAACAAAATATTAGTTGTGGAGTTATAATAAAAAACTTTGATTTCCAGCAGTAGTTCAATCATCCATGAACATAAAGGACTTTGAAGTAGTGGAAGGAAGTAAAGAGTTGAATTACTGTATAACTCTTGTTTATTACTGTATGAAATGTGTCATCAAAGTTTTGAGAGCTAAGCAGGCAGGTGTTTGTTCATGTACATAAGGAAATATGTATAAGCAGGATCCTCATTCTGGCAAATCTTTTGGTAAATTAATTCTTTTTTTTCCCTTACGTTTTACAAAAAGAGATAAAAGAGAAGCTTGAAGGAACTTCCTCTCATATCACAATGAAGTATGTAAAAAGTGTCTGTATTTAGTCAGTGAACAGCTTGCATATGTCTGCAGATAGCTTGTTTCTTTCCAATAACTTATGAATGATCTCTCTTTTATCTACCAAATTTAAAAAGGAGCTTGCAGGATACCTCAAAGCTAAGGATTCTGCCTTTCTAAACTTTTCAGTTTATACATCATTGTCCTCTTTATCTCTAGGCAACAGTTAAATCTTTAAAAGTACCTGTAAAGTTTCATGCAGCTGTCAGGTTCCTATTGTCTGCTTCCGTGAATGAAGAAATGTTCTTACAAGTGGTAGATAATTTGAATGTTAGTGACATCTTTAGGTCAAATGAATTACTGATTAATCCATATACTTGAAATTTTTTGGTTGACCATTGGGTTCACTGAAATCATAGATACCAATGCTCCATTCATAGGGAAATCAAATTGCTTGGTTCCACGGATAGATGCAAAGAATGAAACTGGTTTATTCCTTAAAGTCAATGTTAGGGGATTTTCTGTGACTAATATCTTAATACCACTGTAGGACTTGGTGTGTCTAAATAAGTAATAATGGTAGTTATTTCATGTTTTACAGGTTCAGAGAGCCTTTTTATTTCATAGCCTTGATAATTCATTTAGTTACATCTAGCTAAAACCTCAGTTATGTCAAGGTAATTTTTATGGATCACATAGGACAAATATTTTAACTGTTGGTTTTAGCTACAGGTAGTCTCAATTCTCTGAATGTTCTCAAAACTTTTCAGGAAACAAACCCTCTCAGCTATGAACATACCACTTCCCCCTGAAGAATAAGACATGTCTGAGTACTCAGAATATTAACAGAAAAAAAAGTAATAATTGAAGCAATCTACTTTTCCCTTATTTTGAAATGAGTAACGTTTGAGAGTGCTTTTATTTGTTATTTCTGGGTCACGTCTCATCTGACATCCGTAAGTATTTTGTCTTTCAAATCGAGAAGTTGTTCCATTCTTGGCATGAGAAGGCTACTCCTGTGTGAATACCTCCTGAAGTGCTAATTTTCAAGAGTTTAATGGTTGAAAATCAGACAGGCCAGATTTTTATGTTGGACAGGTCACTGTTTTTTTTGTTATCTAGTCTAGATTAAGACTAGTCAAGGTGTCATAGAGAACAGCTAACTGTTGCAGTTAGCCAGGCTGCTTGATTCTCTCCTGTTACTTTCCATTCCTAGGATCCCTCGATGAAATTATAAAAATGCTGAAGATGCTTAGGGTGTTAAAGTTTTTAGAAATGCTACTTGGTATCCAGAAAGCTGCCACCTTTACAGAAGACAAAATTTATCATTTTGAAGAAGTGTTTTTCCTCTCAAGGGCCATTTGACATGCTGTATACACCTAAGTGGTAAAATTTACCAAGTGTTTCCCTAAAGTGTGAATATTTAGTCTTCATTCACTAATTGATTTTCTGGCATTTTCAGATTTAAGTTCTGTTGAAATAATTTGGTTCCTTGTGTTGCTGTTTAACTTAATTTCAATCACTAATGAAGTTCCTTGCATTATGGGAGTTCAGTTCTGTGTGTCTTGCACTGCTTTGTACATATTTGCATGGTACATCAACTGAATTCTGTACAGTAGAGGACATGAACTTCCTTTTTTAATTTGATGGGACTATCATATACAGAGCAACAGCAGCTGAGGGTGGATGTGTAAAGCTGTCAAATGCTCTCTATGAACAGATAATGTTCTAAAGCATATGTCACAGATTATAATTTTTTTGTATCCGTTAACCTTTTGCCCATCCTTACTTGCTGTCAAATGCTGTCATCACCCTAGATTATCTCTGACTAAAAAAGCCCACTTGCAATTCCCATTCTGGGCTGCCCTGTTCATCACCTGGTAGGGAGTGTTGCATGTGTGATCCAGATGGCCCCATTTGCCTCCAGATTCCTCCCCAGGTGTACTGCCTTTTTTCCACCACAGTTGGGCAGTGGTGGAGTCTCCTTTCTTCCCCTCTCCTCTACCCCAGTTTTAAGTTAGGCCTTTAAAAAGGGTTCTGTTTTACCATAACTGTTTTGAAAATTGACTTTTACAAATAACTTACACATAGTGGTTTTGTTTTGTGGTTTTGTTTTTTTTTTAAAGACATTGCTTTAATCCTTATAGTAAGTAGCTCAGCAAAGGTGCTATATTTTTAAAATGGCAAATGGTGTTTGGAAGGTTCTGAGGCACCACATTGCCATAATTATTTGTCAGATTTATTTTTTTCTGAAAACCAAAGTAAAAGTGCCTTTTAAAGCTTCATGCTTGAACTGATGTTTGGTGCAGTGTCTCCTTTTTCTGATCTATGTGAGTAGTGACCTAGACCAATGCTGCTTATTGCTCCAAATGACCAGGGATAAAAATAAAAAAAAACCCCTATAACTCCCTAACTTGATAATTTCAGTGCACAGTTCAAATTCTTCATTCCTTAGCATAGCAGATTGATTCCAAAAAGACAAAGCCAAGTAATTTGTATGTGAAAGGCTAACATGCATGCATGAGAATTGTGTATGGGTGACCAAGCAGGCTACGTGGGAGTGGGGACAGTAAATATGACTTCCAAGTTTAAAAGGATGAAATAGAGGTGTTGCCTGTGTGTGGTTTGAAAGAACTCTCTGAGACTGTTTCCAAAACTGAGCTTAGTAGTTCATTTGATGTGTGCTTTAATGTCCTGCAGACCATCTTCTTGGTTTATTTTTTGGTTTGCTGTTTTCTTCAGACAGTTTTCTTACAATCTCTTCAGATGAGAACTGTTTCTCTGTTGCATATTTTATTTGTCTCAGATGAGAATATATTTGTTACCTGCAAAGTACATATTTGATCTTAACTGAAGCTGCTGTTTCAAAGTTATCACAAATATTGCTGTTTATCAGGTTTCCATCTGATTTTGTAATTAGCTGTTTTGTTACTAAACTGACTATAGGGAATACAAAACGCAGTGTGAAAATAGCAACATAAAAGACTGGCTAAAATCATTGTGTCTTAAAGTCTTTAATAAAAGTCTAATTGTAGCCACTGAAATCTTGAACTAAGATGTATCTGATTTGTTTAATTGTTCTGCTCCAAGGGGAAGGTGAGTTTAGGAAATCTGGGTGTTAAACTAACTGTAAATACTGTCTTAGAGAACCTTTTGTTGCAGATGTTTTATAGGAAGCTGTCCATCCTGTGTTGAACTGGAATGGAATAATCTGGTCTTGAACATTTTGTGATGCTGCATTAAGGTCCAGTAGGTATTGTGATCTCAAGCTAGTGATGCACACAGTTGAGGGGAAAAAAAAAAAAAAAAGAAAATATGATCTCTGTTCTATCATGACGTATTTTTAGATAAAATCCCATATGGTTTTCAATCATGGAATTGTTTTTAATAATCCTTGTATTAGGGTTAAATTTATTTGTATTACATTAAAAGCTTTGGTTTTGCTCATGCAAAATCTGGAAGTAGAATGTCTAGACTTTGAATTACATTAAATCCACTGCAATTTATCCAAGGATTATTTATTTGGGGTTATTTGTGTAGAAGTGCCATTAATGTGTTGAACAGTTTGTTCTTGGATAATGGGGACACGACAGTCAGCTGTAACTTGAGGGTGAATAGTGTTTATTACATCTGACCTACTTGATTTGTTATTAAAAACTATAGCAATTGTTCTCAGCTATTGTTGCATACATATTACTTCTGGACATGGCTGGACAAGCTGTCAAAAACTAAGATGTGTTTAATATGCCTACTGGATTTTGATACTATACTAAATCAAACAGCCTGATGAAGTGGTTTGCTGAAGAGTGCAGGTCGTAGTCTCAGTTGCAAACAGTGACATAGAAGGTGAGGCCTTTTCCCAGCTGTTTTCCAAACGTGAAATGTCAGGATTAAGACATGGTGGTGTATATGGAAATTAAAAGACATTTTTCCTCATGTTACCCTTTTTTCCCTTTATTTCTCCTTTGCCCATATAAATGAAATTTAAATGAAACCAACCAACAACCCTCACTTTGTGAAATAGTAACTTTACAAACTTCTCTGCTGTTGACTGCAATGAAGAAGCTTTAGAGTACAAAACTGGTACACTGCCTTCATTCTGGAAGCACCTGCTTCACCAGTTGTCTCATTGATACATCTATTACTGGGTTCATTCTTACAAGCAACTGACTCATAGCAAGAAAAAAAATGTTCGAGTGCTCCAGTGCTGTAGAAAGGAGGGAAGTTCATTTTTACTGGAGTTAGGGAAGTTTGTGAGGAGGGTTGCAATAATTTTGCCAAATTCTGTAGACCATAAGCTTAGACATATATTCTTAATTAGTTGCCTAGGCTCTTAATACAGTAAATACAAGAAAAGATGGATTGAGTGAAGGCAGTTCAATAATTTTCCAGGCAACAAAGTCAGATTATTTCAAGATATTAATTCATCCTAACTTTTTTTTTTTTTTTAAATCCTTAATTTCATTGGGATTTGGAACATCTACTTAAACATATTTTCACAGGACTGATGTCAGATGAGAGGAATCTTACTCTTGTTCACAAATCAAGTAATTGAAAAGTACAAGTAATTTCTCATTAAAACACTATAAATATCCATGTATTTCTTACCCTGTGGTCTCTGAAATGGTTGCAGAAAGGCTAAGTAATGTATTCTGATAAACGTGGCTGTTGTAAGCAAAAAATGTAAGTGGCTCACAGTTGATTTTATAAAATGATAAAACTCTTGGAGGTAGAGGAGAACTTACACTTTTAAACAGTGGACACTTGTATACATTTTGGGCATCTAGGCTACAAAGATTAGGCAAAAGAAAACAGAACAGCAGTGAAATTGCTTGGGGTCATCTTTTAAGTTGCTTTACTGGCAAGTATTAATGACAGAAGTGCATGAGAAGTTGTTTATGTCATTTAGAAAATAGATGTCACCACGCATCAGTGTCAAACCAGAACTCGCAGTCTGTGTTACACAGTAAACACGGAGTTTGGAACAGTGGAGATCTTTGATGCTTGCAGTATGTAGCAGCTGCTCAAAGCCAGACTTTTCCAGGTGCAACGCTTGATACAAAGTCAAACTGTTGCCCTCTACTGGCATCTGCTGAAAGCTCTTAAGGCATTATTCATCAAGTACCTTGGTCTTAATGGTTAGTTTCTGAAGGACATCATTAACACATTTCAGAGAAAGTCAAATCCATCCTTTGAAAGCACAAGTCTTTCTCTCTAGAGAGACTCAGGAATAGGGGGAGAGAGGGAGGAGGAGTAGAACTCCAACCTGTCATTGCTTATCTGCTTACAAACTACTGAAAGCTTTAACTTCTACTTTCAGAAACCTTAAAACATAAAAATGTTGGCTAAATTAATTAAATATTTGAGTATTGACAACAGTTGGAGTGTTTGAATTTTGATGCATGGATTGAAGATGTCAAGGGTCATGAGAGTGAGTGTATCATTTCAGGCAGCTCTGTGAAAACACAGCTTTAACGTGGTATCCTGAAACACACATTTGTGCCTTCTGAGAGATGGTAGAATACAAGAAAGAAAAATATTTATATGTTTTGTCTATTTTGTTACACAGCTTTTTGCTGCTGCCATTGATGGAGTTGTCCAAACAGTAATGCAAAGAACAGAACAGTCTATCTAATAAATAGTTGGGGTGGTTTTTTATCCCCTTACTTAAGTAATAATCTCAACTACCCTCAGATCTCTGCATAACCTGGGATTCTATGAAGGTTTTGTGTACCACAGTGACTATCAGATGCCCGGGTCTGCTATATTCACAGTCCTTCTGAAGAACTGTTTGTGTAAGCTCTCTAATAGATACTTCTGGCATATTGTTTGGCATATTGTTCCCAAGAAAGGAAATGTCCAGTATCTTCTATCCAAGTAATCATGGAGGAACACCTCGTGCAGAGAGAATAGAAGAGAGATGAAGCTTCCTTCCTCCAAGTCAAGATGAATATCCTTGTGATTAGGAACCATGGAGTTTTAAATGCTTATCTCTGTTACTGCCACTCTCTGATCTTTGGCATATCGATGAAATATGTTGATTTTGGTTTTTTGTTGTTGTTGTGGGTTTTTTGGTTTTGGTTTTTGTTTTGCTTTCTTGCCTACTTTCTAGTATTGAGTCTTAACAAGTGTTTGACATTTGGACTATGTTAAATCTCTGTGTGTACCAAGATTCTTTCCTGAGGAGAAAACTATGCATTGACTTAGAATAGACTTTGCTGTACTTGTATTTTCCAGTAAGTGCTTGTTACACCTTCAGCATTATGATTGTGTAGAAGAAAGTACATTTAGTGGGAAGATAGTTATTGTATCTTAATTTGTTGAGCCGTGTTTTGGTACTAGAAGCAACCTGATGTTTGTTCTTAAAGCACTGTGTGTAGAAAGAAGAGGCAGTTAACTCATATTCCAGTGTATTGCCTGAAGAGTTAAAATGCCTTGAGAAATTATAAAACTTTTTATCACTTCTTCCAAATTATGGAGCTGGCTTGGAAACTTTAATATATTTGCTTCTGAATAGCTCAACATCCGCGTTACAGTAATGTGAATTTTGGAAAATTGATGCTAAATGACACCGGTTTAATGGAGCGTTAAACTAAATACCTTTAAGATATGGGATGCTGCAAGGGAGATGCTAAGATTGTTCTGCTTCCATTTCAATCATGAAATGCAACACAACAATTGCAGAAGTTTTTGATTAACTTTTGATTAACCAGTTATCTCAGGTACAGCATGAAAAAATGAGTAGATATAAAATTTTGTTGCTGTTCTGACACCCAAAGGGCTCTGAAAATGACCAGAATATAGCAGAAGTATTTGAGCTCTTAATGCCTAACCATAACAGCAACCATGTGTAAGTCACTGTAGAATGAGAATGTGGTTTGAGTAAGGGCAGAAGGTGTTTTCTGGCTATTTGTGTGTGTGTGTTTGTTGTTTTGTTTTATTTTTTTTTCCTTTTTTTTCCTCTTGTTTGAGAGCATTGAAGAAGGAAAACTGCATGATCTGTTACTGCTTGAACAAAACCAAGCAGCAAAGAGGAATATTTTGGTCTAGCCCTGCATCTTGCTCAAGAGAACCTTTTATTTGTATTTTTCTTAATGCTTAAATCTTGTTTGAAGTGAGTGGGAAGAAAAGGCTGGGAGGAAAAAAAAAAAAAACCAAACTTCCCTTTGAAAAGTAACCATGCTACAAGACCACCATATACTGTATTTATGGATTTGAATGCTTTGTTGTTTTCAGGTGAGCGTCCTTACCAGTGTCCTTACTGTGACAAAGCTTTCAGCAAGAATGATGGATTGAAAATGCACATTCGCACCCACACGCAGGTGAGTGTAGCTTAGTTTTTATGATTACTTGAGGATTGTCTATGAATCATGTGTGGCAAAAAGTAAATAACTGGCTGCTTGTCTAGAGATTAGGCTGTACCAATCAGGATATTTTAAACTTATGAAAATAAGAGGCAAAGATTTAAGTCAATAACTTAAATTCTATCTACCATACTCACCACTCACCTTCTGGTTTTTATTATGTTCCATTTCTTATATGTTAAAATAATAGCAGCAATAAGTTCTTCCACAAACTCATGTTTATTTATAGATATTAATTAATGTTTCTGGCTCTTTACTGAGTAAACAGAAGTAAAAACTTCATTTTTCTTGAAACTTCAGTATCCAGTGCTTTGATTTTTGATTTTTTTTAAATTTTTTTTTTCCCTTCATGTTCGGTCACTATGAGGTTTTTTAGAAACTATATTTTACCAACAGATGACAAAGAATAAGCCACAAAATGACTTTATTTAACTGACAAAGTGCAGGTATCTCCAAGATGGATTTTGGAACCTTGAGTCTGTTAGTACAGAAGTCCCCTATTTTAGGGGAAAGTATAATCACATACATACATTTACTAGAGGACAACAGTGAGATCTCAACCCCCCTCAAACAGGAAAGACACGGAGAACTGTATTCAAACAGACAGGTGTGAATTCTTCAATAAAACCAGAGCTACAGGTGAAGGTAAGCTGATCTAGCATTCCATTTGCTACCTGCTCCTCATCCATCATTTTTGAGTTGAATGCACATAGTTATATTACAGTACCAGTTTGGTCCTCAAGGTAGTCCTAGTTTAATTGCTCTTTCAGAAGATTTGTGTTAAGAAATAGTAGAAGTGCAGTACAGGTATGTAAAGTGAAACAGTGCTGAGGACTTGATGTTTATCTTGTATGTGTTTCAAGCATTTCACTGCAGGTTGTGTAGTCTGGTCCTTTGGACTGAATGCACAATAGCACTCCCTGGAAAGCATTAAACCTTCTGGTGTAATTGTTTCCAAAAGGAATCTAGATCACACAGCCCAAACCATTTTGGAAGTATACACCAATGCACAATAACTGGGGACATTTGGAAAGTGCGCTTCAAAAGCATGTACCTGATCTGAATATAAACACTAAGAGAGGTAGATTTTAACTATGCTAAGTAAGAAGTTTTCCAGTCAAGACATTTTTTTTATTTTTTTTTTTTTAACCTGTACAGAAGTAGCTTGAAACTTGTTAGGATGGTACTAATTCACTAGAGCTTGTTCTGTGATCCTAGACCATCTGAGCAAAGACAAAACAAGATGAGGATGTAAAAAATTTATCGTGTTTGCCAATATTTATTTCTGTCAATTCTAAGAACAAAAGCCAGGAAGTCACACTCAAAATTTCTCCTGTTAGACATCCAGCATGTTGACATTTGGAAATAAAGGATGCTGGCTCTTTTCTTTTCATACCCTTTTGTACACATATATTGATTTTGAAACTTTTGCATCCAAAAGAATTATTCAGAGAGTAAATAGCAAGATGTATAAAGCCAGAAGGCATTTGTGTGTCAGCTAAGCCTAGCAGTGTGGAAATAAACGTAATCATAGCACTTTTCTCAAAGATTGTGCTTGTAAAAATATTGAAAAAACCTGTCTGATCTTTTGGCCAGAAAAGTTATGAAGTAGCTTAAAAGTAATAATGCAGTATTTGGCAAGGAAAATGTCATTGTGGAGATAAAATTGAGATATATTTTGCCAGTGGGATTAAATGCTGAACCTGATCCTGTGGATCAGGGAAGGTTGCTGGAAAAATCATTGCAGAGAGTTGATTAAGGGTCTGGCAGCTGTTAAACTGAGCACAACCTGGGTGGCCACAGGTGTCAACTCAGACTCTGGAGAAAACAGAGAAGGTAAGCCAAAACCCCTACTGACAATGTAAGGAGAAGAAAATACCAACCACCTAATATTAAAATGTCACCTGAGTGCTGGTTTGTTTCTATGAAAATAGATGGTTTTGGTTTATGGGTTGGTTTTTTTTTTTTTTTTTCCTTGAGAAGAAATAAAACAACCTGAGATAACATGAATAAGGAGCTCACTGACATTCTTAATGAAATGAATTTACAGACCATATCAGCTTTTAGGAAATACACGAATGCTTCCAACCTATACAGTGCAGTAAACTTCAGCTCTTCCCCAAGGCTTGATTCAATGCCTGGCATAATATTGCACAGTTACGATTGTTAATGGTTGGAAATAGGATCACTGTTGGGTGCCTAGAGTTATTGTCATGTCAAACTGATATTTTCATTACTTCAGAAAATGGTAATTTTATTACAATTTATTTTAGTTAAATACATGGCAGTGAGGGAGAAGAGGCCATTTACAACTTCCAATTACATCAACATGTCCAGGACTGCATCTGGTCTGATCTTGAATATCTCCAGGGATGGGAGCTCAACCACATCCCTGGGCAACCTGTTTCATTATTTTACCACTCTCACTGTAAAGAACTTCTGCCTTATGTCCAACCTGAATCTTCTTTGCTCCAGTTTCAAACCATTGCCTCTCATCCTGTCACTTCAAAACAGTCCTTTCCCATGTTTCTTGCAATATATATATGTACTTTCTGAACGCTTAAACTATCCGTACTCGCTGTTTAGGAAGCTTTGTGTCCTGTTCTTGTTCATTTAAATCTGGACAGCTTGGATACTGTTAATGTAGCCTCAAAATTGCAAGGATTGGAGTAATCCATTGCCCTGAGTATTGAATGTTTTGAAGTCAATTCTTGAACTCCTTAATCTCACAATTAATTTGGTAGTCATGGCTGAGAGTTTTAGTCTGAAGCTTTCATGGATATATCTACATAGGCTGAAGCGACTCCAATGTAAAGGCATCCTCAGAAGCTGAGAACTCAAAACCTGGCAAAGTATGTGCAATAATTAGCCAACTATGGTTAATTTTAAGTTTTATTTATTAATTTAATGGGAATAAATTATGATAAATATAGAAGCTAGACAATCTACTGTTGAGATTTTCTTTTCAAGTCAGTATTTCAGCTGAGTGCTGGAACAATACAAGAATAAAGTTGCCTTCTTTTGGGTCTTGAGTTAAACAAGCTTTCCAAGGCACTCATTTGCAGCTTTACACAACCTCTTCTGTTGTGAAGAAAAAAAAAAAAAGAACCAACAACAAACCCCAAACTGTATGAACAATATTGTCCATGTGACAGTTTCACTTGCTCTGTGTTTCCCTGGAAATACTGGGGCATAAGAAAGTTTTTCAAAAAGGTCTTGTGTCCTGCAAAAAAAAAAAAAAGAAAGCACTGGTACTAAATGTAGTCTTGTATGCTCGTGACAGTGTGTAATGAAATGGGATGAGGTGTTGATTGAGTTTTGAATTTTTGTCACTTAGATTTTTCTCTCTTATTTCCCTGTTGGCGACACATGAGCGAGCTGCCAAACATCTGTCTGAGGATGATGACTTTGCCAGTGCTATGGTTTCCTTGCCTGTGGAATCTGTGTTTGTACACAGAATACAGAAGGTTTTAATCCCACTGCACCTATATTTTCACACTGGTTTTTTACATAATGTTGACTGATCCTCTTTTCCCTGTAGAGTGGTGTTGGTTTTTTTTTCACTTTGATATTGTTCTTTTTCCAACAGCAGATCAACATCTGTTGAATTTTCGTCATTGCAGATTCAGTGAACCCTCTTCCAATATATCTTAGGCTGGAATTAATTTTCATAAACTCATAGAATGGTTGAGGTGGGAGGGCCCCTTAAAGATCATTTAGTTAGAACCTCCTTGCTATGGGCAGAGACACTTTCCACTAGACCAGGTTGCTCAAGGCCCTGTCCAGCCTGACCTTGAACACTTCCAGGGAAGCAGCATTCACAGCCTTCCTGGATAAACCTGTCTCAGTGTCTCACCACCCTCGCTGTAAAGAATTTCTTCCTAATACCTAGTCTAAACCTACCCTCCTCAAACTTAAAACTGTTAGTTCAGTTATTTAAAGCAAAATGAAACAACAAAAACTTCACATACTGTAGGTAGCAAAGAGGCAGAGGTACTCTGAAAAATAGTAAGATAATACTATAGTAAAGTCCACCTAATTGCATATACTAGAGCTTTTCAAGTAATACACTACTGGCAAGCATTTCAATGAAGATGCATACTTGCATTACAGATTTTACTGCATGAATTTCAGATTTTTCAAAAACCTATTTAAACTCCCAAAATCGAATGGGGAACTTTTCTAACAAAAACATCAGTGATTTCTAATAAAAGTGACTTCTGCTTATATTTGCTAAAATTCTTTCACAATTGTTTCAACATGAAACTTTCTGTGCTGGCTCTAGAAATAATTTTGAAAATTATTTTAGTCCTCAACTGAGGGAATATGTACTTGTAAAATGATTGTTCATTGAGATTTATTCATAGCATTCAAATTCCTACAACTTCTGCTGCGTTGTAAATTCTCATCAGCCTGTTCCTGTCTGTGTCCAACATTACTGTAGTAATTTAACATTAGTTTGATAGTTTAGTAAAGTTAGTTTGTTTAATTTGGTCTTTGTCTGTAGGTGAGCCACTTGCTATAGCTTCCACAAACCATCCTGTTACTGAGAGAGTATGTTGTTAGGTCTTGTGTAACTTTAACACTTAAATATGAATCTGGACTCCATTAACTTGCACTGTCTGTGGTCTTAAGTGACTTAGCCTCTCTTCTCAACAGGGGGTGTGTTGCCAGTGGTGATGATCTAGCAGAAAGTCTCACTAATGTTTTTTTCCTGACATTAATCAGCTTAGTATTTATTTTTTAGGGCTGAAATGTAACTAAACATTAGTTATATAAGTCACTCTTGTTCCTTTTTTATTTTTTTTCCTGCACTGTACTTCAATTACCAGCCCTTTGATTCAGAGGAAAGCTGCTGGTCTTTCAAAAAGAATACAAGCAACACATTACATGTCACCACTTCCTTGGTAGTGAAACTACCCATTGCTCTTGTTAAATGTAGAAGAAACTTGTTCATTGACATTGGAATTTAGTGAGGCTTAAAGGTCTATTACTACAGCTGCTGTCTAAGAGGTTTTTTTGTAAAGAATGAGCCTCTTGGCTTGGCCCTCGGCATGGTCTGACACTATCTGTGGGGAGTTTCTAGATGAAGCAGTATTCTCTCTCTGATTTTCTAGGACTCTCTTACCCATCCATCACTGTTTTGTGTAACTTCTCGTAGAAGTTCGGTGTTAGTGAGGGCGTGTTGCATGTAGGTATGCATCATAAACTCGGTTAGACCTCCTCTGGTCTGACTCTTTTCCAGGTCCCTGCGATCATGTTATTTCAGGCTGTTGTGGCTTTGAACCTTCAGTTTGTGTTCAGATGGGGTTTTCACAGGTTAATACCAGTTCTGGTCACTGTCTTTGATATGTGCCATGTACTACTTGCTGAATTGCTCTTGAATTTGACTTCAGGGATGCATAGAATGGTTTAGTTCCAAACCCTCTGCTTGGAGACATCTTCCACTAGATAAGGTTGCTCAAAGTCTCATCCAACCCAGCCTTGAATGCTTCCAAGAAGTGATTATCCACACTTAATGTGGTCAGTATGTCTTCCCCAAGCTAGTAGTAATTCTTGTGTGTACTTAGCTGTATGAACATGCTCCACGAGAAGAAATATGCAATATTATGAAATTCTGAAGGAAATCAGAAGTAAATCTGCTGAATTCAGTTGGATATAAAAAAGTAAAAACCAAAACAAAGCAAAAAAAACCCTCTAAGAAATATTAGATCCTAAATAGCCCTGGGATTTTTAATATGTCACTGTTATATTTGTTATAGCTGTTAAAATGTTGAACTTCTCACAGTTTTAATGTAGTGAAGTGAAAATCATCACAATTAGAGCTTCCAAGTTAGCATATTACACTTAGAGTGAAGCACTTCCTTGAATACTAAGTCCCATTTGGGTTCTCCTTGGCCTTTTTTGGTTTAGAGTCAGGAAGGTTATAAATCCTGATCTACATATTTTTATTTATGTCTGGTGTACTTTAAAATGTAATATTAAATCTTAGCAGTATCAGCTGCATCCTGTCTCGCTCACTCTCCTTGCTCCCTTCCTTATTTATATCATCAATAAAAGAAAACACATGTAATCCTTTGGCTTTGCTGCTACCATAGTCATAGCCTGGCAGATGCTTTTTGAACAGAGGGCAGATTTATAGTACTAGTAGTTGTTAACTCCTCTGAAGTCAGACCTATATGATCTTCCCAACAGCCTCCTGTTTTGTTGAGAGCTAGCAGATTTTCCCCTTTGCTTGATGTTTAAAATTTGTCCAGCTTTCTTCTGATCTTGTAGTTGGTGCTGGTTGTCCCTTTGTGTGGTGGCATCAACTTTCATGCAGACTTACCAATGTGCTTTTCTGTACAGGTTTAGAGCAGTGGTGGTTGTGCCAAGCCAACATAATCTTTTTCACGTCACAGGTGCTGCCTTCTCCAACTATTGTGAAATGGGAATTTGATATGAGGGGAAGAAGTGGGAGAGAGAAAAGGAAAAAACACAGAATGTTTTGGTTTGAGAATATTAGTCTCTGAGAATGATGTCTTCAAAACCAACAACAACAAAAGTCTTTCTCTGGAGAGAAACTTAGGGCCAGGTTTTGATCTGGACAGCACTATTGATTTTACTGAAACAGACACAGGTGTGAATGAAGGACAGGTTGGTGTGAATCAGAATTGTATGGAATATACAAATGTAAGACATCTAAAATTAGTTGAAAGATGGCTTGGGATGTGTTTTACATACAACATGTGTGAATTTGAATGCAAAATGCCAAGGATAGTTGGATATACTTTGTTTTTTTTTTTTTTTCACTGCCATAGAGAATAATAGAAATAGGCAGACATAACATTGAGGAAGGTATGAGAGCCTAGGTTTAACTTCAGCTTCCCAGAGTTTAGAATGACTCCTCCTCCTGAATGGAATCCTGAAATCATGTTGGATGTTTTCATAGGTGTTTAATGTGCATACATCATGTACTTGACTTTGCACTTTCTGTATAACAGTGTACACAGAAAGGCTGTTTTCAGAGAATTCACAGAAAATGTTCTTTATGTTAACCACAATGCAAAACCAATTAAGGAGATGTTTCAGATATCTCCTTTTTGTATGGATTGTTTATACATTTCCTTAAAAATTACAGACCTGCTCCATGAAGTCTTCCATCTAGAAAACGTCTCTAACATCAAGTTTTAAATCTAGATGATGATTTAATTTTAAAAAAAATCTGTTTTTAATATCAACTCCAATATTTCCTTTAGGACATTTGCTGTGTTTTACTCTATATAGAAGATCATGCAAATAAGAAATTAAGATGATGAAAAAAAAAACCAAAGATGATAAATGTATGTAAGGAGAATCTTGCAGAGAAAAGCTCATTAGTGGCTTCCCTTTAGGCTAGTTTGATTATATGCAGCTGGGCACCTCAGCCTGTGTCACTGGAAAGATTTGACTTCCATCATACTGAAATGTGCTTTATTTATCTCACAGTTTACTCATATCTGAAACTGAAATGGCTGGAGAAACACTTTTCCCATTTACACAACTTTAAGACCTGGTTTTGGTGAGCTAGAGGATTCCTACCACTATGAGTTAAGATGTTTCTATGGCACTGCTTTTTCTTGAAAACTCATATGAAGGTATTCCAAAAAGAAGAACCAAATCTTCACCCTTACTGAGATCTCTAAAGCTGAAAAAAAACTATCCTAAAGTGAGAGCTTGGGACATACCCAGAACAACACTAATTTTATGGTCTGTGGTTTGTGCTGAATACCTGGCAGGATTCAGTGATGAATGGAAGCCTTAAAATAGGAATTTAGTAACAACAGAATTTCTTCACTTGGTAGCTTCAACAGCTAAGCTGAGTTGTCCCTTCTCACTTATCCTTGAGTCCCACATTATCTCCCCAAAAACTATTAAGATTACTGCCTATTACTTATTATTCAGAAGCTTAGCATTTTTATTGCCTCTTGATTTTTTTTTTTCCCCCCAGTCTTCTGTTTTCAGTTTGATTTAGTAAAATCTGTTTACTTTGCCTGAGTTACCCCTCTTTCAATGTAAGCAATACAGAACTAGGGACCACAAAAAGTATAAAATGAGCATGAAATGAAATTGTTTGATTAAAAAAGAAAGGTGCCTCTAGAGCATGAAAATTTTTGAGGCAGTGCCATAACACAAACTTAGATACCATTTATTTACATCTTTTTTTCATAGAGTTCCTTTGTAACTTTAATGGAATAAAGGAGAAATTGCACCTTATATAAGCCTCCCTACTACAGAATAACTTCCAGGAGGAAAATCTCTATTATAAGCAATTTTCCATTCTTTCTTCCAATTGTTTATTTCAGGTCAGTGAGCCTGCAACTTCTATAACAACACGTGTCACAGTAGCTGCTAACCAATAGTTCTAATAAAAATACAGATGGCTATGTTGCCATCTGCACTTCTTTGACTATTCTGCAGTGAATACATGACTAACCTTCTGTCACCACTTTTTAAAATAAGTTTTCATTCTCTGCCATCAGCTTTCTTTGTACCTGCTCTTCCCCTGCTTGGAAACCTGCTCACAAACCTGAGCTTTCATTAGACATCTTTCTTGTCTTTGTGCTTTAAGCTTTTGTGGAGGATAAAAGAAAGTGCTTCGGAATGTTATGTTTCTGTACCTTTCACGTTACGAAAAGCAGACTCCTAAAATGGCTGGGTTTGAAAGACTGGAACAGATAATTAATTCACAAGTAGGTGTTGAAGTGGAAACTGTCAGGCCACAGCTTTCCCAGCTTTCACTTAATCATTTGAAAGTTGTTTTCTGTTGCTTTCACTGACTGTAATCCCTTAGAGAGAATATAAAACTTGCACCATCCAGCATGGAATTCCACTCCTTTAATGGCTTGGGCTCTGCATTGACTCATTTTCACTCACTTTTACTCACTATTGTCGTTTCATACAGGAAAAACCCTACCAGTGTTCGGAGTGTAACAAGGCTTTCAGTCAGAAGCGAGGCCTAGATGAGCACATGAGGACGCACACTGGAGAGAAGCCGTTTCAGTGTGATGTGAGTTGATCTGTCCCTCTCTCTTCTTGACTGCAGTGCAGCAGCAGAGCTTAATGGTGGTGAGACTATGGCCTTGCACTTATCGCCTGTGGCATGAAGTCACACTTTATATGGTCTTTGATTGCTTTACTAATGAAAGACCATTCAGGGAATTTTATGTACCCTCTTCCCTTGCCAAGAATGTTGCACACCCTTTTATTTTATGGGTTTGGATCCCTTAAGAGTTATTTTCACCATTATTAGTGCAATTTGGATGTTACAAGTTACAAATTCATGCTGGTTGGGTTCCTGTGTACTTTGTATGACAGGTTAATGGTTGGAGATTAGTTTATACAGGAAAAGGTATTTAATTCATTGCATGGAATATGAATGCTTCTGTTGTTGAGTGACACACGTATGGATTCATAATTTCTAGTTTGTGTTTAGTGAAATCTGGTCTGATATTTTCAACATCTACTCATAGAAATTTCTTTTATTGTTCAATCAAGAAATTATGGATTCTGTGTATGCTTGCTCTGCTGAAATGTAGTGTATCATATTGCAGTTCGTAGATCAGTGCCTAGTACTTTTCTTTAGCATACCTCATCCTGCATACAACATATTTCATTGTGTTTGGAAGGTAGGTATGAAGCTGAGTGTGCAGGAACTGATGGAAAAACATGTCTTTCAGAATTATTACATGCCAGAATGTTGTTGCTTAAGGATTTTGTAGACATAGCACTTTGGGATGTAGCTGAATATCCATGGTGGTGTTAGGTCAATGGTTGCATTTAGTGGTCTTTTCCAACCAAAACAATTCTGTGATTTAGAGAAGGGCATTAGAATACAGGGTGTAGAATTAGTTATAGGTGCTTTGTTTTGTGATAGGAGCTCTTAATGAACTATTCACAGGGGAACTGCCAGCTTTCAATTTTATTCTTAATGGCTCAGGCTGAACAGCTGTAAATTTGTTACAAGTTTTAAAATTAGGTGCAAAATTAGAATAACCATTTCACATGGAAAGTCACAAGAGTCTGTTAATTGAACTGGCTTTGAAATAATAATGTGGTGAGATTTCATTGAGAATAAAAGGTTTTACTGTAATGAAAAATTTCAACTACAGTATTTTGCTGATGTTTGCAAGTTGGGATATTTGCTGTTTTCTTTTGGGATAACCTCAACCTGGCTGTAGATAGTACTTTGAGGATTTCTCTAGTTTCAAGTCATTGTCAATAACTTTTTCAGCTTTCAAATTGCTGTACTGTACAAGCTAGGCAAGAACTGGTAAAGCGTAAATGCAAATTTCCCCACGCTGAATCCAAGGTTCGCCGACCCTTGGTGTTTTTTCGACCAGTTTGGGGTGATTGTTCTGTTTCATTTTATTTCTCTTCAATTGAAAATAGGAGCTGTATGAAAACACACTTTCCTGCTTCAACTACTCCTTCAATTGTTTTCATTAATTAGAACTGTATTTTCCCAAATCACAGTATTTTTAAATCAAACTGTAATTTGTGTCTAACCATGATCCTTCTCTCAGAATTTTGATCTACCTTCATACACAGGAGAGAGAATTCAGGGTTTTTTTGGGTACTTTAAGTTACTATGATATTTCACCAAAATTATTATTCAGCCCTGGTCTTTTGGTAGCTGCACACTGCAGAGTTTACTGACATTTTGGGTTTTGGGGAGAGTAAGAATGGTTACCTCTCCAATTCATTCATACACCGTTTGGTCACCCAAGTGCCTACCCTGGTCTGCTGCTTAGTGCACATTGGAGAACGTTTTTAATAGTCACTCCTTATTGTGTTTGGACTTCACTTCTGGCAACGTGTTCCATTAATTTTTAGCTACAGATTTTGTGGGGAGGGGTGTGTGTCAGGTTTCTGCAATGGAATTTCAGTAGCTGACTTTTAGCTCTTCCTTGACACAAAGAGTTAATGGCTGTCCCATTCATTGCTTTCTGTACATGTGCCATGTTCCTTCTTAGTCAACTTCTCTGAAGCTGTTTCTCTTTCCAGCACTTTGCATGATGGCTTCCCATGCTTGTAATAAGTTTTGTTGCCATTTTCTGGATTTTTTCCTTATTTCAATTGCATGTTTTACAGTATGAAGGCATATATTGGCATAGTTTTACTCATTAAAGTAATTGAAAAAGTCTGTAACTCTAATGCCTAGACCTGCTAAGAATCTTTTAAAGGTGAAAATCAGGCTGTGTTTTCAGTCGTTTGGATATTCAGAAATGTAATCATACAGGAAGCTGCACTGAAAGACTGGAGTCCTAAAAGGACTGACAGACCTGGTCTTGTTTTCTCCATGGCATTAGAAACAGTCATAGAAATTACTCTGCTCCTTCTTCTCAATAACATATTAATATTTCCTGCCAGAATTTTCTTTATCTTTTAGTACCATTAGCATTTACAGATGGCAATTGCTTTCAGTGCCAAAGAACTGAAGAAAGACCACCTTTGGGTATTGTAAAGAAAAAAAGTAGTGTCTTAAGGGCTCTAGAATAGACTTTAGTTGACTATACAACTCTCCCCACTAAATCTAATACTTTTTTTTTTTTACTGAATTTTTGTTTTAAATAGAATTTTCTTGCAGAATCAGAAATAAAAGCGTTATCTTCTCTTCCTCTCTTTCAGACTTAAGGAACAGACATTATAATACAGAATTGTGCTACATGTAAAAATAATCCTCGTATACCCTTTTTGCTGCAGTTTATGTGCCTATTTCTGTGCCTTGTTAAATCAACAAAGCATTTCCACATCTTAATGACTCAAAGTCCTCTCATCCCACTGATAGTGGAGATATTTCCATTCTAAGATGAAAATTCTAATCTGTATCAGATAGGAAAGTGAAAATAACTGAGATGGGGATTTTTTTTTTTTCTTTTACTAGTATGGGGATTATTTTTTTTCTTTTACTAGTATGGGGATTTTTTTTTTTTCTTTTACTAGTATGTTACACTTCTGTCCTGTGAAGACTAGACTGTTTTTTACTGGAATGCAAATTGAACTTCAGTTGCCTCAGAGACAACAGATTATTCTTTGAGGGCAGAAAGGTCAAGTACTGTGTGTCCTGGTTTCTTTCCAATAGAGTATTTCTCTCCACTCTGCCTTTAGTTGACCCTACACTTACTGTCAAATGTCAGTCTTTTCCATCCTCCCTACTTGATCAAAACTTTGATCATTTTGAAGAGATTGATTAGAGTTCAAGTGTACATTAGCAAACATGGTTGTGAATCTACAAATGTCAGTCTGGCTTATACATTGCAAATACAAAGCAACCTAAAAAATCCAACCTCAAATGTCTAATGCATAAGCACAGCGCAAGATATATTGTATCTTTAACAATCCTGTGCATTCCATGAAAGCCAGGTAGTAGAACATGCCAGAGCCTTGAAAGAACAGCAGGATACATTGTAATATTTATATAGGTAGATGTTTAAAAAAACATCATTATAAATGTAAAAAATGCACTTTAAGACTGCGCAGTAAGCAGTTGGCTTTAAAAATGAGGAGACATTTTTAAGATAAACAGAACACATACATGTCTTGGATGTGTGTATATCCTTGATCAGCTTTCTGGCTTTAAAGGAACATGTTCTGTTTGCAAGTATTTGCTATTTTTAACACACTGTGACTTGTGAGCAAGCATGATGGTTATGATCAGAGAAGTGTTAGGAGTTCACATTGTGTGTTTTGTGGAATGGGAATAGAAAATGGTATATGACAAAAGCAGTTTTAAGCCTTGAGCAGTGGATGCTGTAAGTGACGTTGACTAGCACAACAAAAAGGGTGACTGTTGCTTGGGTCTGAAAGAGGTGATTATACATTGAGGGGGGAAAAGTTGGAGTGTTATAGTTGCTGTATAAAAGTCCTTGGTATTACGTCATGTCATAAATTCATAACTGTTCCATTGCAGCAACACATTCAGTGCTCTTGTCTGGTGAAAAAGATTGTGGGTACAAAACTTGCCTCTGGCAATTACCCTTTTTATGATCATTGTATAGTTTTGCCTTAATTGGCATAAGATGCATACAGTGCAGGTCAGCGTTATCTACTTGAATAGTCAGCTGTTTGTCTTAGTTCCAGAAGGAGTGAATAGTCATTTGGTGTTTTCATTGTTAGTCTGATACCAATATGAATTAAAACTTCTTTTTGTTAAAGATGAGTTCTGCTTGGTTTCCTGAGTTTCCTTTGCATGGAAGACATTTTTGTCTGGAATTAACATGGAATTCTAAGACTGAAAGCCTCTGGATGTTAATTCTTGGTTTTATTATCCATACCTATTTAATTTGTCCATTCAGAACCATGTTTTATAAATACTTGTTTTCTGGGAGATTTGCACCGATGGTATGTACCTGGTTGGTTAAGTGCATGTGACAGTTTAACTGCATAATCTCAATTAACTTGATGTCTCGCCTGCAGATTCTTTTAATTCTAACTTCTCTTGGCTGAACTTATTCTTAACCTTTCATTTTGACTTCAGTACCAGAACTTTTCTAAGAAGTGATGGTTTTAGCATGACAGAGCCCCGCATCCCTCTGTTTATTTATTCAAATGGCAGAATAAATTGGACTGCTTGAAGTGCAGTGGAAGAAGGTAAGCAGGACACGAGATAGTATAGCAAAGGAATTCCATAGTCACCTGTGAGATGTCTTCTGTTTGCTTGGCCAGACAGAAGAAGGTTGGAACAATGAAGTTTCCTCTTACAATCTTCAGAACCTCTTTTTTGTTTCTCACTTCTCCCTCCTTGTAAGGAGTTTAGGAACTGGCACATGTCATTTTGGAAGTCAGGAAGGAAATACATAATTTGAGATTGAACTGACAGACACTTGCCATGTTTTGTTATAAATTTTGCTCCATCCAAGAAGGAATGAAAGATTAAAAAAAAAAAAAATTTAAAAAAAATCAAGCAAACTTGTATGACATCAGTGGTATTTTGAAGACTGGGCCCTTTTTCCACCTGTTGCTTTGGTACTATTGTTAACATACAACATTGAAAGGTGCCAGACAGCAATACTCTTTAAGGTGCTCTCTGAAGGAGTTATTCTTCCAAAGACCAACTCATTTATTAAGTACTGCAGGTATGTGTGCCTGTGGCCTCAATGATGTAGCATAAAGAGCTTTATATGTGCTTGAAGTTTTAAGACTTCCTTTGTCTTCACTGCCTTAGGTTTGTGATCTGTCCTTCAGCCTGAAGAAAATGCTGATCCGACACAAGCTGACTCACAACCCGAACCGACCGATGGCAGAGTGCCAGCTTTGCCACAAGAAGTTTACAAGAAACGACTACCTCAAAGTGCACATGGAAAATGTCCATGGTGAAACTGACAGCTAATTACAGCCTGTGTCAGAAGAACAGATCTCATGTTCTGAAGTGCTCCATTTGTACGTGCACAAACTCCAGACTTCTTGCCTGACTAGTTAGCATGGTCAGGACAAACAGCTGTTGTGTGTTCAGTTATATTTTTCCTACTTCAAAATATGGTAATAGAATAAAAACTAAAGACATTCACCTGCAGTAAAATGTAGCTTGAAAATAAACAGTTGAAGAGAAAAGAGCTTTAAGAAGCTTTTATGCTTATTAAAAAAAAAAAAAAAAGGCAAAAGAAAGATGTAAATGGAGTTCATCTTTTCAGTTACTGCCTTAGAAACTTAGATATTGGTGACATTACCTGGAAATCATGGACTTTTGAAACTGAACTCTTGGCTGTCTGCAACTCTATTTCTGTATCTAAGCTCTAAGACTCCATTAAAATTCTCTAGTTTAAAACCACACAGAATTTGTCATTCTAGTTGACTGCTGATTGCATCCAGGCTCATTTTATTCAGATCTAAATTCTACATTTTCTTCTAACGTGATTTTGTCACATTTTATTTACATCTTTCTCATTACTAGATGACAGTCATTAACTTGAATTGGTTTGTGAGAAGCCAAAATGTATGGGTGCAGGAACTGTGGAAATCTGTCACATTAAGTAATTTTGTGTGAGCATTGAGGAGGATTTGTTTCTTCTGGCTACATGGAAACAAGACTGAAGTGAAGACTTGTAGCAATTTAATTTAATACTGTATTCATACTCATCATTGTGACTGGCAAGGCAAGTGGAAAGACATATTAAGAGTGCCTTGAGCAGCTACAGTTGCCTAGTTAATGTGCATTTGATTTCCTGGTGAATGACTGGTTCCCAGACTGTTTCTTCCTGCTGAATCAGATGCTCTGGATTTTTTTCATCTCACTTTACTTTTGTTTTCTAAATTCTGTTAATGAGCACTGGGGAAAATGCTACTTTGCAACTAAGCAACGATCAAATTCTTCACGTTATCAAAATGTTCCCACAGGTCCTCTTGTACCTCAGTTAGATAACTAGGAAATTTTTATCTACAGGGATGGTTAAGCTAACTTCAGAGGATGATTTCGTGTGGAATTCCTGAGTTATCAGCAGTTAATATTAAGGCTCTGTTGATAGTAAACTCTTCATGCTCATTTTGGACCTCTCAGTGTTCTGTAAAATGAACTTGCAATGGGACATCTTGCCTCAAGTTTTCATGGGAAAAGAATTCAGCTTCTTAACAACTGTGTGGGCAATGATGCTGAAATGAACAGCATAATTGTTTACCTCACAGCAGAGACTACTCAATCTGTTTATCACAGGATAGATTTTCTACTTGGAAGAATAAAACAATAAATAGTAGTTATGGTATTGCTAGTGACAGCAATAGCAATAGAAGATGTTGACACATTTAGTGATTAACACTTCCTTCTCTAGTAATAGTTTGGATCTCATTCTTCTCCATGGACATCCGTGTGTTACATGTTCAGTTTTGAGACCCAGCATTGGATCCCAGCAGGAGTGTTTTCCAAAGTCTTTACTTTTCTCCAGAAAATAACCAGAAGATATTTTGTAGAGTGTTTGTCAGACGACTGTATTTCTGGGTCCAGAGAACTTTTACTTACAGCTACAGTTATTATAAAAATGGATATAATTTAACTGGTTGTCATGACCCAGTATCCTGAGACAACCCTGGACAGTGGTGGAGATTATGCTAATTCACTTGGAGTAAATTAAAACAAACAGCTGATCAAATTGGTTTGTTAGAGACAGTGAAAAGTGTGGGTGATGGACCGTAGCAGAGGGGAAAATGCAAAGAAAAAGGAGAGGGGAGAAAGAGAGGGGAAAAAGAGAGAGAATTAAGAAGTCAGAGAAAAAGGAAAGATACTATCTCTCCTTGTATCCAGTGATGTTTTCATAGTCATTGTCCAAGTCCTTCAGTGGCAGGTGTACATCCTAGCAGGGTCTTTTGCTTATGCAGCCATTTGCCTTTGCTTAGTTACTGTACTGAATGCAACAGTAGTGTTAGAAGTTTTGCTTGGTAGTTATTGGCAGGGTGGTAGGACTTGCTGGGTAAACCAGTGTTTGAGGACTGTGAATTTAATGTGTCTAATCAGAAAATATCCCAGTTGTAATCTGATATTTCTTTTGTTTAAAAAAATCAATTATAACAACAATCAGAATTGGAACATTTTATTAGTATGTCATACTGGTTCTGTGGAAGATGAATTTCCCATGAGACATACGCATCTTGTGTCACAGGCACGTACACAGTTAGCTATGATGTTTCAGATGTGGATCAATACATTCAAATTAAACATCTCTACTTCAAATATTGATCACATGTTCATACCCTTAGCTATAAAATCTCTGAAGTGCCTCTCAGCATGTTAGTGCAGCAGCTAGTCTCAGATAGATCTAGCAAGTAGAAAACTGAGTAACTGGTTTACGGTTTTTTGTTCCATTTGTTGCATGAAAAAGCAACATGTTATTTGCTGAACAGTAATTGAAGAGAGGTAGATTTCATTTCTGTTTTACTGTGAGAAGGGCACTCAGCAAAGAGAAATAATAAGAAAACTTGGTTTGGGTTTGTGGTTTGTTGGTATTTTTTGGTTATCCTTCTACAAGGAAAAGACTAAGCCCTTAAGTCCATGAATTCATTTCCAGTGAAACAGCTGTTCAAACAAAACTAGAAGGAAGTGTGCTACAACAGGTAATGTTTCTGCTGGGTTAGGGACCTTCACTGCAGCATTATCCTGGTTAACTTTTCGGTACTTATATTGTGGTTGTTTTCTGTGTCGTGTCTGTAAGGAAAAACTGAAAGTGGTGAGAAGGCAAAACTCAGGATGTATGACTTCCATGTCCACAGGCTAACAGGACCTTCTCTGTGTATGAATGGACCTCTCCAAAGTGTGAGTTACACATCTAATTTATTTTGACCCTGTGTTTATTTTGACTCCTGTATTGGAGTATTCTCTAACAGAGAAGAATGAAAACTGAAAACATTTTTTTTTAATCTTCTGGATAATGATAGCATTAGCAGAGAGGCTGTATTGGGCCTATTTCTCTCATGTTTAATTGTGTCCTTACTAAGCAGCACAGACAAAAGCATTTATAGCAGAGAATCCTAATCAGGTAGGTGTTTACATGCTTTATAATGAGGTGTCTGATCCTTCTTCTGACTTAATACTGATTACATGAGCTAACTTTGCCTCTTTATTTTCCTAAGTTAATTTGTGTTTTATAAGATGGGTCTTGACATCTAATTTGATATTGTAGGCTCTACTGAGTGAATCGATGTTTAACAGTGAATCTATTTGTGGCTGTAGCCCTAAGTAGTTGAATATCTTTTGAAGATTAGTTTTAGATTTCCACGTTGGTTAGGCTGGTTTTGTCCTGTCCACAAACAGCAGGAGATAGTGTATGTGAAAAATCAAACTCTTCAGTTGCAGCTTTATTTGAGTTGGGCTAGCTGTTGTACAAGCTTGTCATATCACTGCCAAACTGAGGATGCAGGCTTCCTCTGTGTGTTTTTAGAAGTCATTATGTCACTAGCAGCGATTAATGACTTTGCAGCTGAAATCAGTGAACAAATATGTATGACTAAATTGTGGTCATTTTGATTATATGTGGAAGCAGAGCAGGCGAGTTTCAGAATATATGAAGAATTGCTTGAACCTGATTAATAGGATTCATATTTTCACCGTATGACAAAGCAACCTGTTTAAGTGAATGCAATCAGAACTCTAAATGGAATTATGAGCCTAATTTCCCCTACCAAATGGTCAAATTCCCCTTTGAAAACAAAACAAAACAGCAAAACACATGTATTTCAGAGCACCAGAGTCTTGAGCTTCATTTTATTTGCTGACTCTGTGTGTCTTTTTTTATGTTCTTGGTTTACCTAAACTTCTGCCTTTTTGTGGGTTTTAAGTATCTTAAATACTGTAGATTTGGATTATTTGGGTTTTAAGACTACAGGGCTTTGTAGTCACATGACTACAGAGACTTGATCTTATGACTGATTTACATTATCTAGAAAAGAGGCCATGATTGTGTGCTCTAGGGCTGTATTTCTTCTGAGTGCGTTGACTAAAATAATTGCTTTACCTACCCTCTGGTTTAGGAAGTACTGTTGTTCTGTTTTTAAACTATATTTATCACACTGGCATGGCTGTCAGATCTTCTACATGTTGTTTTCATTTCTCATCCTTCTGTTGTCACACAATTGCTCTTCAGGTTGGATCATCTTTAGAAACCATGAGTTGAAAGATAATGATGAGGACGTATGAAGTAACACTGATTTATTTGATGCTTTGGGAACTTCTTCTAAGGTCATAAAGTGAACACATCAGAACCTTCTATAGCATAACACTGCCAATACCACCTATAATTTCTATCTAAAATATCGCTGTGTGTGCAGAGTGCTAAATTGCTTCCAAACTGGAGGCCAAGGATCGCTCCCTGCTCTGAATACATCCTGCAGGATTAGTGTATGTAAGCTTGCAAGGTAGAATATAGTAAATAATGCGTAAAAATGGAAATCCAGGCCTAGATAGTCAAAACATTATGTACACATTCTGTGGTTTTCTGAGTCATTCAAATTATCTGTCGCTTTTCATTGTTTGTTTTTTCAAGCCAGTGCAGTTTTGAATTTTGCTACAGAACTGAGAAAAGGATGTGTGTTGTGTATGTGTGTGTTGTATTCATGCTTTGCGGCTGGGAACAGAAAAACTCAGCTCATGTGGAACCACCTATCAGGCACTATTGTTGTGGCAATGTAATTGTCAATGCAAAATAACTTAGATAGCCTTTTGTCTCGTAAAATGTAAGAGATTACAAGTAAGGAGAAGCAGGTAGTGTGGGGTCAAAATCACAAATTAGTAAGTGTGAAAAGTGAATTCTTGGATAGAACTTTGAAATAGGTTACTGGTTTCCTAGAAGGAGAAGGTATTCTAGCAGCAGAGAGTAGTCTGGATAAAATGGAGGTCAAGACAAAAGCTCAGTGTGATCTTTTTTTTTTTTTTTTTTTTTTTTTTTTTCCCCTTCTCCATTTTGCTGCTGTTGGGAGCAGCTTAACAAGCACAGCAGCCAGTGATGCCAGAAAATTGTCTCTGGCAAGAGCTTGCATCAGTGCCACTGTTATGTTGATGTCCTGTTCTCTTCTGGATGCATATAGAAAAAATGAGTGTATTTCTGGTCCAAGCCAAGAAAATTCAGGCAAAAAACCGTATCAGAGATGTCCCTAGGCTGTGGTGGGGTGAGTGTGTGTCTGTGTGACCACGGAGACCGGTTTGATTGCATTTGGTTGGTGGCACTGTCGGGCCCCAGCTCACACTGTCCAAGGTGCTGATGGCACCTGAGAGGTATGGACAACCTCTGTAGCGTGGAAGTGGGGACTTGCCTTCTGGGACCAATAAACCCTCAGATAAAGGACATAACTCTCAGAGCCGGGGTTTGTTGTGTTCTGCACAACAGCACCGGATAACCAACTGTCAGAACTGAGAGGATCAATACTGCGATCGCCTCTGTGCAGACACTGTATCTCACCATCACTTCTGTGAATGTCCATAGGGTGCTGATGGTTTTTAGAAAATAAGGAAGAGGCATTCAAACACCCTCCTAAATAGGAAAGTAAGAATGTGAGGTACTGAAACTTTAGGCTGTTTTTGATGTACTATTTCCGGCTAAGTACCACTCTACTTAGGAAATGTCTGGGGAGGGTTTTGTAAAATGCTACTTATTCTGACTCACTGATAAAAACTGTTGCACGTATTTTAGTACTGACAACAAATTCCCTTACTCTGCCAACATAACATTCTCATTTTGCTCAAGAGGGCTTAAAGTCCGTTGCTCTTTTTTCCCTCTGAACTTCCAATTCTACTAAATCTTTCAGTCACTTCTCTTTACATCTTTATTTTCAGCACATTTAGGTAATCTGTAGGGTTTTAAGTTGTTTCAGCTCAGGTCCATTGTGAGACATTAATATAGCTTTGACAGCGTACATGGTGTGGAACGTTTTGGTCTCTAACACCAATAAAAACAGATGGGGGAGCAGAGCCATGCATGACGTAAGGCACACAAAAATGTGGAGCTTGCCAATTAATCATGGCACACTGCTGACAAATAAGTGACAGTAATTGATGCAGCCCTTTGAGAGACAATCTGGAACTACTGCAACCTGGGAAAGCTCATTCATTTCTTTCTCTCTGCTAAGTTAGTGGTGAATAAAGGCGCTACTTAATTGCTGCCCAGTGTTGCTTTATAAGGTAACAGTGTCAGTGACAAGCCAGGAAGTAGGAGTCTAGCAGTCAGAGCATTATCTGGCTGAGTCTTGACTGTGGCCTGTTTCTGCAAACTATTGATGTTTTTGCTTCAGTCTGTTTGCCACCAAAGGACTGATGCACATGTATATGAACTGCATTTAAATATCTGAATGTGTTTTGTTAGGTTTTTCTGCTCAACACTTAATTATCACTGTGTTTTCCATATTTATATTAATTTTATGCTCTTAGTCTGGAGTGTAAGGATTTCTTAGATGCCCAATAGATTCCAGTATTAAAATGTGTGCACTCTGACTACGTCTAACTTGCGCCCTGTGCTTTGTTTTAGGTGAACTTGTCTGACTCAGAGTAAAGCCAGAAGGTCTTAAGGCTGTAAGAAAATGTCTAACTGTTTTAATAGGCAGTATGCCAGACCAAGGCAATATATATTCAAACCACTGTCTGTTTCTAAGGTCCCTCTTGCAGAGGTGATTTTTTGTTTTGTTTTGTTTTGTTTTTTTTCCCTGACAGCAGGGAGAGAAATCAAGGCTCATTCCAGAATATTAGAACAAAGAGATATTTTCACTCAATTTTCTTTCCAGTATGCAGTGGCTGCTCCCATCCCATTGAGCAAAATTTCCTTCCAGAGCAACAATAGCCTGCCTTGGTTATTGCTGGAGTGAGGCCAAAATATTTCACTTCAGTGCAATATTATTTTTACAGCAAAAGAGCTGCTGAACAGAGCCCACTAGAACTATCATATTTGCTGGCAGAGCTCCCTCATACACAGTAATGATTTGGTTCTGCTGCCATTTCCTTGTGGTTATCAGACTGGGTGAGACAGTATTCAGATCCCTTTCCTTCTGAAGAAGCTCTCTGATGGTTTTCTTTTTCTGCATTCTTACTTCTTTTCTGTTAAAGCTCAACAGGTGTCCTCAGCTGTGAGAAAAGAGAGGAAGTAGTCAAGTATGGGTGGAATAAAGAGCTATGTAGGATGATGGGTTAGTAGGAAGAACCAGCTCATTGCTCTGGTTGCTTCAGTGAACAGATGGGCAGCTAGTCAGGTGGTAATACTGGATAAAGCATCTGGCATAATAACAGACCATTGTGGTCTAGAGGAAAGAGGAAGTGTTCAGCAGTTTTCATGTAAGATTCTGCTGGTGCTTTGGAAAGGAGGAATAATTGATTCCGTGTTATGGATGTGTAACAGAAGCACGAGGCAGTTAATTTGCTGATAATCCAAACATTTGCAGCTTCCTTTGATTGAAGCAAGAGATGCAGAAACAACCTCTGTGAACTGAGCTGATAATATCTGATTTTCTCAGTCTCTGTAGTGTTTCAGGAGTAACCTGTACTAGTGGGAGGTGTCACTGCCTATGGCAGGGGGTTGGAACTAGATGATCCTTGAGGTCCCTTCCAACCTTACCATTCTATGATTCTATGTAAGGAGAGGAAGAGAGGAAAGCTGTCTGTGAATCAGGTGTTTCCTTACACGAAAATCCTTTGCAGTGACACTGGCAGTTCGGAACTTTATTTTTTGCTGATGCCACCATCCATAAGGAGTGTCATTTATGTCCAGTCTGATGCATTTTGAAGCATAAGTGTGCCAAGAATGGAACAGTCACAGAAGCCTTTTTCTACCTTGAAAGTATTAAATCATTCTGCGAAGTAGTGGACTTGCAATGTTGGCATACCCACAACTAGAGCTGTAGTAAAGGTACCAACTTGTGCATGTGGGAGAGCCTGAGGAAATGGTTTGTTCTAGAAGCATTGCAGGGGTAGGACCATGGTAATTACCATCTTGCTGATGGTGTGTGGATATAGGTCATCTCTTTTGGACACACTAGAAGGTTTTCTGGATTTAGCTTCAGATTGGCAGAGAACATTGTTAAAGGCATTGGGTGTTTTAGCATGCATCATGTCATCTGTGATCAACAAAGCTGAATGAACCGTGCTTTATTTTTCAATGCAACTCATCATCCAGCTTTTTTGTTCTGGAAACACTCAATAATGCTTTGCTTCCTTTTGTGAAATGTCCAGCTCCTATTTTTTGCCTTTTTTTTTTTTTTCTCCCGAGCTTTTGAGTTTTTTTCCTTTTTTCTTATTTTAAACCTCTCTCCAGAATTTCAAAGTGCTATAGATGTTGCTGACTGAGCAGATTTTTCTTCCTTACTTCCATTTGACCATATTTACATTTTGAACACAAATTTACCACTTTACAGCCTGATTTTTTTTTTCTCCTCACATCATTCCTATTGATCTGATACTGCAGTGTTGTTGCTAGAATAACTTCTGAGAATGTGCTAGCAACAGACTGTTAAGTTACTTTTCCATAGCAGTAATAACCAAAATGTGGGGTTTTGCAGGAAATTTCCAGTATGTCAGGAGACTGATGGCAATGTAAAGAAAACATTCAACAAAATCTTACTTGTTTACAAGGAAGATACAAAACTCCTTTGCTTAATATAGACTTTAAAAAAAAATTTTCTTTCAGGAAGTTATTTCCATCAAAGCCTTTTTTTTTTTTTTCCCTGTATACGCACACNAGCCTTTTTTTTTTTTTTTCCAGGTATATGCACACAATTTGTAGTCAGACTTTCAGGTATATGCACACAATTTGTAGTCAGACTTCCTGAGTGGCTTTGGTTTTCTTTTGTCTTGTCAGTACGGTTTCACCATCTTATTTCAGATGTGAAGATCACAGTATCACCAAGGTTGGAAGAGACCTCAAAGATCATCAAGTCCAATCCAATACCACAGACCTCAAGACTAGAGGTGACCTCAGACCTCTGACTAGAGATGCACAGTTCTGCCAAAAATATCCAGCGAACACCTTCACCTATGTAGCTTAGGTTTTGAGGTGGCCTCGAGTGTTGGTTTTGCTTTGCATGGAATTGAGTAGTGTTTCATTTCTTTTCAAGGCCAGATTGGATGAGGCCTTGAGTAACCTGTACTAGTGGGAGGTGTCCCTGCCTATGGCAGGGGGTTGGGACTAGATGATCCTTGAGGTCCCTTCCAACCTTACCATTCTATGATTATCTCAAGCACCTTTAATGGCTAAATACAGCTATCTTCAGTGAAAGGCCAGTGTTATTTCAATCCATCTTAAGGAAGTTTGATCCAGCCTACCACCTAATGACGATGTCTTTTTGATGCCACTATTTACACTGGAGTTAGTAGAAGATACTCAAAGACTTTTTTCTTTTCCTGACAGCCCAGGTTATTTGTATCATCTGCTGTTGTCACTTCATTACCTGCTGAAAATTGCTGATTTTATTTGAACAGTGTTTGCTGTCTGGTACCAGAGAGTCATCAAGTGTTTACATGGTTGTGCCTGGAGGGAGAACCAGCAGCAATTCACAAGTTGTACAGCACATATCATATTTAGCATACTTAATATTAGTACATTTTTCTGTGTGCATGGTGAAGGACACTGAAGTAAGTGTAGACTACAAGCAGAAAGGATACAGGAAAGAGCTATCTGTGGAACTTCAGGTAGGTTTCCATAGTTTTGTATGGAATTTTGAGAGAATATCTCAGAGATTAGGAAGAGGATAAATGAGAAGCAGAAGGAAATTATTTTATCTAAGATGAGGTGGGTTTGCATGTGAAATAGAGGCATCTGGAATTTTAACTGTTGCAGAAGTCCTGGCAAATGCTAAGAGTGTTTCCTTGGAAGATTTTACCATTGTGTTCTCAATCCCACTGAACATTTTTCTCTGATTTTAATAGAATTCTTGGAGTAGATTAGATGTAAGACAAAATCTGTTTCTCTATAAGTTTGTTGCGTTTTCCCCTCTTTTCCTTTACTCTTCAGGTTATTGTTGATGTTACACATCAGCTTCTCAACTCTTCCTTTCGTGGCTGTCTTTCTCTCTGTTTCTTCTCCAAGAAATCTGGAAAGATGTACTCATCTATTTTACTTCCAAGCAGAAGAACAAAAGTGCAAAATGAGTAGTGTATTCCCTGCTGATTTCACAACTTGAACCAATATTTTTCAGTGTTTTCAAAGCTTTCCTCTAGAGGCACCTGGCAGATCTTGATCCCTGCTCAGATTCTCACTGCTGTGGCTATGCATTGCTGTGGATTACTGGGATAAGATGTGACCAAGGAAAATGTGACTGCAAGTGGTAAAAGCAGGAGTGCTTTTATGTAAAGAAAAGTTAACACTTCCTTTGCGTCTGAGTTTGTTGTAAGTGATTATGCAGAGTTTGAGCTCCTTGGGATACCCTAGGTATCTTTGACACATTGTGTTTGATACAGTGTAACCATCACTACTTCCTGCATGCTGTAACTATTTTACTGCTAAAGTATCATTCTTTAAATAGATTTTTCTAACATTTTCAGAACTGCTTGAATAGAGACAGTCAGTAATGACAGGTTCATTCAAAAGAACACTTCAGACTGTTGTGCTTGTGTGTCCAAGCAGTTACTGGAAATGTAGATACTTAGTTCCTGATAACATTTGTAGTTATCTAACGCTTGGGTATTTGCAAAAGAAGAAGTCAAATGAGATCCACAAGTATTTAGTGGGAGAGGTACGTGATGATGGGGATGATTAGGTGGTGTGTTCCTCTGGGATTGTTTCTTTGCAGTGATGATGAGCCCATTGCATGACACTCCTTCTGTGAGCTGCAGCTAGTGGCAGTGTTTTCTTAACAAGAGTGTTTGCCTCAGAAAACTACTAAAGGCGATTTAAATGATTAAACACAACATGTTTATTGACTAGTTTTGTTACTAGTGTTGTGTGGGTTTTTTATTGCTTGCCCTTTAAAAAAAAAATTATCACAGATAATATTACTTGTTACACCTTTTGGTGGTTTTTCCCTAAAGCATCTCTGGTTTGTGTGAATGCTCCTTTTCTAAGTGTTGGTCAGGGTCTGTATGTGGGGAGGGCAGTGGATGGATTTTTGGGCATGGTTTTCTGTTCAATAAAGTTAGTACTAACACTGTAAAAGAACATTTGTTCTGAAACCCCTGTTTTCAGCTTGGAGTAGTTTTGGGATTTGCATAGATGGTCAGCATTTTCCTGCCAGTTTGCACCTGAAACTAAGTGTGATTCTACCCACTGTGATTTTTTTTTTTCTTTTCTTTCTTTTTTTACTGTGGTAATAGTTCATTACTATGCTGAAAGATTTTGATTTGGAATGTGACATTTGCTGAGTGGTTTGCAAACCGAAACCTCTCTGTCAATGGAAAATGTTACTGTAAGAATTACAGTTTGATGTGTGTGCTGCTGTCTTCTGCTTCTTCTACTTTACTTTGTACTGGTTTGCACCTATCTAGTTAGCTATTCCTGACTAGTAAGCTTACAGTTTAAATCAGTAGTTAATGAAAAGAAAAAAATAAACAAACTTCTCTAGTTTGATTGATAAATGAGGAATGAAATTATGAATTAACCTGAAATCTCTGAAATCTGGGGCAAAGCTAGAATTCAACACTCTATTCTGTTAGCTGTTAGGTGGGATTCCTTGACTGGGAAGAATGTCAGCTGTACAAAATGGTTTTTACATTGAGTAGTTTGAATATTGCCTAACAAACCAAGTTGTTTTTTTTGTTTGTTTGTTTGTTTTTTTTTTTTAATATGAACAACTGATATTTCTTTACTGGCAGACTCCATTAACTGTGTGGCTTTTTTAATCACCAGGCACTCACCCAAAATAGGCTGTGCATTGTTGGAGTGTCCTTACTGGTAGGAAGCATGACCTTCTCTCTGATACTGGGCCACCAAAAAGAATGTAGTAGATTTTAATGTGATTGTAATTTAGCCAACATTTACATAAAAGGAAACAATGATCTTCTTGTTATGGAGATCATTAATGAAACATCAGCACTGCTCTGCAAATGCTACCATGTTGTGATCCAGCTGAAAAAACAGCCTCATGTTACTTGAGTACATTGCATAACACAGGAAGTGGAAAAACAAACAAATTTTCAAGTGTTGCTTACATTTTAACTAGATCCCAATGAAAAGTCTACAGTGAGTAGCTCTTTGAATAATTTCGCTTCTATATCCTCTGAAAGAATCTTGGTGAGGCTGGATATGTTCCTTCTCTACTGTTCAGTGCTGCTATTTGTGGTTGCATTTTTTTAGTATGTTAATCTCATGTTTAAAATCCAAACAGCATCAAATTTCAGCTAAGACATATGTCATTGTTTCCCTTTCCTATTGGAGAAGGGTGCTCTGTGGTTGGGATTGGTGGGCTGTTCAGAATTCGTCTGCCTTGTCCTGTCAGGCATGTAACTGAAATCTGCTTACCAGTTAGTCTCTTGAAAGATGAAAGAAGTAAGTCAAATGTTGTGATGGGTGAGCTCATGTCCCACCAAACTCATGGAAATGTAATAATTTGCTTGATATTTTTTATCTAGCTGTAGTTCGCTGTGTCGGTGTCATTACAGACAAACTCATTTCCCTCTAATACTATTCTAAAGTTCTGTCTTGCTGTAGAAAGACAAAGGTGCAAAACTCAGCAAGATGTCAGGAGGAGGCAGTCAATCAAGAAACTCCACAACTATTTCTTAAAAGTTCTGTCATATTCAGATATGTTCAGTTCCCACGAGGATCAAGTGTGTAAGCAGTGATCAGAACCTAAGTTTCGGCATTCAAGTCTGAAATGTTTGTTTATGGCACTAAAAATCTTCCCAGATCAGAGATTTCCTTAGACTGAGTTACAACCTGTGGAAGTTTATCTTGCCATGAAGTTTCTGAAGGAAATTGAGTCCAGGCAAAAAAGGGTAAAAAATTGAATTTAAGGGCTGAAAAATCGGAAAACTGAACTGCAAAATGAAACTGTGAGCTCTGGTTCTGAGTGGTGCATAAACTAACACATGCACAGAGTTCAGAAGGCTTATGTTGACTTTTCATTAGATGAAGATCTGCTTCTGTGACCCAGCTGAAGGGACACAGACATTGCTGACTGAAATAAGATTGTCTAAAATTGACCAACAGATTGTTACTGACCTACATGTGAGTTGTTAATGGCAAGGACAGACATATATTGTCTTTAATTAGCAGGAGAAGAGAGCACAGTGCTGTGCTGTCTTACTTTAGGAAATAGCATGGAATTGTAAGCTTTAAATGTTTGATGTACTGAAGAGTGATTCTAGTTTCCTTTGTTATCATTGAATTAATAGTTTCAGCAGAGATTTTTTGAGTTTGACCAACCTTCAGTGGATAAGTGAGAGTGCAGAGGATCTTTGTCTTCTCAGACATTGCTTGGGACTTTTTTCTGCCAACAGTATCCAAATGATGAGCAAACACTTGAGAATGTATGGAATTGCTATACGTGATGGTGCTAAAACAACATTCTTGGCCTCTAATCTGCTCCAAGAAACTGTGTAATATTAAGTATTGTGGTTTACTTGATAACAGAGCTCTCCCATCTCTGCCCCTCAAGCCACAGATGCAGCAATGGCTTTTCAATTGAGTGAGGACACTACGTAATTTATGGTTGCTTGGGGCTTATTCTTTGGATTTGGGTTAGTTTAAAACTTGGCTATGTTTTTATATTTCTCTTTTCCTCTATTTTATTTTCCCCGTGTGGAAAAAAAAAAACAAAACACAACCTACTTTTAATGTGTATTTTTACCTTTGTATTTAAAATATGTGAGAACATGCAAACTGCATTTCAAATGACACACTACTGGCCCATTTCCAACCTGGGTTAGTTTTAGATGATAACAGTATATTGTATTGTTTCGTGTCCAAAAAATTGGGCTGACATGACACTTAGTTAATTTTAACACTCCTCTCCCTCTTCAGCTTCCTGTATGTGCAACAAATACTATGAAGCACAGCAAATATGTGAAAGATGCACACTTATTTAAAGGGCTGATTGTTTGAGGGAAAATACTCAGTCTAGGGGTTTGTTGATGTTAAACTGCATGTGCTCTGTTATCTTATTTGTTCACTATTTCAGTAGAGTCTAGAGGTCCTTGACAGTTGCGCTAAGTGCTGTATGTACCTAACAAGAAAAGCTGCTTTGCTGCAGTTGGTGACCCAGGCAACAGCTGGATGTGAAGAAGAGCTGTAGAAAGCATACATGTGCTTTGTGACTGTACACTTCCTGCTTTTTATACCTTTGTAACATACACAGGAAAACAACCTTTTTCCTGGTCTTGTTGCTTCATTTATTCCTCTCTTGAGTTACAGTTCTCTCTTCTTGGCATTGAAACTTTTATCTATATCAAGTACACATGATGTAGCGAGTTAGAGATTTCATAAACTCAAGTGGGAAACCAGGCATGACAGCTGAGATACATCATTTTACCTTTGTGAAAATCCGAGCCATTTCAGGCCAAAGGCATTGTGCTTTTGCAGCAGTGTAGCTGGGAAGATGTCCAACTGTTTTTTAAGTATGCCGAGAAATAAAGATGTGGTTTTAAAATTTATTCTTTCTGTGCCCATGTCCTCACATTACAGACTTCTATGAATCTGAGTAAGTCGTAACTGAATGTAATTGTGCCAAAAATTATTTGGGTACTAAGTATCCCAGACATTACTTGGTTGTACATCTGCTCAAAATATATATCCTACATATTTATGGGTGGATCCAAAAAACAGTAAAAATTTGGGTCCAGCTCCGTGAAACAAAAGTTGTAAACAGAAGGGAAAATGTGTGTGTGTGTGAAGTGACTAAAGGCAGAAATGTGGATATGTTTTCATTTAATGTATTTTTCAAAAGACTTGTATTAGATTTACTGTTAATTGCTAGAAAATAGGTGCACATAGAAGTGTCTTTGTAGTGCTTAAGTATAGGTCCACAACATGTTGTCCACTGAACCCTGTTTAATTGCTTGCTAGACCAGGAAGCATATTAGTATTACTGTTCTAGATATGAGTAGTCTTGCAAGTCTTTGGTTGCTGAAGGTGCCATACTCTTGACAAGATCAGTATTTACTGTTATGCTTGCAACTTGCAGGGTGCAGATATTAGGCATGGAGAAAAAAATGCTTTACATTCAGCACAACAGTTGGTGCTGCTTTCACTTAGAAGAGGTGGAGGAAGTTGGTATTGTTCCTTTTGTCCAATATTTCAATGTCTGGAGCACCCACACTGACATTGGGGGAATTTGGATTGAGTTTTGACCTCTGGTTTTCTTATTTTGCAGAGCAATGACTTGGAATAGAAAAATTTGTTACAGTTCGGGATGTTGTACTCTGAGGAGAGAGATGGAGGCAAATGGACCTCTGTTGTTAAAAGGTTATTTTTGTGCCTGTGTTTGTCACTGGAAAAGTGAGTTTTATAACTCGAGGTTCTGAAACCCAAAGTGGCAAAGAAATGACCCTTGAGGGTTTTTNTTTTTTTTTTTTTGTGACACTACAGCAAAGACAGTGTCTTAACATCAAGGCAGGACGGAGATAATTTTCAGTTAAAAACTGTGTGTTGCTTTTGCACTGAACTCTGGTTTGTTCATTTATGTTTATGTCTACTCCTCAGGTCATTCTCCTTATGTTTCTCCATTTACAAATCTGCACATCAACCAAATCCCTAAATGTTTGCTTCACTGGAAATTAACACATCAGAAATCTACAACTGAAAATGGCTTCATGACTTGTTTATCTTCTTGTTTAAGGTGGATTTCTCTCTAAAGTATAAAAAATGCCCTTTTTTCGTGAAAGAAAGAAGGAGGTATTTCCAGTGCCAAATGTTGTATGAGAACTGTAAACTACCCAATGCCTTATATCCTCAAGTTCAGTGGGAATACTTTGGCAAGAGCTGTAATCTAGAACTCTGAATCATTTTCCGTGGCTACTTTATTCTGTGATCTGTCAGAGCCAGGCTGCAGTAATTGAAGGTGAAGTAGTTTAGCCACTGGAACTGCGTAGGATGGTGGGGTTGAATGTATTTCAACAGAGTCTGAGAGTTTGATCAAAGTCCCGTGCATTATCAAACCTAATTCCCTGTTGTAAGAGGAGACTGCCTGCTGATACATATGTTTTTAACAGATACCAAGGCCTATTTTCTATTATTTTTGCAGGAGGATGAACTTCTGTTCAGCAGCCCATCCTTTCGTAGAGCTAAGTTCAAAGCAACGTCGAGCAAATGTCGCTAATCCTTCTGAATTAGTGGAGCAAGTTCACAAGGTCACTTGTAAAAGTGATGTAATATGCAGCAAACCTCCAATAACTGAACATATGTTGTATGTAAAGCAAGAAGCAAAGTAAACTGAAACACTGACGTGAAATTGAGCGGCATGTATTCTGTATCCACATCAAAGGGCTGGACGGAAGGCATTTGAGACGAGGACATGGAGCTGGTAATGTCTCTTTTTCTGGCTGTTGCATCAAACTTGAATACATGGCATTCCAACAGTCTGAACTTGAACCCTCTTAAAATGGGTTCACACTGGAGGAGATTTGGCATTAATGGCACAGTTGCAAATAATTAGGGGCATTTTACTGCTTGTTTACCTCTGTGATCAAATTTATTATGTTTGTGGGTCTGTTAGTATGCATTTAATGAAACCCACGTATCATTCAACATTTTCTTTATTTTATTTTCTCCAGAATGGCCTAAGAACTTGCATGCAAGAATTCTAGTACCTGTGGCAGTTGTATTTAAATGCAAAAATCCATTCTATGCTAGTGAACACTACTGAAAATTAACATGCTATGAATTTATCATTTTATTTTCTTGAACTGAGCAGAATGCACACCCATTGAGCCTCGTGATTTATAACATCCAACCCTTGGCATTTGATGCTTAGGTTTCTATGTAAGTGACCAGCAAAGTTGTGCAAAGACCTAAGTTAGTGTTGATTTGGAGAGACAATGAGGTGCAACTCAGTACTGTGTAAATAAACTAGCACTGAAGCTTGAAGCAGTAGATTCTCGCTCTTGGCCTGAGTTACAAACCCACTTTTCAGTTCTTCTTTATTAGAGAAACGGTCCTGCACTCTCAGCTATATGTTTTCCAGGTTTGAAAGGTAGCTCAGCTCATTATGACTTTGAGTGTTTGCTTTGGAGTCCAGTTTGCAAAGTAAATTCTTCTGCAGTTTCCTTGGAGGAGGAACGAAACATTATTGCTCCTAGAAATAAAATGCAACTGCATTGACTGTGAGCTAGTTCCTGTTGAGTGCATATGCAGCACAGAACAGCTGATTCATTGCTTGCCTGTGCTGGATGTAACCATACCACTTAAAAATGTGTGTAAAACCCATGGCTCACACTGGTAGTGCACTTCACTTCTGTATTTATGGCTCTGTCTATGTTTCTGAGTTTAGCAGATCTCCCAGTGCAAAGCAGCTTTGGGAGGTAGCCCAAGGAGGCTGCCCAGACTGAGTAATGGGTGAACTTATGGGATTCTTACTGCCTTGCACTTTACTCCAGTGTCTAGTCATGATGCACACTGTTCCTGCATGGACATAAATGGTGAATGAAGACTAATGTTCTGTCCTTGTTTAAAATTGAATAGTTGGGGGAACTTAAAACATATATATGTGTACTACCTGTCAGTTTAGCCAAAGGCCTTTGCACAGCGTAGGTTGTAACTTGATTTATTTCCACTATGAACTATACTGATCTCTAAGGAAATCATTCTGAAGTAATTCAGAAAATACTTCTCAGGAAATAAGTATTTTGATACCTTTAAGGCATCAGTGTTATTCTCCATGCTCAGGATGGAAAAAAAAAGAAATGTTTCCTTACATTCACTGAGGTCATGGTGGGTTTTTTTCAAGTGCAGGAGGAGTACAATGCTTCCAAAACAATTTAAGCATTATTGTGTGCAGAATTTGTTTGAAGAGCAAAGCTTTTCACCCATCAACTTTTCCTAAATACAGGAGCTGGAATTACATGGCCACAGAGTCACTAATATGAAAATTCAGAGGGAGATGCTGGCATTGGTGTAAGATGATTTCTGGTCCTGGAGCCTTCATGCCAAGTGTACAATATTCCTCCCTTCTAATCAGAAGCAGATCCTCCTCTCTCAGCTGTCCCCTGTACTCTTGCTTACATTCTTTCATTGGAAATGTGAACCAGCCAGTGAAAACTTCATTTCCCATAGTATCTTCAAGGAAATCCATAGGATTATCACCACCTGTTACCACCATGCAGAGCTGAGGTGCTGTTCTACTCTGCAAGGTGAGATAGAAAGTAAATGGAAGTGTGAATGACAACTGCAGGAGAGGATGGCTGCCAAAGAGCCTTGCAGGTAGGATTTCCTAATTCAGGATCCCTGTCTAGAGATCTCTGGATTCTGCATTTCAGTCCATGTTCTGTGTCTGTGTATTTTCCCCCTACATCTTTGTAGACTATTTCTGCTCTTTCCATGCTTTGGTAATGCTTTTTTTTTTCTCTCTCTTTTTTCTTTTTTTTCATAACAAACCCCCAAACCTCAGCAATAAAAAATTAACTTTATTGGAACATATGTGAACATGCAGACTGGTGCTGGTGAAGCATGCACTGTGCATGGGATCTGGTTGCCTAAACATCAAACCTTACTGTGTTCTGGAAGATGCCCTAGGGCAACTCACTTGGGCCTGCATTTGTCCAGGAGGGTATGAAGTCCTGTGTCATTTGTCAGCCTCATGGAGACATTTTCACATGTCCCGAGGCAGCTGAAAGGCCACTGGACACCTATGTTTACACAACTGAATCTCACCCACACTGAGGTGTTGCACTCTGTGCAAAGGTTGAGGGAGTTTCCTGATGAGTTAGGTGTTTGGAGTGGGTTTTTTGACAGAAAATTGGGGTTTTATTTATTCTTTTGTGAGGTGTGTGCTTTTCCTGTGAGCAGAATTGCCAATGAAATCCTGGTTGTTCATCTTATTGCACACACATACATTACCAGATGGGAAGGATACATTTTCCAACCAGTTTCATAGAGCAGCTTACACCAGTGACTCCTGTGCTCTGGTCTGTATTATCACCACTTCTGAAGCCTTGCATCTTTAATGGAATAATGTGCTGTTTGGAGGATGGTTTCCACTGTTTGTGAATTCTAATTTTGCCAGAAAAAAAAAAAAAACCCAAACAAAATGGGAGCAATTAGCAGAACAACAAACAATAGCAGAAATGGTTGTCTTCCTGTCATAATGTTAAATTGTTCTAATATGAGTTCATCTGGAAATGGAATAAATGTGTCTTGCTTTCTTAGTGATCTTAGAGCAAGTAATGAGAAGGTAAAGATAGGAAGACTGTTTTAAAACAAAAGAGAATATTTTCCTGGAATAATACAGACAAATTGCTGCTCTGACCACTTCTTTCTGTTCTCTGCCTTGCCTTGTGCAGCCTTTGTGGAGAGTGCTTTAGGATTTATTTAGAAATGCAACCCTTGCTCCTGTGGTCATCTCCACATGGGGGCAGAGGTCTGGATGTCTTTCTGCTGGGTGGGGTATTAATTTAGAGCAGATCTGGGTAAAGCTTATGTGTTTCTGATATTTCTTAATGTGGTTATGGTGGCTTGTGCTTCCCTCCCTCCACTGAGGAGGGGATCTTCAAAAATGCTCTGTTGGCTAGAGTCTATACCTATTAAAGACATGAGGGAGACTCTCCTGGGTGTAAAGGAAGGTGAGATGGGACAATATTAGTCACTCTGTTTAAAAAAAACAGATCTCATGATTGATAATGTTGTAGACAGCAGGTAGAAATTAAATACTTGGTACACAGGCAACCTGTCAGTAGCTGCTAAGAAAATATGGATGCCTGAATTCTGCACTGAGCAATGTAGTTGCTGGTGGGTGCTGACCAAAGCATGGCTTGACAGTTTTTGATGCTGGGTAAGAATGGAGAGAAAAGGGAAATGGGGTAGAATATATGCTGAGAATGTAGATGCTTATCTCAAAAAAGAAAAGAAATATTCCCTCTTAGGTGTAAGTTACTCTTTGTTTTGTTACTTATGTACAGTTATTCTTGATTTTTGTATTGTCGCATCATTCTATTACAGTCCTCCCATCTCCTGCAATGATTCATTCCACAGTATGCATGACTGAAAAATATTGATAGAATTTATGTAATAATAAAGGAAGTTAGTAAGGGAAGTCCACTGAAGTGAAGTAGAACATTTAGAGTACAGATAAGATCTGGAAGTGCAGTTTATGTTTCTTGTGAGTCAGGTCATGTTAGCTGAGACATTAATTGTAGCTAGTCTGATGGCCTAAGATCACACTGACAGTATTATACCTATAGCATAAGAAACATGCAATTTGGACATAGTGTGTATATGTGTCTGTCTCCAAGGATAAGGCAAAAGGAGAAGAGGTGGATGTTCTTGAGGCACTTAGAGTTTTTGCTGAAAGGGACAGGTCTTGTATCTATCTAATATATCCATGCACTTCATATAGTATTTCAAGCTTTTCGAATGTTAGTCCCAAACAGAATTTTTGAGAACTGCTATGAGATGTTGTAAGGGCCATTCAGTGCTATCAAATGCCCTTTGGCAATGTGTGGTAGCACAGATGAAGAATATTGAGATGCTCAGACCTCAGGCATTAACCGTATTACTCCTTTACCACCCGATATCTGAAACCCGTTTGACCTTTCTGTGCATCTATGGAAATCTGGTAGTGCAGTCTGACAGCCGTGAGGGTTTGCTGCCTTTGAAATCTAGTTAGGAAAGCTGTTAGCTGGAAATCCCTGATATAGTTTCCTGGTTTATCTATTTTGGGAATACTGTAATCAGATGGGTTTTCAAATTGGCTTGGACAGTGCCAATATTGAAGTATTCCTCCTACAGCTATTCTGGTGTCATCAATATTTGTCAGTTCCTTTTTAATGAAAAATTACATTTCTAGTTTATATATATGTTCTTTTTTTTCCCCCTCACCTCTTTGCACACACAACAATATATATCTTACCTGTTTCATTCATATTGTTTTGTTAGGAAAATGGGGTATTTATTATTCTACATTGGTAGATGTTCTAGTAAAAGAGGAGGAGTTTAGTGTTTTTCATCATTGCATCTACAGATGTTTTTATTAATTAACCAACTCTTCCAGGAACACTTTTCATCTTTATCTCCTGCCTTGACAGGGAGTGAGAAGCAGTGCTGAATTTCAGATGTGCTCAGTCACATTTATCTTGTAAAAAGTTTTTGCATTTGATTGGAAGTTGCTGTGACAAATGCAAATAAAAGGGGGAGAGATAATTACTAGCTTGCAATAATGAAATATGTAATTGCAGAGTCAGTGCTACTGACTAAATAAGCCAAAAGAGAGCCAAAAATATGTGCTAATACTGCAAAGCTTGGTTCTGGGTGCCAAAACTGAATTTGATCTTCCCCACTGGTGTGCTGGAATAGAATTCTAATCTGTTCTCATTCCAGAGAGAGCTGTGGCATTTTGATTTATTTGTGACACATAATCTCCATTTCTCTAAGCTAAGCAGAGTTTCTGGAGAAGGATGCAAAGTCCTTGTTGGAGGCCATTCTTCCCAAGTCCCAAGCTGGTCCTTTGCGAAAGTGAACAAAACATGTTGTGGCATCTTGGATTTTTTTATAAGATTTTCTAGCACTAAGATATTACGTCTGTCAGGTAGGAAGAAAAGACCCCAAGGAATTAAAAATCCACATCTGACCACCCCAAGCTCTAGGTCCTTTCTTAGGTTTACTAAGCCTTTTCTATCTGACTGAAGCTTGGAGCTGTAAGCTGAGAAGCAGAGAACTAGTTCATCATCTCTCTTCTGGATGCCTTGCTTTGGGGGGGTTCCTTCAGTCCCAGCTGGGATTTATATCTTGCTTGCTTTGGTAACAGCTCTATCTGCTAGCAGTGGTGGCAGTCTCTGGGAATCATCCGTTCATGCTCACAAGGGATGTTTCTTCCCTGTAGTTAATTGCATTGAAGTAAAATTAAGAACTAAATCAGAGTTCCTCAAGGAAAAGCACACCTTTTAAAAATGAACAGAACATTCATTTGTTTATACTGATCCATGGTGAGAACTCTTAAAAAAAAATAATTAATCCCCCTACCGTCTTACACTCATGCAACTAACTAACTCATTGCACTTGTGATGAGCTGTAGGCATAGAGTATATTTGAGATGGGATTGTTGTGACAGGTGTGACTTGCAAGGCAACATAGGGACCAACATTTGGGAAAAGAGATTTTTGTGTTCTTTGACCCTGAACTAATTCACACACTCACAGGGACTGGAGACCTACTGGTGTTGACAACAGATGGCTCAGAATGCTTTCACAGGAGAGGGTGAAATAAAAAGGGAGATGCATAATTGTGTTCATGCTGTTGGCCCTGAAGTCCTTGTTAAAGGCTGTGAAGTGATGCAGAGAGCATAGCTGACCACAATGGATATGTTGCAGTATCAAGGTGAAGCTGTGTTGCCCTTTTCACGGAGTCGATAGCATTCTAAATATCCTCCTCTAAATCATTTACTTAGGAGTAGAAAACCCTTATGTGGCCAGTAAAAATGTTGGTAATTCAACTAGTTACCTGGGTTAAACAAACCATATGAATCTGAGATAGGCCTGTCTTGTGCTTCATTTGCATTTAAAAGTTTGTGCTTCCTCTCATTTGGTTTGGTCGTTTTGGGGAATATATTCAACAACAACAACAATAAAACAACAACCGAAAAAACCAAACAAAACCAATACCACCTCCCCCCACAAAAAACCAAACCAAAAATCAAACGAAAAGTCATAGAACATTAGAATCAGTCAGGGTTGGAAGGAACCACGAGGATTGTTTAGTTCCAACCCCTCTGCATGGGCAGGGACACCTCACACTAGATCAGGCTGTCCAGCGTCTCATCCAGCCTGGCCTTCAATACATTCAGGAATGGGGCTTCCACCATCTCCCTGGGCACCTCATAGGAGAGGTGCTGCAGCCCCAACCTGTGTGAAATTGGGGGCATTTCAAATGGGAATATACTCTGTGGGGTATTTGTGAGAAGCAAAATGTGCCACAGGACAGAAGTACTATTATAGCGTGGAAGAACATTTAGCATAGGCCTTCATAGTAAACCCCTATAAGACACCTGAAGAAGAATGCAGCACTCTGAGACTGATGCTTCATTGTTTTCATGTATCATTACTTCTAGTGCCTGTTTTTAAAATAAAAAAAATTTCTGGAGGCAGGAACTGTGGAGTGGCTGCAGTAAGGAATGCCTTGCCACCTCTCAAAATTGGCATGGCAAAATTTCCACTGGTGAATTGATCTGTTTTGCTTCTAATCTTATGTGTGTAGATCTGGGAAACACATACAGAGGGTATTACAGAACAGAGCATCAAAAGAAAACCCTCATGTGTTGGCTCTACAAGCTTCCTCCAGGGGATTTCACAGAAACCATAGCTTCATATCTCATTGCACATGTCTAAATAAATATTAAAGACAAGCATTTTGCATAAGTTGTGCTACAGTACAACAGCAAGATTATTAATTTATTTGCCCCTGGCAAAAAGCATTTCATGGCTGTAGTCATCATCTCCAATTATTTGTTATAGTGTCTTGACTTCTTTGAGTATTGTTTACCCAATGGTACTTAAACAGAAGCTCGTTTGTGAAAGGTTTTAACATTAGAGGTTGAAGCTGGTGTGTGTTTATCATACATGCAAATTATTTTTGAAAATGAGGGCAAGACACACAAATCAAACCTAGCTGTAAACTGCTGCTAAATTCACAACAGGGAGTTGGACTTACATGGGATTTAATACTTCAGATGCCTCCCCAATCCTTTTCTTCCGCTGCAGCAATTTCCAGCGAAAACACATCTTATTTCCCCTTGCTGAGACAGACTTAAGCATTCTCTTTCTTTGAGAATATCCAAATTCCCTGAGGCAGGCACCCCAGGAATGTGTAATTTAAAAAGGAAAAGTAGGAGAGAAAAAGAGAAATAAGAGAGCTGTAAGGGTAGTCCTGCATACATAACCAATTCCAGAAAACAGAGGCAGATACAGAATGTCCTCTGAGTGCAAAAACTTAAGTTTTTGGGTAGATATTGTACTTGATAGATATTTGCACATGTACATACTTAATAGGTAAACATTTGATTTTTCACCTTGTATATATGGATGCTGCTAATAAAATAGATCTTTTTTCATCTTGTCCTGCAGCACTGTTCTATCATGAGCAAATGGAGAAGTCTTTTAGTCTGTCATCTCAGAGAGAGTTCTTGGATATTTTTCTGCTTCCTGAAGAAAAAAATGAAGCATTCTGGTTAATACTTTGAACTTCTCATGAAAGGAAAAGAAACATTGTCCTTGGGTGCGTAAGTTCAAGTTTTGTAACGGAAAATGTTGGTGACCTTTTTCTATTCTGTAGCTACCTCCATTCACCCCCTTAAATATTTTTCAACAATTAACCTCCTGACCTGTCCTCCTGTGTGTCACTTTGGAGGTCACATGGCTGCAGGATGGGTGTCTAGGTAGGAAAGAAGAAGGACTGCCAGAGTCACAGCTGTCCAGATGTCCTGTGCCGATGTGTCCTGTGCAGAATACTTCAAAAAATGGGCCCAGGACTGGTTCAAGATAGACAAAAAGTAGTTCACACATTTCTAGTGAGGATTGCCAGCTTGTGCACACATCTCATGTTATCCTGATGGGGATGCAGCTGGTTATTGAATGTAGTGTGGCCCAATTTTCAATGTCAGTCAATCAAATTAAAAAACCTTATAGGGCAAGCATGAGCTAGAGTTGGTTTTGTTGTTGCTTTTTCATTCTGTTATTTGTGCTTTCTTCTTCTGGTCCGAGCAGCAAATTTATTTATGAACAAGTAGAGAGAGCCTTAAAATAGCATAATTCCCATTTTGTGTGCAGAAAGGAGTAATGAGGCTCTACCTCAGTCTTGTTTGCATGTCCAGGTTGTGAGGGAGGATTGCCCTTTTCTTAAATTTCTCTGTGACCTGGAAGAGCCATGGTGACAGAGATTCTAGTATCATCCACAGAATCATTCAAACCCCAGGGCAGTTTTTGTTCTGTCTCTAACAAAGGCCAAGATACTGGATAATAACTTAGTCCCTGCCATAAATTTTGTTTCCTCTCTTTAAAACCATTAATTTAGGTCATACTGCCATTGTGTTCCTTCAAAAGTCTTTGCAACTTAAACCCTTCCAGAAGGCAAAAAAATTAAATTTCCTGCCTGAGAAATACTGAGAGATAAAATCTGTCTTGTTTCCTGTTTCTCTTCAAAAGTCCTACCATTGGATAAACTATACCAACTGCACTTTAGATGTCGGTATTTGCATCATGAACTGTTAAATGGGTTTTCAGCCTCTGATGAATTCTTGTGGTACTTTGTACATTATCATAGAAAGAGTTTCATGTATTGAATAAAAAGAAGAGTTGATGGGACAGTGAGAAGTGAATGTGCAATACCTCTGTAAGCAGTACAGACTTCCACAGTTCAGACATCTGCTGCCTGGGCATTCCCTGTCTTCAGTTGTTCCTTGTCTGACACAAACAGCAAATTTTCTTCTCTATATTAAAGTCCTGCCCAAACTAGAAGCACTGTAGTGACTTTGTTAGAGAGTTTTTAACTGTCACTTGGTGCTGGAACTAATTCTTGGATGTGTGCCTAATTGTTCCATTGTGTAAGACAATCGTGAAGGTGATGTTCTCCTTCCAGCAAGTTTTCAGCTTGAAATGATACAGCAGAGGTAGAAGTGTGAAGCAGCATCACAGAACGAGTCAAAGAATGATGAAGGATTCAGTTTGTGAATCTGATGTAGAGTTGTTCACTGAGTGAACAGTTTTGGGTTTGTTTTTTTTCCCCAAAGATGAAGAATTTGCAGGATTTTCTAAAAATCTTCCTTTAGTTGTGATTTTGTGAAGCAAATGTATAAATTAATACCTAAAACAGTTAGTAAACATAATGCTTCAGCAGGTGGGAGAAAAAGACTAGCTTCCTATGCCAACAGTATTCCTGAAACACAGTAAGTGCAGTAATTTTCATGCTTGGTAGTTACTAACATTTCTGAAATGGCTGAAGCAACTGACTTGCCTCTAATGTACTCTTTGAAATGATAGTGTTTCATAATCCTGTTGTCTGGTGATGAATATTTGCACATTTTCTTGGACTGCTTCCAGTAATTTACAAGGAGATGCTTTGTAGACTGTGGAAAACCCCAGAAAATGTCTTGGCTGGGTATTACTTAGACAAACTGAAGTGAACCTTCAGCTCAGAGATATGATACATGCTATTCCTGTTTTGAGCACTGCACCTTCATCACATGTGATCTTGCTGTTTGATGATTTGGAACAAGGCCACAGCATAATTCCATGATCCACTGAAAATGATGATTCTTTCATGTGGAAAGCAATAAAAAGCGTATGGTATCAATTACACTTCACTATTTCTCTGAGAATTCAAGCACCACGAATGAAAAACACTGGCTGAAGACTTTGAATTTCCATAACCGGAAACAGTTGGTATAAATTATTTTATTTTTTTTTACTGCAACTGCTCTGCTAGCCCTGGGTAATAAAATTAAAAAAACAACATTGGCGTTTGATTGACTTCATAGGTGCAAAATATGTCATCCTCAGAGGGAGCATAAAATTTCGGGTTGGGCAATGGAATCATTTTATTGAATGCCATGTTTGTTGTGGTGAACCTTGGAAGAACGAGTTTCCTGTTACCTGAATTTGTACTGCAGCTCTAGTGAGCATGGAGGTTCATGTGCCCTCTAACCTGTACTAGTGGGACCCGCTATGGCAGGAGGTTTGAACTAGATGATCCTTGAGGTCCCTTCCAACCTTACCATTCTATGATTCTATGATAATGAATATGATGAGTGGGTGCTGTAAAAATAGGAGGTAAGAATTCTTTGGACTTCTAAACTTTTTACATGAGAAGTAGCCTCTTACACATATTAAATATGACTTAAATCACTAGGGTTGCTTGTGTAATTAAATACCACCTAGCATTCAGAGTCTCTGTGCCTATAGATTTACAGTGTGGGTTTATTAAGCAATACTTATTGCTTTCTGGGGTTGTTGTTGTTGTTACAACTGGAGTTGCATAAAACAGAACAGAAATTGGCTTTCAAACTTGTTGCAAGTCTGTGTGTGTTAGCAGAGGAGATGAGTCAGTCGATGTGTTAAGAGTGGCTGAAGTTCAGAAATGAGTAAAATTGCAAATGGAGCTAGAGGAAAGAACATGATACTGAAGGTTGTATCTGTGGGAAAGTCTGAGTGGTGAATGATAGCTGTAAAAATGGGGAATTTGTTGTAGAGTAAAATAAACACATAGAAAATATAAAGCAGGTGAGGGTGGTGAAAAGAAGCCAGTAAATCCCAGAAAGCTCCACGTGGGCCTCTGTGGGCTTCTGTTAGCACTCATAGACCAGCAAGACTTCATTTACGTGTCTTTTGTACTGCAGGCAGGATCATTGCTATGTTGAAATGCACTGTATTCTAAAGCTGTGGTGAGAGTTGCAGTAGCACTGAGAAATAAAAGTGGACAAAAGATCTATATCCAAAGCATTTGTGATAAAAGACTATATTAAATATTACTTTTTTGAGGGTAGTGGTCTTTGCAGACAGTCTTTGCAGACTGGATTCCTTGGATGCATGACTGGAAAGAGATCCTAGCGAGTTTTCTTTTTGAGATATTTAGTGGTAGAGAAATTTAATAAAGTTGACTGTAAATTGCACCTATTTTCTGCACATAATTTTAGCTTCACTACCGATGGCCCAACTTGCAAACACTTTCGTCAGCACAGCCAAATTCGGTGATGCTAGGAAAATCATATGTATTTGGAAACATTAGGATTTATTATTATGAAAAAGCATCTGATAGTTAAACTGTCATTTTTTCCCCAGACTTCTTTCATTAGAAAGACTGATGACTATTACTACAAATATCCCACAGAGTATTCAGTTATGCTGGGAGGAGAGTAAAAGCGACATGCCAGAAGCTATGCAAGAGAGATGATGCATGATATTCTAATTTTACGAGGCTGTAGATCTTGGGAAAATGAGAGATTTATAATGCCACTCCCTACATTAATTAAGCAAGTGTGTGTCTGATTTATAGATCTATGTAATGGGAAGATGGTGTAATTTACTGAAGATATCACAGAAAACAGAATCTCCGAATAAAAATGATCTGTGCAATCTGTTTTTTCAAGATACCTCCCTAAGCTCCATATCTCCTCGCTAGTCAGGAGATAAAAGTTTATTCTTCAAGTTGAAAGATACCTTTACTTGCTTCAGTAGTCAACCCTTGATTTCTTTTTGTTTACAACGATTTGAGCTAGCTAAGAATACGTGTTGCATTCAATGAAAAGCACCCTTGGTAAACCATCAGCACAATGTTTTGCAAATCTTGCCTTCTGAGTGAGAGCAGGAATTAGGTGGTGAGTGTTTTGATTTCAAACTAAGTGCTGCTGTGAGTCAACAGGTCAATTAAGTGTATGCTTGTTGGTAGTTCATAAATGCCAATGAAATATCTTTATTTTTTAAGAAGAAAAAAAAATCTGTCTTTGGAAGAGTTACTATTTTAACGACTCAGTGGCACCTTGTGTACTGTGGCAGGCTTACTGACTTGGGGTAAGGGACACCTGTATATATGTAGTATATATGTATATATGAGTGAGGACTCATTAAGGCAAGTTAATTTTCAAAATTTTTGAGACTGGATTTTGTAATTTTTTTTTCCCCTTCAAGTACAATTGAAGACTCAATCTTCAGATGATTACATTGGCAGCCATTTGAATGAAGTATGTATGCATTTTTCTCTTCAGGTTACTGTTGTTGATAATTTGCTTTGCTCTTCTTCCAAGGGCACACAGGGAAAGTGAGCTCTCATTAAGAGCGAAATGCAGTTTCTAGGAGAAATTATCAGTAAAATTTGGCTGTTTTCAAGAGAAAGTGCAGGGACAGTAAATTAATACTTCTTATTCTCATAACTGGTAATTAACATGTCAGGCTGTGCTGTGAGGTTGACGAGACTGTCTCATGTGGCAGTGTTTTCAGGGAAAAAGCAGGTCTTAAGTTGTTGGGTTTTTTTTCCTGAGTTGTCTGCATTTTCTCCAGCAAATTCTGCATTTGGTTCTGATCTCACTTTCATTTGTTTTAGACAAGGGAAATTCCACTGATGTTAAATAGTATTATTTTGTTTTAATACAGTATTCAATCAGAAAATTAAAAGCAGCACCGTTGCATGTCTCATATTTCCCGTTGTTTACATTCAGAGTAAATATCAAGAGTACAGGTCTAGTTTTGGCTTCTTTTATGAAGTATTAACGGACTAAAAAACATGAAGCTTCATTGCTTGTTCATTGATGTATCATAGAATCATAGAATGGTGAGGTTGGAGGAGACCTCAAAGATCATCTAGTTCCAACCTCCTGCCATAGGCATGGACACCTCCCACTAGCACAGGTCACTGAGGGTCTCATCCAACCTAGTCCTGAGCACCTTAGGTAACCTTAGGTTACTTTCTTCTCTCAGGCAACCAGCACCAGAACAAGAGGACACAGTCTCAAGCTATGCCAGAGGAAGTTTAGGCTGGAGGTGAGGAGAAAGTTCTTCACTGAGAGAGTCATTGGCTACTGGAATGGGCTGCCCAGGGAGGTGGTGGAGTCACTGTCCCTGGAGGTGTTCAAGGCACGTTTGGACGTGGCACTTGGTGCCATGGTCTAGTCTTGAGGTCTGTGGTATCGGTTTGGTATTGGGTTGGACTTGATGATCTTTGATGTTTCTTCCAACCTTGGTGATACTGTGATACCTCCAGGGAGGTTGTGGAGCAAGAATCACCAGTGCTGGGATTCCAACTAATAGCAGTGATCTTTTCCCCTTCATGATTATTTCTGATTTAATAGTCTGCCATTAAAGCGTGCAAATAACTGGTGTGCTGGTGCAAGGGTGTTTGTTGCTTTGGTTTGTTTTTCACCAACAGGTTGAAAGAAAACAGACAATCAAAAAGTTGTTGTTAGCTAACAACAGGAGAGCAGAGGATTTAAAGCTGTGTGTATGGGTATCTATCTATAAACACAGGACCTGAAGAATTAGGTCTTTCTAAAAGTAATTTAGTTTGTATACTAATAACTTTTCAATGTGCTGTTTATCTTCTAAAGCAAAAAATCTGAAACTGGCAGATACAGATTATAATAGTGTAGCTAAATCTCTTAAACCCAAGTAGAGTAATCTAATTATAGTTAAACAAGAAAAAATGAATGAGGCTTTGCAGGTTCATTTTCTTACATGCTTCTCTAAAGAAATAAAGCATCAGCAAATATCCTTTGCTATGTGATATGACACTATTTAAATAATTTTTCCATGGTTTTCCACAACCTTTAGTTTTGGCTCCTACAAATTAGATAAAACCTTATGACTGCTCTTACCTACATCTGTATTAACTGAAAATAAATAGGTGTAATATTTTGGACAGAAAATAAATACACTATATGCAATACTAGCTCCATTGAAATACATGTGAGTCACACAGACACAGGGTTTTATCTGTGTGTACATGCCAGTCTTTACCACTGGCACAAGTTACTTCATGTATATTTTGCATGTATTTGATGGTCAAAGCAAATTTCCTCCTTTTCTGTGAGTGGCTCTAAACTAATCTCTTTCACTCTCACCATATGTGGCCATCCCATCCACTGGGGACTGAAAATTTTAGTGGACTGTGCAGATATGCTTGTGTAAGTATAGTACTGCATTGTTTTCTGAGACTTTCCTTTCCCTCTAATACCAATATTTTACTTCACATTTGTGCTTTCCTAAAGATATTGGTGGCTCGTGCCAGAAAGAAACAGATATGTGAATCTGGTCATCTTCCTGGTAGCACACAGACAGGATTTCCAGGTATTCAAGACAGTCTTGGGACCTTCAAATCCTTCTACTGATATCACAGCTGATGACAAGATGTATTAAATCACTTTTCTGTTTCCAAGAGTAATGTATGTGTTTACAAAATGACAGAGCAGCATCTCATTCGAAAGTAAAGTTTGTCTGTAACTGTGCCACGTGCCTTTCTACTCTATTTCAGTATGGCAGAGAAAGAACTTCTCTAAGCCTCAACTGTCCAACTCTTCTCATAGTCATGCGAATAAGAAAATCCAGCAGTTAACATGTCGTGCAGAAGACAAATGTGGTTACCATTAAGAAGTTTTAGTTACAGAACCTCAGGAGAGACATGAACACAAGAATGAGGCCTCCTGTACAATTTGGAGAGATACACACAGCTGCACACAGCTTGAAGTGTGAAACAAGGACACCAAAACCTGGTAAGTACCCATTTTTCTGGCTGCACCAAAGTCCTTACAAACTTTCTGCTGTTGGGTTGCATTTTTTTTTTCCCCTCTGAGTAAGCTTCTAATGGTCACAGATGGCAGATTGCTTTTTGAAGCTTATATTCTCATGCATTCTGAGACATCAAAAGGAAAACTTTTGAGGGAGGAGAGTGAGTTGAAGAGATCCAGGAATGATATGCAAGTAGGATGAGATTATTCCACATGAGTTCTTTGAGAAAGACAAAATACTATGAGAGGTGGTACTTGGATGCTGTACAAATGTGGACTACAAGCCTGTCTTATTTCTTTTTCTTTATTTTGTATGTGAGTCAAAGGTATATTTGCACAGCTTGAGTTAAATTCTGGTTTTAAGCTGGAACAGCACAGTCAAATCCTTGTGTAGTATGAATTGGCACCACTGCTCTGAAATCTAGAAAGCTTCATTGGTTTGCCTCAGCTGTTTCATATTTTGAACTAGGAAAAAAAATTTATAAATGTCCAGAACCAAATTAGTTTTTTCATCTTGAACCTAACTGTGGTACTAATGATACAGTAAGTTACTAACTGCTAGAAACAAGGCTCACAGCTTTATAAGGTTTACGTAACAGAACAAAAGCTTTGTACCAAATTGATGCAAGCCTAAGTTCACACAGGGGCAGACTTTGAATTACCTACCACAGCACGGTTTTGGTCAGAAGCTCAGAAGAGCAGACTTTGAGGAACGCCTCTGTAAGAGTTAAGTGACAACCTCCCCCACACACCCCCCAGATCAGAACTTGGGGGAAACCAGAAGCTGTTGGCTTCAAACAAAACAAATGTAATTGGCCTCATCTTGGGAGGAAGAACTATTTTCACTGGCATGTTTCCTCCTTAGCTTGGCAAAGAGATATATGTTGTGGTAAAAAGTTGGAAGACCATAGACTGTCTGTGGTCTATTGCCCATCTTTCATACAATCCGTCGTCAATACCATGACATTTTTTCTTTGAAAGATAGCAGGGTTTCAGATAGGATTTTTTTCTGATGGTTCCACATTCTCTCTCCAGGACAAGTTACCTTTTGAGCCAAGAAAGTTTCAATTTGGGTGTGTGGAGCCAGGCACACGCTGTGTTTGACTGTACTTGCCAGTGTTTGGCATTTATATTTCTGTCTAACTCTTTGCCTTCAATTGTAGGTTTTCCTATTCTTACATTTGCATGTGAAAGATACTCTGGGTCTTTTGCTGGTATCCTGCACCTTAGGCAGTTTTATAATGGCATAAAAAGGTATAAAAGAGGCTTCCTGGCATAACAGATCATGCAAACTGTGCTGCCAGAACTGACCCACCAGTGACAGCTACACAGGAGATCTTTGTGTCTTTACACATTTAGCCATAACTTCAGAGCATCTTTTGTTTCTCTGCCCTTAAGAAATGAGTGTTAAAAAATGAGTCTTCTCACTGATTCCTTCTCCTGAAGTATTCCTGGAAGTGAGTGAAGTCAGGAAAAGGATAGGCCTGTGTGGAAAGAAATGGTTTTTAAAATGTTCTGAAAGGATGGAAGCAGAGTGTTGGAGAAGGTAATATTCCAGTGAGTCAAGGATTTGCAATTTCAACCTCTTTTTTATTCTCCTGAATGAAAGACTGAAAAGGTGAAGTTTAATTTTCCATTAAAGCAAAACTTGAAATATAATAATCTACATCTCAGAGAGCAGGTCTGTGAAAGTCTCTTGTGCCCATAGAGGTAGTGAAGGATGTGCAACCATATCCCCTATTGATAAACATGGAGCATCTGCTCCTCAGAATACAAACGGCACTGAAAAAAAGCAATCCAAGAGATTGCTTCTGAGGACCTTGAAAAATGGAGGTTAATTGTACTGTTGAACGAAAGTCTTGGCAGGTTGCTTGAATGTTCTTTCATCTGACAGTAGAACTGGCAGAGGATGACAGCTTAGGGGAGAAAGTTTTGGGATACTCCACCATGACAAGACTGTGCAGAGCTTCATTCGGCTGATTTATAACTGCTTGCTTGCACACTTCCATTCTTTCTCTCTCTCTCTCTGAAAACAAAAAGTTAAAAAGACTCATTTACCTGGAGCCTTGGAAAACAGCTGATGATTACTGATGTGCAAGATAGTCTGTCAGAATGGGTGTAGGGATTGGTGATGAGATGAACTTCAAAACTCAGCAAAAAAATTGGTTTGAATTTTGAGTAAGGTTTCTTTTGTATTTTAACTCCACAATGTTCTTGTTCCCTCTTTTATTTTGGTGAACTGCTAATTCTTGTCTGTGACTGTTTCTATAATGTGTCCTGCAGCTTTGAGCACCTAAAACTCTCACTGACTTCGCTGCAGGCTTGTTATGCTTGCATAACTAGACTTAATTTTAGGCATCTATATTTAGTTGAAAAGCACTGTTGAGAGCAAAGAGTTTGCCCCAATAACATGTCTCCAAAGAATGATGGTGATGTGAAACACTGTATTTATCAAACAATTTAGCACAATGGCAGAGTAAATCAATGCTGGGTATAAAAACATGCAGTTCTTCTAAAGTATATGTTACACTAAGTACCAAGATGATATGTTACATCTCTATGCCCTCTTTTTATCTTGAATAGTACAATCATATCTGTTAGTTGTTGTAGTTGGAAGCAGAGGGAAAAATTGTCATGTGTGACACTGGTTTTCATGATTGTACTAAGCCAGCCACAAAAATCAAATGTATCTACAGATTAAAAATCAGGGGAAAACAGCTCTTAAAATATGTCAGCAACAATGAAATCCATTTGTGTGACAAAATGCTCTTGTACAACTGTTGGATGGAAACAGATAAACTGAGAGCTGGATGTGAAAAATCCAATTTTAGAAAATCAATGAGACAATAGTAATAAAAATGTCATTACAATTTGCATCAAATTAGGCTTCTACACCAGAAGTGATATATTTAAACTCAGGTTTTCACTCCTTACCTAAATAAAGCAATTCCAGACTGAAAAATGACAAATGCAATTCAATGTTAATTGCAAACAGATAAGGTAAGCTAGAACAATTCATTGCAAGTTATACCCATATTGGAATATATCCTTTTTTTTTTTTGTTCGTTTGTTTGTTTTGTGCCATATTATGGAAAGATAAAGATGTAATTAAGTCTATACTTTTACATCCAAGTGACTTCTGCAGATAAAAGAACACTCACAGATTGACATGACATGAATTATTCCTGGCAGAAATGCTAATGCACAACTACCCAGGTTGTCTAAGCAAACAGATGTATCTCACGTTCACCTCCTCTCTGAATTTCAATTGCAGACCCCAAAATGGAGGCCCACACTGGTGCAAAATACAGATGCAAATTGTTCTGCAAATGAGACTACTGACCTGAATGCAAATTTAAGTCATGGAGTAGTCTCAGTCCATCTTCTGGCTGGTTGTGTGTCACTTATTTTAAGCTTTAATCTACTCAAGAGCAGGAAAAGATTAATACCAATTAATAAACTTTATTATGGTATGTCTCAGTGTGTGCTTCAAAAGACCCACGATAAGGCCTGAAGTATCCAAACAACTATTGTAGCTTCCATGCTGCCTTCTTTTGTAACATATAATCTGTGTTAGTTGCTGGAAGATCAGATCTGGTTTTAATTATGTTCTTGGAGAACCCCTACACAATAAGTAAAGGCAGGAAGGAGGGTACATCAGGGAGCTAAATATTTGGGTGAACTTCCCCTTGTATATTTGGAGAAGGCTACATTTCTCTGAAACGTAAGCTGGCTGTTCCTCTCCTTAGAGAACCCTTGAGTAATCGTTATGCAGAAGTAGTAAACAGTGTATTCAGGTGTTTAATCTGCAGTATGTCAGAGCACATGGCACTTGTTGTTATACCTCCCCTTTTGAAAAGCTGTGTGAGAATTTAAACTGTGGGAGATGTTGAACATAGCTGTATCACTCTGAAAAGTTTATTTTCCAAATCACCAGTGCAGGTAACTGCTTCAGGCAGTGAGCTAAACTCCTAGGCATCTAGGACAGTCAAGTATGAAAATCTTCCTGTCTCTTCAGACCCACCGAAAATGTTTGTGCTGAGCCTGGAAATCCCTTTTGCTCAGCAAAAGAAAAGTTGCCGTGTCAGGTTTGGGCTGCCAGGTCTTCAGCCCTTTCTTGTGCCAGGAAAAATTATATATCAGTCAGAGAACCATCTGTTTTATACAAATAGTTCTGGTGTTAATCATCTCACTTGTCATTGAGCAAAACAAAGAGATTGGAGCTAAATCAGAAATGGCCATCACTTCAAAATGCAGAGCTTCCTGGCTCTGTTTACCTGTGTATTGTTTTTCTCATACATACACATTAACAGGATTACCTTCACTTGAAATCTAATAAATACATCCTGATTTGGTGAAAACCATTTGGAAAACAGTATTGAATCCAGACTTCTTCAGTAATTTTGAAAAAACTCCCTGGATATGTATACCAAAACTTCAGAAACACAGTGGTCATTAATGGAAAACTGCCCTTGCAGAAGGGAACAGTGAGCACTGCTTTTAGGCTCTCCGAATCTTCCTTGCCTCTGGTACAGCCTTCCAGTCTGCTGCTTTTATCATCTTAACTTTTCAACAGAGACATTACTTTGTTTCTGAGATATAAAACAAACACAATTTTAAAAAGCAAAGGATGTTCTTTCTGATGACTGTAGAGATGAATGCTATATGGCTCTTTCCCTTTAGGAAGCTCAGAGCATTTTCCTGGCTTTAAATAGCAGCACTTTGTGTCTATCACCTTACCTGTCATTACCTCATTGTTAGGCTTTGTGTGTTTGGTTAGTAACACATGCTCATTCCTCTGATTAGCACCATGCTTTAATTTCACATAATAAGTGTATTTCAGACTCAGAACGATCTTCATCAACCAAAGTCATTTAACTTTGCCATGTAGAATTAATTAAGATGAAGACTGTCAAATGAGATGTGAAAAATAATCAGTGGTTCTCATTAGGAGATAATAACAAGAATTTTTTTTTTTTTTTGGTCTGTTTATCGGTTTTGGTTTGGTCCCAGCATCAAATTTTAAGAGCTGTTACAGGTTGTGAACATTCATTTTAATACATTTGATCTCTTCTGGCACCATGCAAATAAATAAAATCCTTAACCTTCTTTTGACAACCAATAATTAAATACTGGGGAAAAAAGCTTTAAGAATAGGTAGCTAATTTAAGCATACATCAGGAGTTTGATGAAATATGTAACACTTGAAAGATTAACTGAAGCAGTGTCTGTTAGAACTGAATGATTGTCTCCAACAACTAAGTCAGTCTTGATATGATTTTGGGAGATTTGAGGCAATCAGATAAAGGAAATTCTGTTAAGAGGGAGGAAAAACAAGGACCTGGACAACTGTAGTCATCAAAGAGTTTGTCACTTTCAGTTGCCATTCATAATGTCCTGTTTTGGGAATCTAACCATCATTTTTGTTGTGTTTAGTTCTTAACTTCTCTGCATATCAAAGTACACCTACTTTGGTGTCTAACATTTTACCGAGGTCTAATGGAGTGTGCAAAGTAACTAGGCTGGGTGACTGTAATGTAGATGTCAACTGGAATGGTATTTCAGGTGATTTTTTTTTTTTTTTTTTTTTTTTTTTTTTTTTTGAATCTAGTGCATTAATGGTGCACAAGCAGTAGAAAAGTGAGTATAAAAATACTGTGGAGCAAATTCAGATTGGAAGCTGATTTCTTGCAAAAGGACAGCTATTTGAAGTGGCTGTGGAGCCACTTTGTTCAAAGATATTTAAGAACAAGGCAGACCAGTTTCTCCCAGGAGTGCTGGAGTATGCTTCCCCTGACTGGGGTAATTTCTCCACCCATATGCCTGCTTTCTTCCAAGGTTGAGCTGCTTGTGAAGGAATGCAGTAGGCACTTGCTTCAAGGTACACTCAGCCAAGGAGTCAAAGGTTGGCCTAAACCATTCTTTATTTAATAGAAGTTAAGTAACATTCATAAGAAGGGATATGAAGGTTAAAACACAGGTGCATGTTGAACTAGCACAGACATTGTGGACTGGAAAATAATTCTGTAATACAAAACATGGGCTGTGTTTCAACTCGGGCAGATTCTTCCTTTTTAAGTGTGCCGTTTCTACATGATGGCAGCATTGCTTGTGTTCTGATTTCCTTTGTGTTACTGCATTTCCAAAATTGTGGTAAACAACAAGGTCTTCATAAACTCTTCAAAGAACATGAGCTTTATGGGGTTAGAGAAGTCATCCTGATTGTCTACAATTAAATCCAAGAAGTAGAAGTCTTGCCTTTTCCAACTCGGTATTGGGCAGCGAGCCCAATGAAGTAATTTTCCTTTGATTATGCAACCAGTCCTGAACGTATGAATAGATTTGATGACTACATGCTGTGGTGTTTTTGGGTTTATTTTTCATTTTATGGATTTTACTCTGCCTAGAGGCTATACAGTATGTTATGCTACCCATCAGACTTGGCTACAGCTTGAAGAACACTTCTTTTCTTGCCAACTTATTCAGCCTACAGTCACTCAACTTACAACAGCTTGTCAGCCCTACTGAAAAAAGCTAAATAAGACTTTACCATAATGTTTCTTCCCCTCTTTCTTGCAAAAGACTGCATGTTCCTTGAGTTGGATTGGGCAGAAGTTCCTGTGGTACATGGCCAAGAGTTCTGTTACCATCTCTTGTGTTCAGAAGAGGCAGCCTGGTCCTATTACTACTGAGTGCTGAAGAGGAGCCAGAAAGTAAATAATTCTTTCTCATAGAGTTACAGACATGTTCTCTTCATAATGTGTCTATGTTTTATGAGCTTCATCAAACTAAACACAGAGGGAGATGTAATTTCCATCATTATGCCATGGCAAAGAGAAACAGCATATCCTAAGATAACAATATAAAGGCTACTGAACTACACAGGAGGGAAAAAAATAACATTAGGAAAAAAGTCCTCCAAAGGCATTGTTGCAGTGCGTGGCATTGTTGTCCGATACAAGCAGAGAAGAATGCTCATCAGAATCACTCTTAGGGTAGCACAAAAAACTTGGCAGGAAAAGTGAATTTCAAGGTGAGATTGCTCTGAGCACGCTGCCAGCAACAGAACAGAAACACCAGGAAGAGGCATAAGGTATAACAGTGGCAACAAACCTGGCATCTGTTTAGGGAAGTAGTCAACCTGTAGTTCTTCACATAACTCTATATACCTATGGAGGATCATGGGAAATTAGTTATTAGCAGAATCCCAGAGAAGAATCCCTGGCAGTTTAGCTTGATCACTTTTATCATTGTATGCTCTTTGAGTTGGGATGTTTGAAATGTTCTAGTAAAGGAATACAAATCACAACACTCTTCACCTTTTGCAGTTTGATGCCAGTTTTGCTGTTCTGCATTGCAGCGCAACAGAGTACCCACTAGAACATTCCATGTGAGTAGGCATCCTTGATTCCAGTATGCCAAATGAGTTCAGGGCACAGCAGAGAGTATGTATCTGACTACTAAGCCAGGCCAGTGATGACCAGAGTGCTAAAGGAGCAGGACTGTCATACAAACCTAGACCATTGTTACAGCTATAAAATTAAGGACATAATCATAATTAAAACCTCTATTCTAACTTAATTTTGGTTCTCCTAGAAGAGCTGCAGATTCTTTTCACCCCACAAACTGTGTTGCTTGGGCAAATCTTCAGAAGCTGTATTTATCTGTGTTACCTGCTAGCCCTGACAACACGTGTGGCTGGCAAGGTTTTTATGTTGTGTCCCAGCAACACTACGACTCCTCTCTCCTTCCCGTTCTCTCCCCTCTGCCACTCTTCTGTCCTAATACTCACACTTCCACTGGGGCTTTTATTTCAATTTCTGCTGCCACATTTTTCTGCTTGTCTCTTGTCAGGCCTTCTGTTTGTAAATTGCTAGAATTCTCTTTGTCTTCACTTTTCTTTCTTTTCCCTAGTCTTTCCTCTTTCATATCCTGTTATTTTTTTTTTTAATTTTGTCTAACTTTGTTTTATTTTTACTTACTCCCATCTCATGCAGCTTCTCCCCACAAGATTCTGTAATTACATTTTTGTTAGTGCACGTGTGATGTTTCCTTTAACCGATGTAGGTTGCCTTTCAGAGAAAATGTTTACACTGTTTGTGCTTCCAGGTAACAAGCATGTCTCATTAAACAAAAAGACAACAAAAAAATTTATATCTTATAAAAGCACAGAGGCATGAATTGATTTGAATATTTTCAAACGCTGTTTACTAAAAATTAAATTGTTTTCCATCAACTTCACGTTATTATGAAAGAATATTGATGGAGGTAAGAAATATTTTAGGAGCAAGGTTTTCTGCACTGTTATATATTTGTCTGCTAAATAGAGGACTTTGAAGTGTTCTTTAAGCTGAGAGCAAATACAGCATGAGAAATGCTGTCTTCTCTGGAAAGGCTGAGATATGTGTATTTTTAACACCAAGTACACTGTTATCAAAATGCTTCCTATCAGTTGTTGAAAACAACTTTCTCCATCTTTGAATAATGTTTTGTATTCATTTATTTATCTAGGATGAGGAATAGCAGGAACACAAGAGATTTTCCTGGGAATGCATCCAAGAAGTGCTGGTGGAGGCTTTCTAGTTAATCAGTTTGTCAAAAGGAGTAGTTTTTCCAACATGCAACATTATTCACTTAATTTTTCATTAGGCCGTTTAATGTAAGTATTATTAAAGCAAGCAGCTGTGGTATGGAAATGTTAATTTATGCCAGATCACTTGAAAGTCTTGACTTTTCATCTCTGCAGCAACAAACTGAACTATAGGTCTTGCACATTGCTAAACGCTAGCAGCCGCAGCACAGCCAGGCTGAGCGAAGGCAGATGAATTGCTCACTCCCCCAGACACCACCCACTAACTGCAATCTTCCTCAAAGTTTGCTCTCTTCATATATCATAACTGAGTGTTACTCATAAAGGATTTGAGGTCCCCAAGCATATGTGTCCATTTCCAGCATTAAAGTGGATTCAGGTGCTTGGCATAGCTGTCTGCAGGCAGTCTTTCCTTAAGTAATTGATAGCTGCCGTCACAGTGCCCATGGCTCTCTGGCTGGCTGTGCTCACGTCGTGTTCACAGGGCTTTTGTATGGACTTTTGGCTGACACAACCTGTGCTTAGGTTCTCACGCTTTCTGTCATTAGTCTGACCTATTGTCAAGTTCTCAGGTGACAAATTATGCCATATGAGCTTTCTTACACCTACTATGACATCATGAGAAATTTGTACATCAACCACAGCTGTCTTGAAAATGTTGTAAAACTTTCAGTGGTGTGAGGCACTGGGATGTGATTGCCAGAAGATGTTGAATCAAAAGAGGTGATATAAATCAGAAACAGTTAACTGTGCAGAAGTAATGTTGCATTTTGACTGACTTGTTTTCTTAAGAGATAGCTACAGTGCTCCTATGTGGTGTCAAAATCTTGTTATAGGCAAAAGGCAACACATCTCATGAGTTCTACCAAGAACTTAGTCTAGTTAACGTATCGTTACACCAGTCAAACTTATCTAATGAATCCAAAAAAGTCTCATAAACAAGATAATAAAAATGTAATAGAAGAATATCCTCCTATTATCTGCCCCTTCTCTCTGGCATAATCTTCACCCTCCCTCTGGGTCAATAGAGCATCAGGTTTAGTCTTCTTCTAAAAGAACAGAGTGTTTATAATGATGTCAGCAGAGTGTGGACAAAAGGGTTGTTGTTGGTTATGCAGTGACTACCAATTTGTTCCTTGGGTCCTCCTTTTCACACTTCATAAAGAGATACAAAAATTTGGCATTAGCTTTGGGCACTGACTTGTGAGAACAGACTTGCAGACATGATATGTGCAAACAGCAAAACATTAACCCTGGCTAGGCTGAACTCAACTTTTTAGAACAATGCCTTGATTATATAATTCTATAAACTTAATAACAGGTATTTGGTGGCTCTTGCAAAGTAATGGCTCTGGTTTGGTGATGAAGTTTGTTTGAAAACTCAATTGCTTCATGACTTGTAAATGGAATTAACCTTTTTTTATTAGGGCTCTGCTAAGTACTGTGCTGTGGTTTTCAGTTCCAAAAGAAAGAGAATAACTACTCTGTGTATCGGAGCTCCCTCTAGAAAAAAAAGATGATTTCCATCTCTTAAACATTTTACTCATTTAATTTACACTTTGCAAAATTCCTTTAAAAATGCAGTGCCATCCTTATTCATGCTTTGCATTGTACTTTGAATAAAAAAAGCATGTGGTAGGATGGGTCTCAAATTCCTTGGTTTTGACCCAGTGCTTTCATAAAAGTATTGGTAGGTCTCAGCAGATCTGATATTACCACATGCACTCTTCCTCTGTAGAGCTCGTGAATGCAAGATGTGACGCCTTGGAAAACACATAAAACTGGAAGGAATACAAGAAGGCAGTGTGTTCCTGGGTGAAATACCAAAGTATGTTTTTATCTTTCCAACCCATTTTGCATGTGAAGAGGAAATAACTCTGTGTATATAGCTGATTCTGCTCAGTGCATTTGCCCTTAGTGAGGTTGTGTGAGATAGTCTGTGTTCTGATGCTAGCTGGTTCTGACATGCTTCCAGTCTAGGGGAGGAGAAAGGAGAAGAGTGGTTAACTTGGGAGAAGGAGAACAAGATGTTCTTTACAAGCCCATTTTAGTCATTGCTCAGCATACAGTAGAGATCAGTCTTTAAAGGACAGTTGTGTGTCACACATGAGCTTTGTAGGGATAGACACAGGGACAGGTTATATGGCAGTGTGACAAACAGACAGGATTGATGCTTGGTGATGGACTGGGAAGGATAACCCAGTGCAGATCTTGACAATAGTGAGGAAAAGAGCCACATCAGGTTTTGAAGTGGAACAGATTTCATGTGGGAGCAGGTGAGCAAATAGATTCTATGAATTCTATGAATTTGATTGGGGAAGGGATGTGATCAAAAGCTGAGCAAGGACAGCAGATTGTGGGTAAGAAAGGCATCTGGAAAAGCCCGGAAAAGGAATGGCATGGTAGGTAGGACAGAGTAAGGATATGAAGAAGAAATTAGTGGTGTGGGTGGAATGTGAACAGCCACCCCCAGAGGTGTCACAGAAGAGCAATCAATAAATATGATTTCTTAGGTGGAGGCCCTGGGTTTTATATTCCAGGTGAGCAATCTTCTGCTGGATCTGTCGAATCCCTGAGGGGAAAGGGTTAAGGAAGAGGAAATGAAGTCATGCCAAATATGAAAAATCAGAACTTTGTGTTGGGCTGCATTGTTGTCCAAGTCTGTCTGTCACTGTAGGAAACCTCTGTGACAAGCTAGGAAGCCTCTATGACAAGCATGGATTTGTAATGAGAATCAAGCTCTACTGGTATGTCTGAGAGAAAAGAAACTGGCTAGATAAAGTGGTTCTGACATATATTCCCACTTCTAATAGTAAATGTTTTTAAACCCACATCCCTAATGGAATTTGGAAGAAATTATTGCCGCAATGTATTGTTACAATGTATTGCAAGACCACAGTGGAATAATAGGTTCAAACTTTAACCATTCTGAATCTGATCTTAATATGGCAACTAATCCATCAAAAATTGATCTTGAAATCTCTCCCAAATGGCTGCTGCTTGTGTAAATACTTATAATGAATGCTAATATTGCCTTGTAAAATAGGAGAATGGTGCTCTGCTAGTTCTGACGACGACAAAAATGGATCAATATTTATTTATGGGAAGAGGTCCCAGCAACATCTGATGGGGACTGATCTTTGTCTCTCTAGATGATCAATGTTGCGGTTTCATGTTTTGAAAATAAGGCAGACATAACTATAGAAACACTACAGAATTGTTAAAATAGGATGAGAACTAACCCAACTTGACATGACCAATTACATATAGTTAAACAACTACAACATGCATTGAAACTGAAGGCCTGTCACATCACTGGGTTTTAACAGTGGTAAAAGGCATTCCCATAGATGTGCTCTAGGGGTGGAGTTTTTTGCATACAAAAGTCACTGCTATCCTTTCCCTGATATTTCTTGTTCACAAAAATCATGGAATAAATTTCACAACAACTCAGCAGTAAATTCCAGCTCTTAAAAACGAAATAAAGTCAAGACAAACTGTATTTCAAGAAACACTGCAACCAACCCAGAGATAAGCTGTATTTAGATAGTGAAAAGAAATAGTCATGTATGGGCTAGTCAACCTATAGGCTGGCTGATCGACCAAACAGGAGCTTTCAAACCATGTGCAGATAATGTTGACCTCATATGTAAATACTTAAGTCTTACTGTAAGTTTTGTTACTTTTCTTTCAAGAGAATTTTGAGGGAAAATGTCTTGGTGCTACAAATGGACAAAGCAATAGCAGAGTGTGCTAGTTGTAATGATTTATTTCTTTTCCAGTGCTTTTGGGTGACACATTCTTGAAATATTAGTGAGTTAGCTTCTCTCAGCTCAGCTATTTGGATCTGTTGTTTCTCCTCTGCAGGCATTTTGCTATGTCTCTGTCACTATATGTACTCAAAAATGCAGTGTTTCTTTCTGGCCTCATATTTCACAATCAAACACAAAGAAGAAGTTTGGGCTATGTGTCAGGAAAATGGTTTTGCTGGAACAATTAGATTCTGGAAGAAACTAGCTGAGCAAAGTGGACACTGGGCCATTTGGGAGCTAGCTGAACATCAGTGAAAATTACACAGGAAAGGAGTAATTCTGCAAAATGAAGTGTAGAAACTGGATGCTGCAAGTGATAATTTCTCATGAGGTCCTTACCGTCTGTTATTTGGGTAGAGAAAGGAAAAGGTCTAATAAGTAGTTGCATGGAAAAAGAGAATTGAGACATCAGAATTTGCAGAGTCTCCATGAGTAACAATTGCAATTTTTAAGCTATTATTTCCCTTTTGAGAATTTTATTTGAAATGGAGAGCAAAATGCTTTTGTTTACCAACAAAGATGCGTAGGATGTCCATGTGCAATGTTCAGGTGCTGCTAGATAATGTTGAGGTTTTTTTGTTATCACTGGGTAAATTACAAGAATTGAGTCAGATTCATTCTCCAAAGGGCATTTCAGTTAAATTGTAAGAATAGGAATTACTCACATTGAAGTAATTTTAGAACACAGGCTTTTCAAGGTTTTCAAAACTAAGATTAGGTAGCATTTTGTAGACGAAGTAGTTATCCTGTGTTTTCTGCATGTTAGTGTTGAGTTCTCAATAGTTGTAGTTTTTGGCATTCTTTCCTATGGGGATTTTCTGTTTCTAAACCAAAAAGATTTGTGGACTAAGCCTGAAATTTCAGGGATTTCTCTATTAAAGCTCATACAGGAGGAGAAATGATAGAAAAGAAGTGAGTAAACCCAAAGCAAAAGTGCATTTTGGTTATTAGGACTTTCTCATTCTGGATTTTTTGTTTTGTTGGGGTTTTTTTGTTTTGGTTTTTTTTTCCCAAAAGACATTTTAGAAGAAAAATAGCTGTTACAACATACAGATCATTAATTGTCTGAGAATTTGGGGTTCACCAATAAGCAAGACAGTAATGGCTTTTTAACAGTATTTTTGTAGTTTCAGAGAACTCAAGATTGCACCCCTGTTCTCACTACTCCATATGTTTTCCTTTTTCAAGCTGTGATGATTTAAAAGCACGTTATGTGTTTGGTGCTTTGTTTGACCTTTCTGCTGGCAAATAGATGATGATGAAATGGATGATACAAAAATTAGCTTTCCCATTGTAGAGCACTGCTTTAGAAACAATGTAGAACAAGCCAGTGCGTGCCAAACGCTTGACTGTTTTCAGAAATGCATTCTGATTCTCTGGTTGTTAAAGAGAGCAATCTAGCGGTTACAGATGTCATCAGCTTTTGTCCAACAGCTATCAAGGACTGTATTCCACTTGAAAAGAACAGAGTGGTTTAAATTATCCATGAATAACATAGGGTTTGGGATTAAGCTCTGTAACATGGGAGGACAAATTCTGTCACCTGCTGGGGCCTTCCAGACTAATTTTTTTGAAATCTAGGTTTCTCAGCTGACTAAAATTGGATGTCCCAAAGTACTTAGAAATAGAAGCAACAACTAGAAAGGTGAATTGAAGTGCTTGTGCTGGGAAATACAGTCTAATGACAAGTTGTTGTATAGCCATTGAGGGGGGGGAGCGGGGTAAGGCAGAATAGTTGGCAAGTAGCATACAGGAAATTTGGTTACCAAACATTTATCATATGGAAGTGAAATAGACCCTCTATGGCTTACTTTAGTACAGAGCGTAATCAAGTGTGTTAGTGATTGGTGTTGATTGTTCTTGGTAGGTTGCATTAGTGTGCTCTATATGGCTGAAACTTGAGTAGCATTTGTTTGCCTTAAAAAGGCAGGAGAAACTCCAGACCTAGCTGAAGTATCAGCGTGTTTTGTTTCAAGAAAAAACTTGGATCACAACGCATGATGGAAGTTAGTCCCCTCTTAGAACTGTTTTTCTCACTCACAGAGTGATGACTGCAAGTTCAAAGCTGAAGGAATCCATTTGCATTAATTTCAGATTGCATTTTGTCTTTTGAAGCTAAAAAGGCCTTGAATAGCCACGACTCGCATCCTGGCAGGTAGATCATGCAGAAATGAGCTCTGAAATAGTTTCAGGTCATCTGGATTAGTTATAGCAGCAGAGATTTTTCTGAGCACTCTCAGTGCAAGGTATTCCATTACTCTTGTATGGAGAGTGCCAGTTTATTGCTTTGCACTGTCTTGCATCTTTCTCAGCACCTTTTCTGTACTACCTCATATTCCCACTATTTGTTCTTCCTTTGGTTAGATCATTGCAACACAGACATTACACCTGCTTACATGTCTTTAAAACTACCTCTTGCAAATCCCTAAATCCATTACAGATGCAAACCATTCAGGGAGAACACTCTGTCTTTTGGACACCAAATTGTCATTGAAAATCTCAGTATCACTTCTTCACCTGCCCATGTGGTACCCAGCTGTGCTTTGTTGGCCTTGTGTTTGACTGTAGTATGAGATATTCTGTTCATTGCTGTTCAGAGATGAGATTTCCATTTCTGGAAGACTCTGTGTCAGTCTTTAGCTGACCTCTCTGTGTTCTTCAAGAAAACATACAGAACTAGGTCTTTCATGTGTACTAAAATGTAAATGCATATTGTACAGAAAATATCGCTGCATGAGAAAGCAGAGTGGTTAGAGTGTAATAACTTTGGAAGCCAATATCTTTACATGGTTTATATTATAGTTCAATATGTTAACACTTGGCCACAGTGCTGTGCATCTCCTAATGCATCAGCATTACAAAAACATCTGGGCTAGATAGCTTCATGCCGATCCACTGAGAAAATTCACCAAGGAGTCAATACTTTTTAAGATATTTCATTTTCTATCTAGGATAGTAGGTTGCATTATGCTTCCACACCAATTTATGAAACACAGAGGAACGTTTTGTTCCTTTTGTGTTTTTTTTTTTTTTTTTTTTCCCTTTTAGTCTTGAAGTGCCTACAGGGCACATCTGTGCTTCTTTATTAAGAGCTAGGCTATGGCTGGGCCTTGCGTGGCCGTGGTGTGGGAGAAGGAGCAAAGAGGTTCCTTTTCCCTTTGTGCAGCCCATCAGAAGCTTGCCAAAATTTACAGACCTCTCTAGAACCAGGAATAATCCTTTAAAAGAAAGATGCTTCTGCTACATCTCCTGCTTTCCAGGAGAGCTGGCTGACCGTGTGGGAAAGTACCAAATGACCCTGCTGCAGCAGAGCCAAGGTGCTCTGGTGTGAAGACCCTTTGCTGCAGGCATCACATCCCACACAGTGTCTGTCCCTGGCAGGCTCTTTGGGTTGGGCTCTGCAGAAGCAGCACGTTCCTTGGCATCCTCTAACTTCGTGGCGATCCTCTTCTGAGTCCATCCAACCCTGTTTTAGTGTTTGTGTCCTGCTGACACAAAGAGGTTAGCTTGTAGCAGCTGCTGTCATCTGTCTGTAGATCTCTCGCAGGACACACACAGATCTTGCCTCCTGTGCGGTCTGTAATGATGTATGTTGTTTCAATCTAGCATCAGAAGGGACTTCTGGTTTCCCAAACTTCTCTGCCTTCCCAGAAAGTGTAAATGCTGTTAGATAACCTTGCACTGTTAGATAACCTTTATAAAAAGCTAACAACAAACTATTGTTCCCAGGTATGACTTTAGTCTCTGCATTGCAGGTCACTGTTGTGTGTCTAAATGTCTTGAATTCCAGTCCAGCAGATGATCCATGTGGGGATCAGTCTGGCAGCAGATAAGATAACTACCATTAAACATTTATTACTGGGCAAGGCATACATCCTCTTTCTTAAAGATGTGAGGGATTACTACAGAGTCACTTTTTTTTTTTTTTTTTTTCCTAGATAAATTGATGTGCTGGATACATCCTTTAATTGCTTCCTTCTGGCTCTGAAACAGCCTTCATCTAGTGTTCAAGTTGGACTTCAAACAAAGGAAGAAGTATGTAAGACAGTTGAACTGTCCAGATGATCTTACCTTCCAAAGTAGCAACTTTGCTCAAGTTAACTGCTTGATCAGGACAGAGTTGCAGTCATGGCTTTGAGATGTGCAGCGTTGAGGATACAGATTGGTATGGAGATATCATCTTTCTATGTGGAGAAGAGAATGTTGTCAACCTTACGCTTCTGTAAGTGTCAGATGAAGCAAATTCAGCCCTGCTTGTATGCCATGAATAGTAAGTGCTCTAAGTCAGAGCCTCCAGTTCCACTCACATTTGAGAGCAGTAAGTGAAACTGTTTCTCATGGTGGATGTCTCAAAATAATATGATGCTAATTTTCTCCTCTGTGTCCTTTATTAACTTGAAAGTCTTTTTTTCTTCCAGTGGAAATGATGGTTTTCACCCACTGTACAGTTGTTAAGCTGACCTGCACTAATCCAAAACCAGTTACAGAATACAGCAGCTTAGTGCAGAAAGGGTAGAGGCTGATAGCAGAACTGAGGGCAGCAATACCAGTTTATCAACTGTCACTCATCTGCTGGAATAGGAATGTGTATTCTGACTCTAGTGTTCTTCTCTTAAAGGGATAAATTTTGTGGAGTATAAATAAAGACCCTTCCTTGAGGGTGACCCTTCTATTTCATGCTGATTTGCTCTTCACCAGGCCAAAGAAATGTAGATAAGAGCAGCAAGACACCCTGGGGATGCACTAGAAGACTTAGGTAGCGCACTGGAGGCTATTTCTCCAGGCTGTGGAAGACTGATTACAATTTCTGTTTTGGGATAAGCAGCTGAAGTAGCAGGCTGCACGAGAGGTGTTGCTACTGTCTCACTTTCCTGGTAGAACAGTTGTTTTGTTATGTAATTTTCAGCAGCCTGGTGAAAATCTGACTATACAGCCCAGTTGTGGTGCTACCTGCCTGGTGGGAACTTGGTCTCTTTCTCAGATTAACAACTGCGCACAGGGCCTTGTGACACAGCAAGCAATCTGCTATCTGCTTCTTTCTACTCACTAGAATAAACTAGGTTTTGAAGTTTGGTTAACTCATATTCTTCTCTAAATCATGGCAGCCTGCACCACTTCTGACAGCTCAACACTGAGAGGAGAATGCTGGCACTTAGCACTTCAGGTCATTGTGAATTTCCCAGCCTTAAAAAACCCCATAAACAGAACTGTAAAAACTCTGTGATGAGGCCTCTGAGAGTGTTAGCTTCTCAGGGTGTGATGGGATTTTTTGTGACGAGAACAAAGTGCCTCTGTCTGATGCCTGAGCTTTCCTGGTGGCTAACCCGAAGCTACAGACTCAACCCCAAAAGGAACTAGTTTCTCTGCTGTGTGTTCCAGCTGCTGGGCACACTTTGTTGATTTTACCCTCTCCAAACCTTGTAATGTGTGTACTTTAAAGAAAAAAGTCTTGTACAAACTTCAAAAGATGAAAGACACCACTTCATAAGTCTTCCACCTCTGAGTATAGGAAGAAAGAGCCAACATGGACCCATGGTTAGATTTAATGCATTGTTGCCAAGTGTTCTGCAAACACACTGAGGGGTGCTGTGTGATTTTTGTGTGCACTGGAATGTAGATGTGCAAAGCTTCTTTCCTGTGACTGTGGTTTGTAGTGACTTAGAATTGCTTACAATGTTTTGTCCAAGTGTGGGGTAGTGAAGAAATTATCATTTTATTGGTAGAAATGCCATTTCTCTCTCCTGTTTTTTGAGGTCCTGGCCCACCAAGAAAGCACATCTCTGAATTCAAAAAGAGCAGATTTTATTCCTTTTCTCCGATTTATTTTTTTCAAACAGTTCTTTTAAATTCTTCCAGAAAGAGGAAAATAATCCAAAGTACTATGATTATTTCATTTATTAAAATCAAAGAAAATGGTTTGGTATTTTATTTTCTTTTTCCTTTTCATGCCAGCTTTAGCTGCCTATTTAGCCAGAATGCTTTTGGCATCCACTTTTCTCTCCATTGCTAATCAGCCTGGTACTGCCCCTTGTGATGACTGCTGATGTTCTTGAAAGCCCGCTGCTGCTGCAGTTTCTGAAACACCATGATATAAATGTCCATGCTGTAGCACCCAGAGGTGAAAAGCTTGGGTGTGTTAAAGATGCCCTCCTAAGCTCAGTCTTTGGGCACTTCCTCAGACTGGTATATAGCATTACTTGNTACACAATATACAGGAATAGTTACAGAAATATACAAGTTAAAGCTAATACAGAAACACAACTCCCCTCCCAGAAATCAGACACCCCAGGAGGGTCTCCCAACCACCCTTCCACCTTCTCCCCAGCCCTGTACCTTACCCCAAGGTTTGCTTTACGTACAAGGTGAGTTTGAAGGATCGACCAGGGGAGTTAGAAGAAGAAAAGTGGTTAGTGAAATAATTGGCAGATAGAAGCCAGAAGCTGCTAGACCGCCCGAGACACTGTGCCCCTACAGACAGAGTGGCTTATCTGTGTTTTGAGTTCTTCTTTTAAGCATCTCAGCAAGCCTGTGAGTGAAGTAGACATCACCATTGTTTCCTTTCACAGTCTAGAATGTAATTTTCTCTATTAAAATATTCCAATTAGCCTCAAACCAACACAACTGTTAAAAGACATAATAGTCTTTCGACAGTACTGGGTGGGTGATACTTTGGAGTTTCAGGGGTTTTTTAATTCTGATTTGAACTTTGACCTGGAATAATTGCCATGGAAATGGCAGCACAGTGTGTTTCTGTGCACTAAATACTAGGTAAGTGATGCAGCTGCAGTTGTTCGGTTGGCACTCCAGACATTAACAAGTTGGTCTCCAGATGGGCTGGGGTTTGGTGTATTTTCTAGTACTCAGAGACGACCATGTATCAGCGAGAGTAAATTTCGTGTTTCTGCCTTACATAATTTTAGATTCACTTTTCTCAACTATTTGTACTGCTAAAATCAGTCTCACATTTCAGAAACACGTAGTACCAGGTATCACATTCACACTGGGTAAGGAAATGATGCATGAAATACGAATCTGTCTTCCAGGAAACATGTTTTGTGTCCAAGGGGTACACATCAACCTTTCAGTTCCCACTCTTGGGACTATGGTCTTGAGCAGTGTTCTCAGGCATTGTCAGATGAAGTGATGCAAGTTGTTGTATGGATCAGTTCCCTTTTTGTCTGGCATGTTTTGGGAAATGCTTGATGCAGTTTAAGTCTCTTCAGTGGGTAGAAAGAAAGTAGGGTTGTCTGCATGTTGAGTCAGTCATCTATGAGCAATGTTTACATCTGTCCACATCTATGAGTGGATGTTTAGAAACCATTTAGCAGTTAGGTGGTAGGGTGTTCCTCAGACAGGCTCTTGAAAGAATATTTGATGTTGTACAAAAGGCATATGATTTTGAGAGTGAACCAAAGTTCCCTGTTGCTTTCACTGATTTCTTTTATTTACCCTTTAGCATTGAGCGGATTCTTCATAGCTGATAGGAACAAATCCTTTGCTTTTTGATCAGCTATGAATATCTTTTATAATAATTGGTATTCCAAAAAGATGTCCTACAGAAGAGTGATGATTACATCAAGCTTTTTTTGGGCACCATGACACCAAAGTTTTCACATAGCATCTCCATGTTTGTGTTGAGATGTGCTCTTCATTCTCTACTTTCCAAAAGGCAAGAACTTCTACAGAAAGTTGGAAGAAAGGACTTGATCACACTGTATAACACATTCATTGGGTACTGTCAATGTGCCTTTAGATGTCATTTTGACTGGAATGTTTGAAGACACCTTAAGGTGGGTGATGATTGTTACTTCTGTTTTACAGTGGGTAAAATTAAATCACTAGAGGTTTAAGTGGTCGAGGTGAAAATCAGATGATAAATCCAGAGCATGTTGAACACCAAACTCCTGTCTCCCTTTCTGTGGCAATGTCCACCATTTAGCAGAAAAAAGAAAAAGTCCTCTAACTGGTCATGGAAGGAATAAATGTGTGTGAATCTCATACACTTACAATCACACAGTTATTTGTCATTGATGTAAAGCTATTCTGGAGTGCAAGTTCACAGGGAGAAAGGGTGACTGAGGTGAGAAGTGTTCAGACAGCTGAGCAAACCACACATGCACTTTGAAATGCTGCAGGGCTTGTAAGTTCATAAAAGCCTTATAACTGTAAGGTTTATTAGCCAGCATAATAATTGTCCAAGGGAAATAGAGGAAGATGTGAGTTAACCCTCCACTTGTACTATAACTCTGGATAAACAGACTGTTTTACTTCTTTTTGGCATGTGATTGCCCAATGTGGTGGTGATCCAAAGAGTTATGTGGCTATAATAACAAACCCAAAAGCCACTAGTGAGAGTAGCACTTGGATGTGTTACATTGAACTGCTTCCTGTAGAGATAACTCATTATTAATCTCTCTTGCACACAACAAGGGAACCTTTGGGGAATGTGTTTTGGATGACTCTGCCATTTTTCTCCTCAACTTGCAAGAAAGCTGCATTCACACTGGAACTTACTGAGAGTAATAAATGTGGAGGATCAGGGGAATGAATTTCAACCCAAAATCTACAACTTGTGTTTTCCTTTAGATGGCATGATTTATTTTTCTGATTGGCTTTTGTTAAGAGGTTGACCTTCAAGAGCATAACTTTTGTGATAGGAATGATACAGTTGATGGACTTTGATGTGACTGGCAAGTACAATTCACAATACAGTTTGTATTTTGCAGATACAGATTTTTGCAGGAAAACTACTTTTTTTCCTCACAAGACTCTGAAAGGATTTTCTAATGCATCTAGGTGGAGTCTATGAAGATTTTGGCAGATTCATGAATCATGTTAATTTATATAACTCATAATGTCTCTTAGTGAGTAGTCATAGAATCATAGAATGGTAAGGTTGGAAGGGACCTCAAGGATCATCTAGTTCCAACCCCTGGCCATAGGCAGGGACACCTCCCACTAGTACAGGTTACTCAAGGCCTCGTCCAGTCCGGCCTTGAACACCTCCAGGGAGGGAGCATCCACAACCTCCCTGGGCAACCTGTTCCAGTGTCTCACCACCCTTACTGTAAAGAACTTCCTCCTAACATCTAGTCTAAATCTCCCCTCTGCCAGTTTAAACCCATTGCCCCTTGTCCTGTCATTGCAGGACCTTGTAAATAATCCTTCCCCAGCCTTCCTGTAGGCCAAGTCAAGTTTAGTGTTCTTGGGCTCGGGTAAAAATTTCTGGTTACAGTTCTCTGACTTCAAACAGCATATTCTCTTAGACCAGGACATGTTTTCTCTAGTAAGTATGGGAGAAAGATGTGTCTATTGATCATACCAGCTACTTCTATCTGATCTAAGGCATAATTCAGATGATTAAAGTGAGAGGCAAATCTCCAAGTGTTCAAACAGTTGCATAAGCTAAGCAGATAATTTAAAATCATGCCATTGATAGGGTCATATATAACTTTCTAGCAGTAAGGCTTTAGTAACTAGCGTAGTAGTTTTCTAAGGAAAGTAGGAGTTGATGTGAATTAATTAACCCTCCAGTATGTTGCCTACATTGAGGAAAATATCACATGGAACAGTCCTGAACCCAAGTGTTGGGTGATAAGATCCTTCATGCTGTCCAGTGAATACAGTCTCCACCTTGCATCTGAGTACTGAGGCATTTGCAGCAGAATATTAGCACTGCTGTTAGACGAATGGTGTTGATAGAGATAGGAGGACAGCACTTTCTGTCATAACTGTATGAGTTTGACTGCTAAACCTTTTTATTTACTGACAAGAAATTGAAAACAACTGGATTCTAAAAGCAGTGATTACCAGAGGTGCTTGGTTGAAGGAAGTCTTGGTCAGCTTGCCCCAGGTCACTGGTATGTACAGCAACTTAGTAGTCCTTATTATTTCTGTGTTTATTTTCTCCATGCTGTTGTAGTCAAAGGCATAACAAACATAATAAATATTTTTGTGTGTGTTGGTGCATTCAAAAATAACTGAAAACCTCTCCAAAGTATTCTGTGCATTTCACAGAAGGTATTGATAGTTGTAGAATGTGTTTTAGATAGCGATGAGAGATTTGGCTGCAGAATACCAGAGACAGCGATCCAGGTAAAACTATTCTCGAGTCCCTTTTTATTGTCTCTTCAACATCTCTGCCTTTTTGCAATACATTTTTTTGCAAAGGTAAAGTACAATAGACAACAATCCCTCTGTGGCAGTGTTTCTCCTCCCTGATCTCAAAGGGACACTAATGTGAAAGCATCATGTGTTTCTTGGCTTCCATAGTTCATTTACTGACACAGCCTCAGATGCTGGTAGGAAGACCATAACAGTATAGTACTGTGAGTTATGGTTCCTCTGAGGGGCTGATGAGCCCTGGCAGGTCATCTGATGGCTCATACCATGTAGCAGGAAACTTGAAGCCCTTCAAATCATCAAGTGTATTTCCTTCCAGACTGTGTTGCTACAGAATTTCGAGATTTCCTTTAAATAGTTTATCTTTTGTCTTTGTGTCCTGTGGGAGACCAGAGGCAGCTTTTTAAACCTATCTTTATGGGGATCCTCACTGGTGTCTCACTAGAAACTGTGTACAAGGTGCTATTGTAGAAAGATGGATTGCAGAAATGGTGAATGATAAATATAGGTGAGAACAAAGAAACATTAAGAAGAACATGGTATAGGAAAGCTACCAAACCAAGTCAGAATTTCCTGCAGTAAAAAATCAATGTGGTCCAACAAGTTTGGTTATTCCAGCAAAACAGAGAGCTTCGCTTACCACATTTTCAGTCTGCTTAAATTATCAAAACAAAATCAAAACAAAATCCTTGGAAACTTCAAAACTTTACCATTTGGGTTTGGTTGTTTGTTTTTTTTTTCCCTTTTCATTCATCTCTATTCAATTAAATCAGATGAGGACATAGGTAAATGAATCAACATCCCCAAGCTAATAATTGCTCTGGTAGTACCTAAGCTGAGAGAGATAGAAGGCAAGCATGCTTTGTTATGCTCTTGAGAGTAATATGCAAATGAAATGGCAGCAAGGGAGTTTTTCTCCTTGATGTTTTTCAGCCAGAGGTTAATTCAGGTGGAGGCAGGAATGGCATATCCACAGCTATCAGTGCAGAGGATTTGAGACAGAGCTTTCTGCAACTCAAAGTGGCTTAGCTTAGCTTGTGAATCCTAACCAGTTCTAGGTGTAGGATAGGACCCATAAGTTCTTAGCATTCTCAAAACTTACTTCAAATGCAAGGTACAGTGGTCAGGTGCTGGGGTTATGAGCCAGAGAGCCTGATGCAACAGGTGGGATCCACATCTGTCTGTAATACTCATCTCACAGCAAGAGTTGTGGTGGCTGAGGTGGGTGAGTAGGACATGGTGAGGCAGTGGCAGGACAGGAAGGAGGAGCAGTATTGCCCAGCTGTGGTGGGTGTTCCCCTCCATTAGTGATCTGTGGTTCTTGGCAGCCCTGGGAGGGAAAGGGGTGACACCAGTCAGAGGAAGGCTTTGTGTGTTTTCAGTCCATCAACCAGCTTTTGGTCACTGCTGCCAAGAACACAGATTTTATTAGTGCTGCAAAAAGAAACTCTGTTCGAGGGACTCTATTTTCAGTTCCAGTTTAATTCAAGTCAATACCGCAAAGCCTGTTCTCTGCTACCCTAATGCCTTTTCACAACTCTGAGTGGAGTTGCCTTCATGTGATGGAGTAGAAATGGCTTTCTAGGTCTTTGGGGAGTCTGATTTATTATACCAGATTTGATGCATAAATGGGCAAATTATGGGGGTGTGGGAGAGATGGAGGTAGTGAGAGGAAAGGCCTGGAATATGTGAACTGGTTTCAATAAGAGCCAGTATGAAGTTTCATCGCCTTGTCCAGAAGAAACCAGCCTTTTCAAAGTCTCTCCCATTTTTCCAGGCTTCAAGTAAATAACTTGTACTTCCACTTGTTAGCTTCCAATGGAACCCAAAACCAGAGAGTACAAAGGAGACAACAAGAGGCTATTTAATGGCTTGAGAGATATATTTCCAGATCCCAGCAGGATGAGGTAGGATTGGTTCTAAAGAATTTCCCCATTTGGTTTCTGTAGCAGAGGATAGCAGCTGAAGAAATTTGTTCACCTATTGCTGCATTTGCTCTATTCCAAATAGCAATGCCAGGTACTTGAATAAAGACATATTTAATTACTAAAATTGTTATCTACATGAGTTCTAAAAGCTCATTTTGTTATTCTGATTAATTATCCAAGCCTAACAAACATCCCAGAATATCTCTGACTTTAATTTAGGACCTGATTCAGCAAGGTAATTTAATTAAGCACGAGTATAATTCACAGCACATTAGAAGTCCCTCTGAAACCTACTCTTGCTGTTCTGCAGTGGTTTCAAAGCTGGTTTTATTTCTTGACACTCCAAGACAAGCCAAGCTTGCTTTTTTTTTTTTTTTTTAATTTCAACTCAAATTGTGAGCAGGGGAGAAAGGCAATTTAAGGTTAAGTGGAGAAAAATTGTACAGACTACTAGGGGAAAGTGAATTTTAAGTAGCAAAGGACTCAAAGGAGCAGAAGCACGTGTGCTGGGTGCTTCTCAAGCTGCGGATGCATGCTCACTGCTGAGACATGGCCCAGAAAGCTCTGCAAAAGAGGAGATAGAAACACTTTAATAAATACTCCAGCATGATGCAGTGCTGTGTTTTGCCCCTCGTCACAAGTGCAATGATAAATCTTTGCAAACATATAGACATTAATCCATTGATGCTGTGCGGTGACAGAAACCATATCTCCACTTGATTGCTCACTTCTCTTGCTTGGGTAGCTCAAAATGTCCTAGAGGAGTCTTTCTCATCTGTCCCAAAAAGGCTGATGAAGCTATGGTGAGGGGTCTTGCCTGAATGAATTTCTACTAAGAAGTTTCAAAGAAACATTCACCTTGATGATGGCTGGGTAGGAATATATATTTTTAAGATCCAGCTTGCTCGATGTGGGTGCTCTCTCTGGTATGAATAACTCCACTATGTCAAATTAAAATCACAACTGCATAAATTAGAAGGAATTTAGATCCTGTGCCTGCCTTTCCATAAATTGGGAACGCAGCTTAGGAATTGACAAATATTTGTTACATAAATTGGAAACACAGACAACGTTTTTTGTCTTTTCTTATGGGTACAACATTGTTATAACTCACTTTATTTTAGCTTTAAATAGTGCTATAATTAGGTACCTTATTTTGCTTAAAAACTATTAGTAATCATGCCATAAAAATTAGTGCCAGTCTCATATAAAATGTAGAAGAAACTTAGGCGATGTAAAATTTTTTTTTTTTGTTTAAGGAAAATAAGCAACTTCCTGGAAGTTTTGGAAGACGTTGAACTTTTAGTCTAATGTTAGACATAATTCTGGCAGATTAACATTTCAAAACAGTTTGGTTTTTTTTAATGTAATACAAGAATAATTAATCATCATGTTAAAGGGGAATTGCTATAACAATGAAGCAATTTATCAAATGCAAATGCAAGGTTATGAATAGGCTCCAGGAAAGCTCTTAGCTGCTTGTCCAGGGAATGCAGTGCAGAGCTGCTTTCCCACAAAGTCAATGTTATGTCACAAACAGACTTGCTGGGAAACTGGGATGCTTGCACACAGAAAATCTGCATGAAAAATATTTCCAGTTTTGTATTTATCAACACGCAATTCTGAAAATGTTGGGGTGGATTGTTTTTTGTTTGTTTGTGGGGGTTTTTTTGTTGTTGTGGGGTTTTTTGTTTGCTTTAGTTTTGGTTTTAATTTTATTTATTCTCTTCTCTCCTTCCCCACTGCCTTTTTACTTTCCAAAAATCTCAAATGGGAATGTTACTGCCTCAAGTGAATAGTGTTGCTTGGGATCAGTTTAACTCTCCAATGCAACATGGAAATGCAAATTTGTTCATTTAAAAAATACATGGTTCTTTAAAAATAGCACTGCTGTGCTTCCACGCAAGAAAATCTTGTCGGCTGCTGTAAATAGCTGTTTTGCAAGGTAAGTCCTGAAACACTCACACATTGTGTTTGAGGGAGGAGGAGAAGGCAGAGAAAGTCTCTTTCGCAAGGAATTCATAGTGGGAAACTCTTAATTTACTCTGGGAAAAGCTCTCATAATGTAGTCAGAGAAAAGCTTGACCAAGTGGGAGCAGTTCCATCAGTTTACAACAAACAAAGGTGGATGCCCTCTGGATTTAGCCTCTGCTGTGGCAGTGAGCAGACAGACACTGAGTGTGCACATCTCTGTTTCTGGATGTCTTGGCTTTTGCTTTTTGCTGCTTTATATTTAAATAATCTTGAGATAATTTCCAGTCATGTAAAACGTATTTCCCTTGTTTTTCAAGAGCAGCTGATCTGTCAGTCAGAAATTATTTTAAGTGGATTGTTTGCTTAATTGGTAGCACATCTTTTGTGAAACCTGGTCAGTCTGTGGAAACTACTGGGTGGCTCCTGGTTCTTGCTGCTCCAGGTGAAGTGCAGCATGCTTCTGAACCAGCAAAGGGAGCCCAACACATTTCCCAACAGCCTTCGGAGCAGACTCACGAAAAAGACAGACAAATCACTAATGAGCTAATAACAGTAAACAGAAAGGGGGAGGATCAAAGCAGACCAGCTTGAAATGAAGGGCCAGGTGGACACCATAAGGAAATGCTGAGCACTGTTGTTTTGGAGATGGGACAGCTTCAGAGCAAGCACACCTTTACAAGGAATGCATCAACTACCAAGATAGTGCTGGGTTATTCAAAATGTATCCAAATTGTATTGCACAAACTTGTAATTCCTGGTATAATTGAAGTCACAGCAGGAATGCTTGTCTCTGGCACTTGACGCTCTTTAGTGAGCTTAATGATGTACATGGGGCTGGGAGTGTGTGGAGCAAACTGTTCCCTTCTTCCTAACTGCTCCCAGCACATCTGAAGACAACCACAAAGAGAACTGTTTCTCTGCTCCTTGGAACAAGCAACCCTTAATCCTTCAGCCTTTTCTAATAAACTTCCTTCCCCAGACCCCTCACCATCCTTGTTCCTGTTCTTCAGGTTTTTCTGTTCTGTCCACATCCTCTTGGGATGATGGTGCCCACAGCTCAGCTGCCTGCTCCCCACCGCAGGGCCAAATGCAAGCGTTCCACCATGTGTTCTACAGATGATGATTCTGTTTATTTGTCCCACAATGGTTTGCCAATTTTTTTCTTAGCAGCATGATATTGTTGACTCATATCTGTCATTTAATCTATTATAACTCAGTGAAAATGTTGAGAATTTGTGATTAGTGTGTTTGCTTGAAGGCTCAATTTTATTATACATGTTTAAAAGTGTGGTTTACCTTCCAGGTCTACAAAGAATCCATTGTATCATGAAGAAGTATCAGAGAGATAAGGAGTCCTGCAAAACCATAATTTGTGTGTAGGCTGACATGCTTCAGGAGCCTGGACAAGAAGAAAAGGTATTTTTGTTTTAATTTTCAACAGAGTTTGGAAACATATACTTAACCTCATGAGATCAAACATATGTTAGTATGAAGTGGCAAACTTGTATGTTTGTTGCCCGTTTCATGACTACAAGCTAAAAATATTTTGACATCACTAGTTATAGTTTGATAAAGCTAATTGTTGTTGTAAAAGCACCCAAGATGCCTGCCATGTTGGCTGCCTTTCAGTACATCCCATTGAATATTGCACTCCTTTCCAGTCAGATGTTAGAGACCATATCATGAACACATACAGCAATCTGGCAGAGTTCCCTGCCATTGAATGTGTGCTGGCTGCATGTAATCCCAGGCTATTTATTCCAGTCTCTGTCATTTTCTTTTTAGGGAACCATTTAATACACAGACTACATCTTCTGCACACATTCAAGTGCTAAAAGGGAGAGAGGAAAAAAGGAAAGAAAAAAAAATCTTCCAATAGCTCATTTTCAGGTCATGTTTTGTGTTTCATATAAGGTTGTGAATGTTGTAACAGCTGTAGAGTCTGCGAAGCAGAAATGCTTCTTAATTTAGTCTGTGACGTGATTTTGCTTTTTCTTCCACCGTTTCCTGAGCTCAGCATGTCTCAGTGTTGTTTGAGAGAGATACGGAGTCAGCTGGCTGCTTTTCCAGTCAGCATTGCTCTCACCATGCCTTTCCCTAGAGACAGCAACTTCTGTGAGATAAGAGTGGGCTTTTGGCTCTGAACACTCATCAAAAAGCTCCATTCCTCTCCAAAGTGTGGTAAACTAAGATCTCTGATGCATGTCCAATTTGTCTCCTGCAAAACACCCTTCTCAGTTTGCTACGTGAATGCAGCAGGACTGGAAACAATCAGACTTTCAAACAATACCACGTGGCTGAGCACACAGTATAGAATCCAGACTCTTTGAAAATGGCATCACTATCTGTGCCATACAGATGGAACAGCCCATCAGAGAGAGCTTTACATCACAAACGTGGTGGTGGAAATCAGAGTCATGACCATCCTGCATTCTGAGCAGCAGGCTGGACAACAACATGAATGGTTTTAAGATTTCTTTGTTTAGGTTTGGGGAGGAGCTGGTTTTCTTTTTTTTTTTCTTTTTTTTTTTTAAATTATTTTTTTCCTCCTCTGCTTCTGTAGCTTGTTCCCCTCCCTCTTCTGAACCTTTTCCTTGAAGCTGATGTACTTCTGAAGGAACTAGGCAGTCTCATCTAATCTTTTCTAGTTTGTTTTTATTTTTTTTAACCAGATCTACTTTCTGCTTCAGGCTGGTCAGGGAGGAGCAGTGATCATAGTCAGGGTGAGGTGGGTGTTAGAAATTGAGAACAGGCCACTATGATCACTTACCCAGCAGCAAGAAATTTCTCTAGGCGGCTTGGCAGCCATCAGATCTGGAGATCGGAAGGGGACCGAATACTGAGTGTGGCAGATGCAGACAGAATTATACTGGAATAAGTATTTCTAGCTTGAGGGGAAGAAACCCCTCCCAGTAAAGAGCAGGGTTGTTTAGTTCTTAGTTTTTTTAATGATGTACTAGCACTATAAATACACTATAAATACAGTCTGAAAAAAATATGAGCTTAGTTTGGAAGCTGCTTTCAGCTAAATTATGGGGTTTTGAATCCTGACCTAAACTGATCCCACATGTTCCTGGGTTCTCCCAGTGTTTGAGTGCACAGTAAATCAGCCATAGTTTTTGCTTTTTATTGCAAAAAAATGAGTAGATGAGACTGTGAATTATATGACTTCGGCATATGTTTATCATATGGTTTAGGATTGTTTGATATCTTTTTAGCTTTGAGGTTTAAATACAGTTTATAACAGGTATATGTGATCAGAACTAGTTATCTTGGGTCAGTTTACAGAAAGCAGGCTCAGGTTCACCAATGCATTCCTTTCAAAAGTATTCACTGCCTCTACAGCAAAGAATGCTAGTATTGAGCCTACAAGTGTTAATGTGTTCTGCTCACATATTTCATTTTACTGACTAAATGAAGAAATAGTATTGTAAAATTGAACAGTACAGAAAAAAAAATGTCAAACAACTTCCTTGGTAGCAATATTCAACGCTTTAAAGCAACAGCTGTTGTACTCCTGGATTATGCTGCTTCTGCTCTGAAAAAGGTGCATGCTCAGCATTCCTTCCTTTTTCCTCTTCTAAGACCCTGTCTTCCCTCGTTGCTCCTCCTTGTTGTACCCAGCTAAAGTGGTGTTATTATAATCAAGTGTCTGTTCTGCAGCATGGATATTAACCTTTCCACCTCAGCTTTAAAGCCCTTTTCATTGCTGTTCACAGACACGTTTTTGTCATCTTATCCTTGCTCACCTGTCCTCCAACTTTTTATTCTTGAGATATTCTGTACTTTTTGTCTTTGCAGCCTGTCTCTTGTAACTTCTTCTGATTCTTTGGCTTTTTAATTTTTTTTTTTCTTTATATTAACTTGAGAGCTGGTATTTATGTTCTTTAATGGTGGTATTAAGGTATGGCTACGCTATATTCTTGAACTTGACTTTCCTAATGGTCTGACTTTCCCCTCTGAAACATTCGCCTTGCAGCATGGTTTTTGTGAGTACCCTGCCCACACAAGTGTGTTGCCATGTGGGCTGTAGAGTCAGCTTGTCTGAAGACTTACTTAGTAATTACCAGGTAATAAAAGTTAACTGCCGCATAAAACCACATGGAAGAACCATGCTATTGCTGGCTTGTCCTACTCAACCATCCTCTTCCTGTGTGATGCATCTTTTGGGCAGGGAAAAGGACTAACCAAGATCTCTTTTGGCTCTCTTCTCTGTGTTTCTATGATAACTAGTGACCAAGTTACAGGCTGTTGAGGTCAGGGTCAGAGGACTTCTGTAACAAACTGGCAACCTTAAGCAGTGAATCTCACCTAAGTTGTTCCTATTTTATCAAGAGAGAAAAGAGGGGAAAAAAAGTATTACTCCAAAGTTATCCTCTGGTAATTAACTGTTTTCTATGCACCTTGACAATGTTTCATCTAGTGAAAGTGTCCAACATGGACTCAAAGAGAAGGCAGCTCTGCAACTTGCCTAAACTGTCTCTGACTCAAACTGGCAGAACTAGTCTTACTTCTCAATCTGGTAGACATGTAATAGCTTTGTGGAGAAGTGGAAAATGTCAGGTCTATGCTATCCCACTTACAGAATTCTGTTGCTGTTGTAACTTGTAATTTATACCACTGTGGTTTGGGTGTCATTTTTATCATGGTGCATTTTCAGCCTTGTGTTTTACTTCTCGGTAATATAACAATCCTTTTTTGTTTGCTTTCTTTTCTTTTTACCCCTTATTTTAGTAAGTAGCTGAGATTTCAGATTACCTCTAGGGTTGCAAGCATATCTGCACAGAGTTCCTGGGAGTCTTGTGAAGGAGGTAAGAAATTATACAGACGGCTATTAAAATGGAGGCAAGTAACTTGGGATGGAAGGCTGCTGAGTTCAGAGTCAGGCAACCAGGAAGGATCTTAGGATGTCATTTAATCCATGCTCCTGCCCCAAAGCAGAATATTTATACTAATATTCCTAATACATGCTTGTCTAAACTGTCCTTAGATGTCTCCAATAAAGACAACCCTTTAGGTTCATTAGGCAGCTGCTAGCCTTTAATACTTTTCTTAATCTTGAGTCTAAGTGTTCCCAGTTGTCATTTATGTCATGCCTGGGTCCCAGACATAACCTGTTTAGGACAATACAAAAAGAATTCAGCTGCTTTCCGGCTTGTTGCACTGACTTCCCAGTAGTGGAGAAGGAAAGAAGCAACAATGTGAAAGTTACTTTCTGATTGAAACAACTCTTTTGTTCCTTTTTCTCAGAGTGACCATTGTGCTGCCAAAGCTGGCAGAGCTTCAGGGTCTCTCCTCTTTGCCAGAGGGATCACAGCTAAGCCTTTCCTATACTGAAATAAAAATTCTGAGCCTTTTGCAATGGCTACACATGGCCATACTGCTTTCAGTTAAAAACCATTGAGCTGTTACACCGCGATCTAGGCAAGGCAGCTGTGAAGGGAAAACACACAAGAATGCCTTGATTAATAGCATCCCTAAATGACAATGGCTGTTTTATAGTTTTTATATGGATTGTAGTGTTTCTCATATATAAAAAAGGACAAGATGTGGTTGTAATTAACGTAAAGGCTCTTTGTTGAAGCTGTTGACTGTAGGAAACAACCCAAGGGTTTCTCAGGCTCCTCAGTTGTAAAACTAACTAAATACATCTAGGGCTGCCTTGTGTCACTCCATGGCATCTTTCAAAGCTGTAATTAGCAAATACCTAATGAGTTGTGGCTACAGCATGTGGATCAGATGACTCAAATATTTACTTTAGGCCTCTGATTCTCTTTCTCCACTCAAGGGAGGATAATTTGTTTTTAACATTTAGGAACTCATTTTTCTTCAGTTGTCTTGCATCAGAACTTCATTGCTTTCCAATAGCCTGTCAGACTGAACTCTCTCTATTGCCTTCAGCAGCAAGGTAGATCTAAAACATTTACTAGTGAAATCCTTGCTTCAGTAAGCTTATTTGTCCCACTCCATCCCATTTTTTTAAAAAGAAAATTGCCTAGGAATTATATATTTATTACTGCCAGTGGAGTCCAATGCATAAAATGTAGTTGGCCCTTTGACAGTTGTAAAGGACCAAATGACAGAGTGACACAGAGTGACGTCATTGCCCTCCTTGTGTTGTGGTTTTTTTAGGAAGGCACAACTGTCCTGTTGCTCACAGTGGAACTTGTGAACACAGGACTGCATCACGTTAATGGTGGGTAGAAGCAAATCAAGCCAGGCTACAGTTTAGCTGTAAAGGAGATTCAGTGATTTCACAAACAGAGCAGCTTAGGAATATTTAGGAATCTGGATCCCTGATGCTTATCTGGCACAACAGACTCTTTTGCCAGAGACGATGAAGTGTCATGACAATAAGAGGTTAGATGCAATTTGGTCTCGCAAGCTCAGCTCAGTGTACACCACTACTACTTCTGTATTAATTGGTTTTCTCCCTCACAAACTTTGTCTTGGTTTCCCTGCCTGTGATGACTGAAGCACAGGACAGATAAATATTTTATCATCGTGTTATGACTACGGAAGATCTTTTCAAAACAACTCACTGGAACAGTCAGCATTAAAACTGTGACCATTTCTAAGGGTCAGGATATCCAGGACATCTTTCCTTAGCTCATTGGAAAACTTTGCGTATTAGTTTGACAATAATGGCATACTGTCTGCGCTTCAGCTGATTTCAGTTCAGAAATTTCTTAACTGCTCCCTGTTGTTAGCCACTTCTACTGTAAAGTGAAAATATTGAAAAAGAGTCAAATACTGAACTAAATCAAAGATAGATATAGTTTGGTTAACTGTTGCTCTATGTTGCAAAGATAAATATCTTTTTTCTTCTACATGGCTGGTTGCTCCTGAGGACTGTTCAAAGCCATTCTGCAAGAAACAACTACGTGGTTTCAGATCTGAGAACAACAGTACATCTGGACACATAGTGCAAATAGTGTAGTACAGGCATCTTCTACTGCATGTACCTGAAATGGATTTATTCCCAGAATCAGCACTTCCCTAGGCATAAGTCTCAGGAGACCTGAACTGAATGTTCAACAATGTCTGAATAAAGAAAGAAAAAGCAGGGGGTGTTTAGCATGTGCCGTAAGAGTATCTGTTTTATAACAGTCATGGTTGTCACAATAAACATGATTAATTTGTTCTTCATCACCAGCCACTCTCTTAATTCTTTAGATGGTGGCAAAGATGAATAGGGAGCAAGCTTCATCCTGAAGAGCTGTGAATTTAAACAGTGCCAATTGCGTGGTTACAGGCAGCTGACTGAATCACACGGGAGTTGCAGCAGACCCAAAGTGCTTTTCCTAACAGTGATTTTTAATGTGCCAGTCTTATTTTTTCCTTCATCCCGGTCATATTTATTTCACTGAAAACAAAGGCTACTTTTCTCTGTATCAATTTTGTTTCAGTCCATGGGCACTTCTCTCTAGCATCCCAGCTCCTGTTTTTCACTTTTCAATTTATCTTGATTTTTTTAGTAAAATTACAGAAAAGCGATGCCTGTGAACTCAGTAACCTGACTTGGGTTGTCGATGAAACAGATCTTACAATCGTGTTGATTGTTTTCATATATTTTTTGATGGACTGGATAAGAAGAAAATACCTCTTAGCAAAGATCTTCTTGCTTGAAGGATGTTTGTAATTCCCTAAAATGATTTGCTTAGTATCTGGTTAAAATTAATGAGAAAATGCAGGACTAAAACAGGTTGTGAGAGGCAATTAATTACTTCAAGCTATGGGGAAAGTAATTCCCAACAGAACACTTTAGACTATCAACCTGTGGTCTGCAGCTGAGCGTCTGAACTGCACAGTGTTACATGCAACTGGGAATACAACAGCATGACCTACCGAGAATCCCTGCTCCACCACAGCTCACAGCTTCCAAAGTGAATATGATCAGGCAAAGGCCAGAAACGGCCTGAGAGATGCATGGCATAATCACACAGTTTATTAAAGCCTTTTGCCTCTTGGTGAAGTCCCTGGGCAAAAATATTTGTAATATTCTGTGGTAGCTTTGGAGGGGGCCTATGTTCCCATAGGAAGACCACAGAGACAAAGTCCTGTCCCTGGAGCCAGACCTCATCTTCCCAGTATATTGTAATATTGTTACTCTATTCTGCCTTCTGGTGTCATAGCATATAATGCTATGAGGGACATGGAACTGTGGGAGTGGGTCCAGAGGAGGCCACAAAGATGATCAGAGGGCTGGAGCAGCTCTGCTATGAGGACAGAGTTGGGGCTCTGCAGCCTGCAGAAGAGAAGGCTTCAAGGAGACCTTACACTAACCTTCCAGTATCTGAAGGGGGCTTACAGGAAGGCTGGGGAGGGATTATTTACAAGGTTGTGCAATGACAAAACAAGGGGCATTGGGTTTAAACTGGCAGAGAGGAGATTTAGACTGGATGTTAGGAGGAAGTTCTTTGCAGTGAGGATGGTGAGACACTGGAACCGGTTGCCCAGGGTGATTGTGTCTGCTCCCTCCCTGGAGGTGTTCAAGGCCAGGTTGGATGAGGCCTTGAGTGATCTGTACTAGTGGGAGGTGTCCCTGCCTATGGCAGGGGGTTGGAACTACATGATCTTTGAGGTCCCTTCCAACCTTACCATTCTATGATTCTAAGGCAGTGCCTGGCTGATATCACTCCCTTCTCCTCTCCTCCCTGCCCTTTCTCCATTCCATGCTGTCTCTGGGAGGCATGTGTCCCTACTCGCCTCATGGTTTGAGAGATGGCTCCCAGCTGGCAGGGAATTCTGAGCTGCATTATGCGGCCTGCTGAGGCCTCGTAGGCCTGCAATGAGGAGGGCGGCTTTGGCCTGCTCTCAGGCCTACTGAGGGCAGAAGGGGTGGAGGATTCTTGAAGATTTTAGTCTGATGGACTTGGCCTAGTTTGTGAATGTGTTCATTCTACCCAATTATCTTTTGTGTATATGCACCTGTACATGGAATCTCCCTTAAAACTCTGATTAGTGTGCAGTATGTTTATTTTTGCTCCCCAAAAGGAGTAAATATAATTTCTGTGCTCCTGTCCTGCGTAGCTCTTGGCCCCAGACTGGAACTTATTCCATCCTTTTCTTCCGAAGAGGTGACTCATGTCGGGTATCCTACAGCATTTCCTAAAAGGGAAAAACAAACTTCTGCTGTTGCAGAAGAACTGACTTCAGTGTTTGTCCTCTCTTGATAAAATGTCAGCATTTTTAACTGACCAAAAGAACTGGCTGATGTTCTGTCCAGTTTCTGTCTTGGAATTTCAAGCTGTTAAAAATAACAAAGTCTGTCTCTGAGTTACAAGATTGGCCATGGGTAACTGACACAACTCTATTTGCAGATGAGTGCATGAATTGACCTTTAGGTCATTTCAACTTGCTTGCAATGGTTGCTATCAAACTAGTATACAAAAAAAATATATCAAATTCCCTTATTATTTACAGAGTAGCTGCCAAACAGTGCGAGCTGCTCAAAGGCTGGTGTGCTTCTAGTTAGGAGGGTTTGGATATTTGTGCTGGATTGGAGGAATGGGCTTCTTTTCACCTAGCAGGCCAACCCTCTGCTTTCCAGTCTGCTGGCCAGTCTCCTCTTCATTACCTTGAAATGGCTTAGCAGTTTCAGCTACATTTGAGATGGGATTTAATGACCTTAACTGCATATGAGGCCCATGAGTGCTGGGAGCCGTACTGAAGGGAAAGATTCGTGTTAGTGCCCACAGTGACAGAAATACCATCAGAAACCATCAGTTACATTATGGATTTGACAGGAGCTGCTGGGCCAGCCCATGTCTCCAGCTCCAGACTAACCACTGCAGTTATCTGCAGCTTGGGCCAGTGTAGGGGAAGAGCAGATGGCTGGGCTTACTGCACTGGAAGGATATTTAGGGGACAAAGGGCAAAATTAGGTAGGAAATAAAGATCTGCTTATGTTGCTGCTAGTGGAATAAACTTTTGTTACTGGAATGACAGAGCAGCCCCACAGGTCACAGTCTTGTGAGGGCCAGATCTTTCTCACCAACCTAGGTTTCAGATTAGGTATTAGTTTGGCATGTGCAGCAGTTTTTAGTTCTTTTTATCACCGCTACAGCCATAAGATAAGTATGAACAAGGATTCTAGGAGTTTCTTTCACTTTAAAGACATTTTCTTCAGTGTTCAGTCAGATAAGAACTGAGGCCGATAGGCTCTTTTGACATCTAATAGTTGTTTTTAATTGTTGTTCTGTAACCTTTGAGTTTGTCCCTGAATAACAGTGGAGGCTATTTATGCTGCAACTAACGTTTTCTGGGCTAAAGCAGAGTGTGATGTGCTCATGTGGAAATAAGATACTGTAAGACACAACGGCCTTGGCTGATGAGTGAATTTGAGCTTTCAGCCTGGCTGAGTTTTTTTGTTAATTTTTTCAGGGGAGGGAGGGAATACAGAAAAAAATTATGTATTACAACAGTGAACAGTTGGCTGCAGCTCTCAGCAAGAGACAAAGAAACTCATGCTTAATGACTAAAACAGACAGCAGGTTGCAAATTTGGACTCCATGATGCATTCCAGTGAGTAACATGAAAGACAGGAAATATCTTACACGTGCTGCCTTTGGGGAGTGGGAGAAGATAGGGAGGTTAAGCATGGCTCTAATACGTTTGCTGATAAATCTTTTCAATAGTGGGCTTTTTGTTGTTGTATTTTTTCCTTGAGCAGTGTGGTATTGCCTGCAAAGCAGTGGGAAGATCAAACAGCCTTTCAGCCAGCTGCTCAACATTGGTCACTGCCTTGCAGAAGGATGAACCCATCAGCACAGCTGAGTGCTGCTGTACATCACCCAGCACATGCAGAGGTAAGCTGCGAATGACCTTCAGCATGGTACCAGCAGCGCTTGGCCAAGATCAGGAATAGTGTTAATCCTTTATCTCCAGCATAATCCAGCAAGCTACTGGAAACAGGGATAATTCTAGATGCTTTTAACTGCTAGCATTAGAAAGCATATCTAAATTCAGTGTTCTGAAATCATTGCAAAGTTAGAAAGTATTTCTGCTATTACGATTGACAGAGCCTTTACCTTCCCATGTGAAAATAAGAGCAGATTTAGGAGTGTCCTTCATTCTAGTATCAACATTTGGGCAGCTCACTAGAAAAACGGTAATCTTGGTGTGAAAATGAACACAGTAAGATTGTAGAGTTTTCTTTTTAAATCCTGAAAAACTGTTAAAAATGCTAACTTGACAGATGCAATCCAAACCCATCATCATAATATACCAAGTTACATCGTGTGTTTCCTAAGATTTTGGCTGTTATTGTTACTACCAGAATGACAAGTTAACTTTGACTGCTTCATAGATTACTGTGGAGTAGAAGCATTGTCCCAAACATTTAGAAAAGGAAAGAGATGTGATGTCTCATCCAGTTATTGAATGTCTCTTGCTTATCTATTCAAATAGCTTATTGTGGTGAGAATGATGATTTTCTATATGATTGTAATAGAAAATTAGCTCTTCTGAGCCAGTGAGGATAAGGTATCTAGATCTTTAGGTTACAGAAAGTAAAGGGAAGAATATTGAGACGCACAAAATGAAACTTGCAGTAGAACAGTTGCATTGCTGCTCCCAAGGTGTGCCCATGCCACCATGGCTCTACTCAAACCTTGAAAAGTGTTTGCTGCCTGCCATAGCACAGCTTTTGGGCTCCATTTGGACATAATCACACTTCTGAATAATGATTTTGACTGTCTTTAAGTGAGAAATTTTGGGGAGTTTAGCTCTTTGGTGGGTAATTTTCTTTTAGTCCATATTCAAGATATTTTCATCTGTGCTGTAAAGAAATCTTGTGAGGTTTCTGATTCTAGACTGTGCTAGGAATGGAGATCTGCATGGGAAAAATAATCACACAGACTTGCACAAAACGGTTGGTTCAAAATATGTGTCAGAAATAGAGAGGGTGTGAAGGTCTTCTCAATTTCCTTAGAAGCTAGAGAACCATTGTTTTATTCCAAAATGTGTAACCCTTTTTCCTGATTCCTTTTTGACTATTATAATAATCTATGCAGTTTGAGAATACCAGGGACAAAGAAAAGACAAAATTTCACCTATGCATACATAGGGTTTCAGGCAACTGGGACAGCAGACTTACCTAAGCAGCCAGTTATGTGCTGGATTGAAGTTCATTCCTGTTTCAGCTGAAGTCAGTAACCAAAATAAGAATAATTTCAACATTACAGTTAAAGGATGCAATCCTTGGCTTACAGTATGAATAAAATCTACTGGAAGCCCAGAGAATCAGCAAAAAATGCTTTCAGAAGTTTGAGCTTCTTCTATGCAAGGAATTGTCAGAACATTTTCTTGCCCAATAAGGTACAAATTAGGTTGTTAATTTGTCAGCTGTGAGTCACTGGTGTGGGGAAGGAGAGGCATCAACAAAGCTGCTTGTGCATATCTGTATTCCCAGAATTTCAAGAACTAGTGACAAGGTAATTGTCTGATAGATTCAATATGTTATGGGATTGCTCTCCAAAGAACATGAACATCAATATTTGGTCATATTGTCAGCGTATGAGCAATCTGTCCTCAAATTGTGTCTGAAAGCAACAAAACCACATTTTCATAGAAAAAAGCTGCATTTGCATGTTCAGTGGAGAAAAATCTCTGCTGGTGATAACACATTGTGGTCAAGTTTCTCAAAACTGCCGAATAATTCCTGCCAGGCAAACAGGCACAGAAAGCATTCTGTGAAAGCAAAACGTGTGCTTGGCTGCTGCAGCACAGCCCTTCTCAGACAAGCTTGTTCTTCAAATGAACTTGGGGAGCCACTCAAAATTCCAGTTGGGTGGGTTTGAATTCACATGGTTTCAGGCAACACCAGGACTTCACTGAGTTTGTGGATGGGGTCAGTTGTTTTGAGCCTTTCAGAAAGCAAACTGGAAAACATCAGGCAGATCAATAACACTGAAAATCACACATCCATTAGTATTATTGTTATTATACATGGGTCTGCTTACATTTTTTTTCTCCATAATCATGTTGTCATCAACTCTTTCCATTGAAAGTATAGAGTAAAAAACCCTTTTTTAATCCAATCCGAAGAATTTTTAGGAAGATGAACTGAATAACATTTCCATAAATCTGAAAGCATTAGTGCTGCCAGAGAGGAGGGAACTTGTTTCAGTTTGACTGAAGTTTTCACTCTTTTGGAAAGTTCTTTAACTTGCTAAACTTCGTATTCATAGCAGAACTTCAGAAAAAAATGCCCTTTCATTGTTGTGTGTCCATGTCCCATGTGCTGGCTGGCACCCAAACCATAGGTTTGCCTCTGCCGAGGCAAAATGCATCTTGAGGTGCATGCTGAATTCAATTGCAGCTATAGCTAGGGACACAAACTCTGTGGTAATTACTGGTTCAAACCCCGTTACATTTATACATTGAGTTTGCAGTATGATCCTGTGAAATGACACAAGATCAGTTTCAGCAGAAACTGGGAAGCAATGATTTTTACTCATTTTTTCACTGTTAACTTTAAACTGTTGACATGGTGCTAAATTCGGTGTGCTGAAGGTGTTTCCATGTGTCACTTCTAATAGGATACAGGTGTCAGACAATTTGAGATTATTTCAAACCTAATTTTCTTAGAGCACAGATACAAACAGCTACACCAGAAGCAGATGTTGGGCCTTTCTTACCCCTCCAAAATGTGGTTTGGCATCCATCCAGACTGAGTCTATAGGGGAAAAAGAGAAAATTACATTTAATTTTAGCTCGCTTGGTTTCCTTCTTTCAAAATCTACATGAATGTGTCAAAAAATCCCAAAACCCAACTAACCAAAACCCATCCCTTTTCCCTCTGCTTACACAGGGACTGGGTATCTTGTTGCAACCAGATTGATTACAGGTAGGTTGGGACATTAATTCTTCTCCTTTCCACTGTCACTATGTGGCCCAAAATCTGGCACAAAATTTTTCCCTTTTTTTGCCCTCTTGCCTGTGCCTCTGTCAGCCATGGTCCTTTTCCACCTTAAATTGTTTGTACAGATCTGCATATGACTGGAAGTCAAACCTCAACTAGATGACACAGCTACAGAAAGTATCGCTTGCTGGCACTGAGCTCTCTTCTCATGGTGCATGTTATCCGTCAGGAGTAGCTTCACCCAGTTTAGTTCCAGCACCCATGTGGGTGACAGAAAAAAATATAATCCTGGTACTGCAAATGTGCACAAGAGAAAACACTATCTGAGATTCACCATGCAAATTTTGGGTTCTGCTGCTCAAGTTCTTTTTTCTTCACCTGTTTCTTAGTAGATGAATCTTATGAGTATAAACCCCACTTGTGCTACAGCTGCATTAAAAAGCCAAGTTACCAAGAAAAGCTACATTTGGACATTTAGTCCAAGTAAACACACATGGAAAAAAATCTCCTTACTGTGGAGATGGATGCCAATTTTTTTAACCAGTATTTGTTGGTCATAAAAAATGCTACTGAAAAGTTGCATTCATAATTGGACAACAAATCCTTGTAAGTGTTGAGGACTGTAAATGTATACTGGGAAGTGAAGGAGCAGCACATTTGTATCATCCAGTCCGACATGCTAGAAGAAGGGCACAGAGTCCTCCAAATGGTGAGGACTTCACAAAACAGTTAAATACACAAGGGAAAGTGGGCAGGTGGAGGACAGGAGCCATTAATGCCACTGTTCATCTGCACAGCGTCAGGACAAATTGCCCAGGGAAGGCTCTCCAGTCAGCTCCGTGCTGAGGCCACTGACAGAGGTGGGTGAACACAATCAGTAGGAAGCAGCAAGTACTGGCTTGCAAATCAAAAGCTGAACTGCGGAAACGCCACTCTGCAAATGGGGACTTAACTGGGCTGCCAGGAAGTTATCTAGAGGCATTTGAAGACCAACCTGGTAACAGGAAATTAATCAAAAGCATTTTTGAGCAGATCCTTGGCCTGTGAGTGCTGGTGTGGCTATTTATACCACTGAACTATAGCAATTTACCCCTGTTAAGGGTCTGTTCAGATGTCAGGTATTAGCCACTGCCAGAACAAGTGACCTTTCTGCACACTACATTAAGAGGAGAACAAAAAGATGGAAATTCGCATTTTCCAAGCATGGTCCAAATGAACGTCTGTGCTCTTGCTAAACCAGCTGTGTTGAAGAGGAATGATTATAATGAGCCTTTTTTTCAGCCTGCACCTGTCTCTCCTTCCGCAGCTGAGGACACATTGGAATCTCCTTCCCTATAGACCTGATCTTGTAAAAGCTTCAGGTGGAAATTAAATTAATCATTATCTACATCTATTTTTGCTTAACCACTTGAGAGGAAAAACCGCCTGAAGGCCAGCAGTTACTGGAAGGTGCAGTAGCTACTCACAGTGAAGAAAGTTCTCCTGCTTCTCCATCCACTTATTTTTCAGATTTTTTTTTTTCCTTTTAGTTTCATACAACGATCAAGGCCTTGCAAAAGGAGAGAGAGTCAGCTCGGAGTGGCCTTACGTGGCTGTTTACTGCAGCCAGTCTGCTGAGAAATTGATGGCTTTAATCCCACCTAGAAGGAAAGTTTCCCTCTCACTTGAGGCACAGCCACTGGGCTCAAGGTAGGAACTCCATTTTATCAAGAAATACATAGGAAGAAATGTGACAGACTACTGGAAAAATACACGTGTAATTCTGAATTATTTTTTTTCCCCTGAAGAGTTTAAGACTTTCCTGGACCAAAACTAGACTCAACACTGTCCCTGGAGAAGCAGACTGTGGAACTGTCATTTTTCCTCCTACAGTATCCCTTTGTTCTGAAAATGTTTCAAGTCCACAGAGTGCCGTGAGATATTCCACTTATACATAGCTAAGCAGTGGCATTTCCAGAGTGTTGGTTTTCCTTGAAGTATCTACCCTCTGTTGCGGCAATTACTTTTTCATACTTGATTATTTTGCTTAGATAATTTTTACACACTGATCTCATGCACCTTTGGAAGTGAAGTTTCTATTCCCTCAGCTACGATGAACACACATAGTGCCAACAGTTAGATTTCTGGCACTCCAAAACTAATGACTTCAAACTTGATGTTATTGGCATTTATTTTCTTGATCAAAAGTTACTGGATTTCTCTGACTTTAAAATGTGGTGTCTTGGAACTTACATAAACAAATAATTATTTTTACAGTAAGTCAGACATTCCACAATCAATATTGCTGGGGAAGAGAAAATCAAAGTAGAGCTTCAGCTGCTTTGTGACAAGTTGCTGTATGTCACAGAACATTAGGGGTCGGATCATCGAGTCCAACCCCCTCCTGCCAGAGCAGGATTACCTAGAGCAGGTCACACAGGAATGCATTCAGGCATTCTAGTGAAGGAAACTCTACAGCCTCTCTGGGTACAGTGCTCCAGGGCTCTGTTACCATCACAGTGAAAAAGATTTTCCTTAGATTCGTATGGAACTTTCTCTGCTCCAGCTTGCACCCGTCAGTCCTTTTCCTGTCATTAGACAGCACTGAGCAGAGCCTGGCTCTGTCCTCCTGACACTCACTCCTCATTCATCTTTATAAACACGAATGAGGTCACCCCTCAGTCTCCTCATCTCCAGGTGAAAGAGCCCCAGCTCCTTCAGCCTTTCCTCTCAAGGGAGATGTTCCACTCCTTTCAGCATCTTTGTGGCTCTGTGCAGGACTCTTTCAAGTAGTTCCCTGAGGTCCTTGAACTGAGGTGCTGAGGCGAGACAGCATGATGCTCACTGGAAATTACCGCTCAGACCACGCTTGGCACTAAAACATAGCAAACCAGGATAAGAATAATAAATTATTGTTAAACAAAACTCTGTTTCATGTTGACCCAAAATGTCACACCAGCTTTTATCATCTGGCAATTAGACCTGAGGCTCTAAAAAGATCAATTTTCCAGGGGCGTTGCTGTCTAATACAAATATGGATAAAATTAGATTTTTTCAAAATGATGTTTGTAATGGAAATGTATTTAATGCAAAAAATTATACTCCAGAATGTTTTGCCACAGAATAAAAATGCAGCTAATAACAAAACAAAACAAAAAAACCCCACCACACACGCACACACCCCAATGCAAACAAACAAAAAATCTGGAAACCTATTATAAATATTTTTAAAGGTATGTTTTGAAAAAACTCACCAGGTTTAGTGAGCATTTTTTGCCTCCCCGGAACACTTATTAATGTATTTGTCTTTTATAACAGTAAGACTTTGATTTCAAGTTCTTTAAATTTCCAGGCAGTGCTGGAACTTTGTTTAGTTTGATTCTTCATCATCTGGGGCTTGAGCAGAGTGACATCCACAAGTGCAGCCATGCAGGATTATGATTGTATGATAGAAAATTACTACATTTGGCATACTAATTAGCCAGTGAATGGAGTCCATAAAAACTAGGGATACGAACCAGAAAGTATTATTCATTAATTTTGTTTATGGTTATTTAATTTTAATTATGATACTTTAAAGCTATTTCATTCTACATCTCCATCATATATAAGTTAATGTAGCATATTTTGGAGAAATAATCAAGGCTTGGTAATAGAGATCACTGTAGAGCCTGTAATTAAATCTTTGATGGGAATTTCAAAGTGATTTTTAAATGTGCACACAGCTTATAAAAAGTGCTTTATAAAAGCTCTACTTCTGTCATCATGACTTCACAAATGTTACTTTGGGATTGTTCAAGTTTAATTTTAATTCAAACTCAAAATGGAAATGTTTGTTATTGAGTAATTGTCTTGCAAAGAAATATTCTCTGTAGGTAAAAAACCAAATTTATTTCCACACCTGTTTTCCTGTACAAGTGATAATAAGGAATATTTTTCCGGGGACTATGAAGGCCTTTAATGCTGTTGTGCCTTGCAGAATAGGGTGTGGGTGATTTTTACTCATCTCATATGTTTTCTTTTCCAAAGAGCTAGTATGGGGTCTGATCTTACAACTGTACATCCAATACCATCATGCAGGTTAAAGACAAGTTCACCCTGCCACTGACCACAGAATAATTGTCATTGCTGTATATGTGCACCTTGGGGAAGAATTTCGTGGAGGACAGCTGTTTGCTGATTTTTATCCTATAGGAACCAGCCCGCACCACTTACCCCTTACTTTCATCATGGGTTCTGTTCACAACTGTGCCTCCTCAGGCAGCGCTCAGGAAGCAGCACCCAGTCAGGAGTCTGTCAGGAACAATACCATCTTACTTATGTCAGCAAGCCCACCTGCACCTCTGACAGCAGAAAAAATGGGATGGAAGGGTGTTTTTTCCTGGAATAATTTCCTTGTAATTGAATTACATGTTTGAGACAGGCTTTCACTGGCTCATGTTACAATGTAGGAGCTTGCAGGTTTCCAGTGATAAGCAAGCTGGCTCTCATGGCTTTAAGAGTCTAGTCTCTCAAATATGTTACAACTCGAGTCATTGTTTAACAATCCCAGTCTCTTACAGCTGTGAAACACTCCCATCATCAAGTTGGTCTCTGGGACTCCCTTAGGACCAGCAGGCTCTAGATACCCAGCTGCTAGAAACAAAAATAAATCTCTTTGAAGACTTATTTGCCGTCACGTTGTGCGAGGACTTAGAAAGGCTGAACTATTTTAATCGTTCATCTCCATTCATCAGATCTTGTCATTCTTAACGAAACTCCAAAGTAGTTTCAGCTGCGAGTTGCATGTCAGTGACACCAAACTCTTACATAGATAGCGATTTTGTGGTTAAGATATGCCACACACAAGACATGCCTGTTGCAATGGAAATGATTCCTGCCTGTGCAGAGACACTAGAGAGCATCCCGTAACTCATTATTATTTATGCTCATGTCTGTCATGGAGGGACGACAGCAGAACTTTAATAGCTGTGGATCACAAACCTCTTAATCAGTATTATAACCTTTTTGGTTAATTGTCAAACAGGCTGTGGTACTGACACAGCATTTGTTAACATTGCTTTGATGTAACACTAGCAGCAGTGATCACCTCATAGAAATATACCTTGCAGAAGCTTGGTTAGAAAACTATCTTAATAGCTAGTCAATACCTCAACAGAATCTGTAGCTTTTTATAAAGTCATTGGAGTGTGAAAAAAACAATTTTTCTTCTCTCTTTTCCAAGATGCTTGATTTAAACTAGTAACTGTTCCTGTCTTTTCTGAAGATTTATTTTTATTGCAGACCTAAAAAGAAAGGAAATAAAAAGCAAAGTCAAGAAAAATTTGGCTGTGGTTAAAACATTCCTTGACTTTTTATTTGCTGTACTTAGAAATATTAGATAAATTAATAGCAAAAGTGTTGCACAACTTAGAGGTGAGTTCTTAACGACTTAAAGATTTTGGGGCTAGCAAATATTTCCAAAGGGACCTTCCTTGTAGTGTTCCTTCTTTTTCACAAGCAGTACTTTGCTTCTCCCTGCCTTCCACCCTTCTTACTTGAGCATATTAATATGTTCTTTGTGATGTTGCACTGCTCTGTGATGTGCAGGCAGCAGCAGCAGAGGTTAGTGCATGTAGGAAAGCACACTCTATATGCACAAATATAGTGTGCACTGCAAAGGAAGAGCAGCTTATTGCTGCCCACGTGGATGGTCCTTCCATGAACATTCTATTAATTCTCTGCTCTTCTGAGAGACAAACTCCTCCAGACTTCAGGAAAGCTGTGCATCAGCACTTCTTATTCCCTTCTGCAGAGGGACAGAACGCTCCAAAAAACTCTGCAACCATTTAGGGAGAAAAACCTTATCCTGTTTCAGAGACAAGACAGCTTTTGGGGGTGCAGAAGTTAGATTGTTTTCCCAAATTGATACAACATGGGAATGAGCAATAAAAAACCCTAGCTCAAGGGTTATTTTCAGGAGCTTTTATTTTCTTTTGAAGGACAAGCCAAAGCCTGTTGCAGGCTTCTGTTGAAATGTTCACATTAACATCAGCATTTAATTTTTTTGGGGTTTGGATCTATTTGAAGAAGGCAGAGAATAATGTCAAAATTGCTATAAACTGTTAAAAAATATTTCAACCTGCTCTTGAATTTATTTTATTAAGCTGTGTGGTTTTGATTATGGTTTTATTTGCTGCACGCAGGGATGAGAGCCCAGGCAGTGCTTATGCAGAGCCAGGAGGACACTCCTGCTGCAGCCCTGCTGACCTCAACTTCTTTCTTAGTGCAAATTTCCACCAAGTTCTCTGTAGTTTCTGGGTTTTTTGTATGTAACTATTTCCTTCTAGAGAAGATTTTTCCTGTATCCTTATTTCCAAGAGCTTTCTGTGTGATTTATTTTCTATTTCCAGTGCTCAATGAAGCACAAAAACAATGTTAGTTTTTGTTGCCGGGGAAAAAAACGAAGTTTATGAAGGTGGTCTCCAGATGATTCGGCCTCTGATGAAGCAATCATGTGGTTCTGTGTTTTCCTAAGGAGGGAGCAAGTCCACAGCAGGAGCAGAGCTGGCAAATACAGGTAAGCTCTCTTCACTGAATGTGCTAAGAAATCACTAGCACAAACACATTCCAGTTTTGGCAATGCTCAAGTCATGGTTATTACTGCTCCAAGGAGGAAATAATTAAAGCCATTTCTTGACTCTGACAGTTTGATACCAGTGGTTTTCAATAGCAAATTACCAACATCTGTACAGCAAAATTCAGCTACTGCAACAATTATTCAGCAGGGCTAACCACAGAGGTGCTAGGACTTTTTCTAGATGTCCCCTAGTTAGATGTGACCTACAGTTGAGACCTAAATTGCATATGATGGTCAGCTAGGTCTTTTGTGTTAGTAATTGAATGAAACCATATGGAAAGTGTAATGGTCTGTGAAAAACCCAGTGGCAAATGCATCAAAGATAGAAAATGAAAGACTGGAAAGACATCTGAATGGGTTTCTTAATTACATAACAATTTCAAGTTTGCAGAGCAATTCAGAAGTAAAATTTATGCAGTTCATTCAGTTTCACAGAAATGATGGCTTTTCATTCCCGCATACTGCTTCGCATAGTAAACACGAAGGGAGTGTGACTGAATAAACTGAAAACTCACATCTAGGGCCCATAGCAGGCAACGCAGCACCGCAGGTTTTCCTTGCTGGTGAAAGAAAAGGGTAGCAAAACAGTGAAATAAGCTCTGTGTGTGTGTGTCTAACCAAATATTCCTTTTTAAGCACCAGCTAGAAAGGCAAATACAAATCTGAGCAGGGATGGCAGGCTGTGATATGAAATATATTTCTGTGAGGTAATTGTTTTGGGGTTGATAACAAAAATACTGCTTTACTCTGCTGCTTGTATTGTAACTAACTGTCAGGGATTTATGTTATGATCACTTTGGTCGAGAATTTACTGATACATAAAACTGTAGTTTAATTGGTAAATTGGTACTGTGTCTTCAGCTCCGTTTCACTGTTATAGTTAAGGTTTAGTCATTTTGAATTAGAGCTTCAAATGTCAGAAATCTTTTGTGTGGCCTGGTGGGTCACAGAAATAGCTTGTACACCCATCCTCTGGTAGCTGAGAGGCTTTAAAATCACTTTGGAATCTCTGTTCAACCTGCTTTTGTTGACTAGAGATAGCAGGACAGACAGGAGAGAATGTGCTGATTTCTATGATAACAAAGTAATAAACTCCTCGTAGGCAAATATTTAATCCAAGTTAGTGCAAAGTCAGAAGTGTCATCCACTGCTAAATGACCAGCTTGCCTGTTCAGAATTGCTCTGCATGGCAGATCATCCAGAATCTGCAACTGGGTGGAACCTGTACTAATCTCATCTCCAGCTACTTTTCTGCTGAGAGAGAAGAAAAATATTATTAAGCATCAGTCTCTTCTTGCTGTGCAGTTACCAATGCATTGGCACGTCAGGCAGATCCCCAGCTTTAGGAGGTCAACTGTGCAGGCGGTTAAAGAGGACTTGCTTTGCATGACTGTGCAGCCTGAACTGAGATGAAAAATATTACGTGGATGAATATACAATTTGTTTTCATGTCTTTATTGCTCCTCTTAACATTTCCAGAGAAACAGTATTTGTAATAAGCAGTGAAACTGTACTTTACTACAAAACAAGTACATGGAATTTGTTAAATTATAGGAACTTGCATATTGTAAGCACAAAGTACGTAGAGAGAGTGCAGAAAAGAATTTTCCTTCATTCCATTTGTGTTAGAGCCATAGGACAGTGAAGTAAACTTTTAATGCTGCTGGTAGATTATAATCTTTATGGACCTAATCAACTATGCTATGGCAAAAGTCAGCTATGGACACTGGACCATTAAAACCTTACTACCCTTTAGAGAAGAGAGGAACATACTTGAACTCCATTGCTTGAGCAAATTATTCAGCTCGATTTAATTTGGAGATCAATTGTGGATAAATTAAAATTCATCAATGTTAGGCAGTTGTATTTTGAAATTGATAAGGAAGGGAGCATCTCAGTGTAATGCTGCTTCATCATAACTGAAAAGCAGCAATTTTCACTCCTCGTTCCAAAGAAGTGTCATGACCATTGTACAATTTCTCTTTATAAACTTCAGGAAAAAGTGGGTCTCTACATTTTTGTTTGTTTATTTCTGCCAGTACAAAATTGAAATGCTGTGGAGAGAAATGAAGTGCAAACTTAGCAGGCTGGGAAGTATTGGTAGAGTTTTGAAAAGGGAGGGAAACTCTATACACTGTCAGGTGTGTGCTTTACAGAGGAGAGGTATTTTTGCTCTTAGTCTTCATTTGACTTCAGTGTGGACAAAGCAAGTTTAGATACCACATTCACAGCAGTAGGAGCTTAAGACATTATGGTGACTTACTGCAGTGAGACCTATAGGAATTTATACAGATTGACTGCTTGCTACTTAATTTAGAGTAATAGCAGTGTCACAGCTTCAAGGCAGATCTGCGGTGCTTGGCTTTGTGAGTGTGTCTGGGCAGAAGGGGTGAGAATAGGGTGCAACAATTAACCACAGTTACCTTGATTTTGCAATTGAGATTTTTTTCATGCAAGGTTAACCTCAGAGTTTAAAAATAGGAACTCAATGAGTGCAATAAATAAAATTAAAATCAGATTTTGTTAGTATCTAGCCTGTTAGAGAGGACTGGGCTGCTTACCAGGGTACCTAACTGTTCCCTTGTATATTGGTGTCACCCCGGTGCATCCAGCATGATGCTGTCTGATGTTAGTAATACCATTATTTCTCTGTAGCTCAGGGTGGAGTAAGCATAACTTGCATCACTCTTTAGCCTGTGTTGTTCTTTTGCATTCCTGATGAAGGTATTTAGTTCCACAAACACATCACATTGTAGCTGTCTACAGCATCTCCATTTGAGGAAATCCACCAAGCTCTTTGGAAGGGTATTTTTTTCCCAGGAATCTCAATAATCCACTCCTTATTTCTACCTACTTCTTGATGATTAGGGAACAGTCTTTTTTTCAGGTTGTTTCAGGCAGTGAGTTGTACTATATCTGACAGCCTTGTGTATTGTGTATGTTTGTTTGACCGGAGCCATGTGCAGGTTGCAGAGCAGAGAGTCCAACCTACTGTGTCACTAACGAAACCCTGGGGCTTTGCACCTCCATATATATGTTTCCCAATGGCCAGTGAAGAGGAAGGGAAGGGAAATCTCACAGAATTAAAGCCATAAGGAATTGTTTCTCATCTGTGCGTATTTGCACAAAAGCAAATACAGAGAATTAAGCCTTTAAAAGTTCAAGCCTTTGTATAGAACTTTATGCTTAGCAGGCAAAAGTCAAGAAGTCAGTTGCAAAAGAACTGGGTTTGGTTTTTATGGTCACTTGCAATATCCTGAATGTCTGCTAACCAGTGCAAACTGTTTGGTGAGCAAGCAGATGAGATGTCAGAGGACAGAGTATTGCTCTCTAAGGAGAAAGTCTTGGACATCGTTAAGGTAAAGGCAAAATGTCGTATAGAAACGTGATTTAGGCAGTGAAGTACTTTTTTATATACAACATTTCTCCAAAAGAAAAAAAAAATTAAAGTTTTTGTTTTGGGGGATTTTTAAAATTTTTTTTTTTAATTTTTTTTTTGTCTGATGCTAGAAGAAACCAAACCTTTTCATTTCTTCATTGTACTAATTTGTGTGTTCTGCATGTTATGAGTAGAGGCAGACATCTCCATAGTTTCTGGAGATTTTTTCTAATTGAAGTAGTCTTAGCTGGAATCACCCACTCCATGTTTGTGCTTTACGTTTTGTTCACCCTTCTGCAGCCTGGAGAAGAGAAGGCTTCCAGGAGACCTTAGAGTATCTGAAGGGGACTTACAGGAAGGCTGGGGAGGGACTGTTGACAAAGTCTTGTAATGACAGGGCGAAGGGCAATGGGTTTTAACTGGCAGAGGGGAGATTTAGACTGGATGTTAGGAGGAAGTTCTTTGCAGTGAGGGTGGTGAGACACTGGAACAGGTTGCCCACGGAGGTTGTGTCTGCTCCCTCCCTGGAGGTGTTCAAGGCCAGGTTGAATGAGACCTTGAGTGACCTGTACTAGTGAGAGGTGTCCCTGCCTATGACAGGGGGTTGGAACTAGATGATCCTTGAGGTCCCTTCCAACCTTACTAGAACTTACTGCTTAAAGTATTGCATCTTGGACTTCTATCAGGAGTCTTAAAAGTTATGCCTTATTTCCTGAGTAGATGGTAAGGGACATGAAGTTCTCCCAACAACCATGTATTTGCTGTAAAGAGTTCTTGAGAATGAAGAAGTATTTTACTGAATACAAAGAGCATTCCTCAAATAGGTCTTCAAATCACTCGCTTACTCTTACCCTTTACTCATTTTATTCATGTTTACACAACAGTGTTCTGATCCTTTGAGGGACAGTGTCTTTAACTTTACTCTTCAGGAAAGACCGTGGGACAGCTGAGCTTATGAAGAAGTTGTCTGTGCCCTTAATGTCAAGCTGCATCGTGCTGCTTCTACAGTGCCAGTCTTTGTTTGTCAAAGGCTTCCATTCCCTTTCTCAAAATCTGTACCAGGTCAGATCCAGTCTGTTCTCCCTTAACAGCAGAACAAACACCAGGAAGGGAACATCCCTCTTCTGTCCCTTTCTGGTCCTGGCCATGGTTAATGCACCATGGTATGAATTCTTTCTCTGGGATGTGTAGTGACTCAGCAATAGAAATATGATATTTATTTGTAGATATGAAGATAGAGGAAGAACAATTGTGACACAAACCTCCCAAGATGAGCATGTGATAGTCCACCACTCTGTGTTGGTGCTGGAGGAGTACATATCTATGCTCTAGAGAACATTTGCATGGAGCTTTAACTGGGCAGAAGTTCCCAGACTTTTGTGTGGGTGGGAACATTGCCACCTTGTGATCTAGCATTAACAGAGACAACACCAACAGGTTTCAGTATTTACTGAGATCTTTTGCTGCCCTATTGAAAAAGAAAATTATATAAAGTGGAGTATTTCTCTCCACTGCCACCTAGTGAAGTCATGGCACTGTATAAAGGCTTTGAAACTTAGAGCTGAACTTTCTGACAACCAACTAGATCTTAGTAGCATGCAGAACTCTGAGTAGAAAATAGAGTTCAAATGCAGAGTAGGTAATAGCACATAGTACAAAATAAATTAAGTATAATAAATTCAGTCAGAATTCTAATAACAGCTATCGTGATAGATACTCAGGAGGATTTACAGACATTACTGGAAGAGCAGAAGTGATGAAACACCTAACCACAAAATTTTACATATAACAAGGACCAAATCTGTGCAGGCTGGTTTAAATTCAGGCTTTGTCTGAAGAAAGCACACATTTCCTAGCCATGAAACCAGTTAAGAAATTAAAATTTAACTCTTGTGGCAAAATTACAGTCTGTTTTGTGAACCACCCCAGAAGACTTCAGTCTTTGATGAAGCTATTGTCTGATTTTACTGAAGGCTTCCAGAACCTTATGGAAAGTTTATTTTCACATATCATGCCCCTTCACTAAAGTCTGAAAGGGGCCTCAGAGGTCATTCAGGCATGGCCCTGCCCCAAATCAAGCTTATAATCAAGAAATTGTTACTTGTTTGTTTTTTTTTCATTTCCACACATTTTTCAGTGTTGTCATGCAACTCCTTAGTATTCTCGGTCTTGAGCAGCTGTAGTTCATTCCATCCTTTCAAATACGCTTCTGATCATTCCTGATTTTGCCTCCTCTTGTCTCTCTTTATTGGCCAACATCATCTACTTCAAGTCTACAGCATCAGGTCCCCAGAGTGATGCTCACCAAAGTCCTCACTGAAGTCCTATGGCCTAGAACTTGAACATCACTTTTAAAAAAAGCTTTTGAGATTTTTCAGTAATCCCAAGGTCATGCTGGGCAAAACACAGTGTGGATGGGCTCTAATGGTTTTACTGCTTCCACTGCCAGGACAGGCACCAAACCAGGTTATGCTGTGAGCACATTGTGCTTCTCCATTTCTGCTCAGCTCAATGAGACTCATTTCATTTAAAGATCCTTGACTATTTTTGTAACACAAGTAGGTCAACTGATCTTTTCATCATAGTGGAAATAGCTAAAATAGGGCATATAGCTCTGAAATTATTAGTCTCTTCATGTATCATTTAGTGAGCACAATCTCTCTTGTGAAAGTCTTAGAAGCTGTTCCAAACACAAGAGACTAAAATTAAGTTGAAAGAAGACATTAATATGATTTAGAAGAAGGAAAAAATCAAGACAACTGAAGACCACCAAGACAACTGAAGACCATGTCCCTTTGGTAGCTGAGATTTGTGTTTCCATTGCTGTAACTGAGCAGTATCTCTGCACTCAGATTTATTTACCAGCTTGCCATTTCAATTTCACAAGCACAATGGAAAACCACTAATTCATACAAGGCTAATCCATGTGGGTTTAGTACCACTATGGTAGTTGATCTGTTTTTCAGTTTTGTTCTACCAAATTTAGTTTCCACAAAATCTACCAGGCAACAGGAAGGTTGGATTAGATGACCTTTAGAGGTCCCTTCCAACCAAAACCACTCAATGATTTACTGGCACACTTTTGTGTGTATTGTTCATTCCAAACTGATTGAATGTTATCTTAAAATAGAAAAGAAAGATGAATTTTTATTTTAACTTGGGTTTAACTGCTGCAGTCTGTGCTTCCAGGCAGGAACTGTACATGTACAGACTTACTGTGTTCTCTAAAGCTGTGCAAAGGAAGTGAAGCAAACTGTTCATCTGGCAAATAAAGGACAAGTGCAGGGTGGAATAAATTTTGGGTTATTATTTATTTTGGAGAATTTAATTTTTTTAAGTATTCCATTGAATGGTGTCGCAAAATGTAAATTATAGAACAAAATTTCTTAACTTTGTTTGCTAAAATGTTTGGGAAATTCAGGAGACTGAAAAATCTGATACTTGTAGTGCTGAATGACCTTGTTATAGACAGTAATTAGAGCCATATTTGAAGAGAAGAAAAATCCTTTCTTTATTTTGCTGAAGAAAGCCTAAATAGGATTGAGCTGTATCCACTACCCTCCTGAGCCAAACTGAGTGACTGAGGAGTTGTTTTACCTGTCTCTTGGGACAATCAATAACTGTCTTTTAAATAGTCCTAAATCACACAGTCTGCCAAGGCATATTTACAGTGTGCCAGGGCAACCAGACAGTGACCATGTTGCTAATTATAAGTAAGCAGAGTCTGGTTCATTTGCTGAACATTTTATTTCCAGCCAAATTGTGTTTAAGCTTCTTTGTTCAGGGAGTTCCCTTCCTGAGTTTGAAACCATGACATCCGAACACTTAATTGCATAATGCCATAGTACTTACACTTTATTTTTATTGGAAAAATACAGTTCTGAGTAAATAAACTTCAGCCAGTGAGTCGTCTTCGTTTATGTTTTTCATCCAGAAGTTTGGCAAGTTTGAGTGGCATATAGAGAAGCCACAGTGTGGTTGATTCCTCAGCAGCCTTTTCACCAATAAGGAACTGAGAAAGTGCAAGATATGTACTTAAAGATATCAAGCACATCAGGAGAAAGAAAGAAATGGAATTATGTGTCGCATGGTTCATGTGGTCTTCTCAACCAGAATCTCAATTGCTTGGTTTCAAGTTGTCAAGTAAGATTTTAATATTAGGAGTTCTGTTTTGTTCTTTCCATGAATGTTTATGTTAGACCTCATGTACTCCAAACTCTTCTTTATTTCACCCAAGCCCATCAGAGCTTGCAGGAACTCTCACAGCTCATAAAGCAATGTAAATTGAAGGAATCTAAACCCACCAAGGGTGAATACTTAGGAAGAGGGTAAGTATACATAGGCAAAGAGGGATATTTCATCTGAATTCTTTCCTGGCATCTGCTGCTACATGGCTTAGGATCTTCCTAAGCAGAGTTGATGCAGACTTGATCTGTCTCTTGAGCATTTTTTCTTCTATGAATTTTCTCACTCCCTCACTGAATCCAAGAAGCTTTCTGCATTCTGACTCTGCAACAACCTCTGTATGCCTGATTGCAGCCCAGGGCAATTTTTGGGGTGCTGACTCTACTGAAATTGGCTGACTTTCCCAGGCAGGACTCCATGCCTCCTTCCACTTGATGAGGTTGTATGAGGTGTAGGGGCTGTCAGGGGGCCTGGTTCTTCTGAAGGAATGGCATAAAAGTAAAGGCTTCTGAGAAAATTGCAGTGCACCTCTCTTAGACTCTCTTGGTAGACTTAAAAGTGATGTCATACAAATCTTTCATAGTTGTAGATAAAAGCAAGTCTTCAGCAATATATTAGTGTGCAAATTTATTTACAGTTTGTATTTTCTTTCCATTTGCTGCAAGAGTAAGATGTAGTAAAACACTTTTAAACACCAAATAAGTGGGTTTTTTGCAGGAGGAAAGCACAGAGATATTGTTAATAAGGGCAGCTTGCTTTGATCTTGGGCCTCACACTGCATAAACTTTATGGACCCATCATTAGTTCTTGTCATCTCTTAGGGTCTTTTGGCTTGGGGCCAAACAATTGATATAGTAGAGAGCTTCCAGCTAAAATAACAGCCTCTGCATCTTTATCTTCCCATCCATCAGATTGTTGGTGGAAGATAGGACTAATTTGTCACTCTAGCCACTTGGAAATGTTTGATAAATGGCTTAATTAGAGGGAGTTTTTGTTTGGATTTTTTTTTTTAAGAAATAATTTCTTGAGAAGTATAGGTTGGGAAAACAATGGCTGTGGAATTAGAAAAGGGAAATATGTTTTCTTTGGTAAAGATCAGAGGAAAGACAACCATTATACAGACATGAGGAGAAAAATTACAGTTGGTTGGAAGGATTTTCAAGGGAGAAAAACCCAAAGCACACTAACACAGAAGTGTTCTGTGAGCTGTGTAGTTACCCAGAGTCTGTGGGCAAGCCGAATCTCTGCAGAAGCATCTCCCTGCAGAGTGCCACTTCAAATACCTCTCAGACTAGAGTGCACTTAAGCTGTGATGTTTAGACCTCTAAACAGATAACAAGGCACCATTTCACCTAAAAGAACTTGTATATGTGAAGTTTTCTACCTCTCTTTAATGCTTTTTAAATCTTCTTGTGTGTCATCTACAGTGAGGGGAACTGCTTTCCAAGGAGACTCCTGACGTTAGTGCCTGTGCCTGTGCCAGTCAAAGCCAGGGCTTCACTTCAAATTTCATCCTTCAGTTTTGGGACAAAATGAGGCTGTTCCAAGGCCACGTGCAGTTATTTTCTTGATGGATCAAGAAATGAGGAAGTCCATATCACAGTTTTTCAATGTTCCTGCTCAAAACATGCTAAAAGTAAAAGGATGTTTGTATTTTTTTCTTTTTGTGAGGTCATTTATGGCATATGATTTTGATGCTTTTCAAACTTACAGCCAGAAAAAAGGCAGAGGAAAGCTGAGTAAAGTAGTAAAGTTCTCTCAACCATTATTGGATAATGATGCCCCCCACTTTACATGTATAAACATGACATGTATGGACATGTATTCACTAGTGGATCCATCTGTGGCAGCTAGTGAATCTTAGCANAGAAATCGAAGAACAGACAATACTTTTTTTTTTTTTTTTTTTTTTTTTTTTTTTTCTTCCATTTGGGTCACCGAGGAAATAGATTTCCCCTTTCTCTCCTCTGACATAAATTAACAAGGCACCAGAGAAACTGCATCCTACTTTTTCTGATAAAGTGTCCAGAAATCGGATGTAGTTCAAAAGTAATTTTAAGACTGTTTAACCTCTAGGCAGAAACTTATTTTAGTAAGGAAAAGATAAATATGTTTCAATTAAAAAGATTTAGAATCCCTTTCTCTGTAGTACACTAATCTGAAATGACACTGAGGAGTAGTAGGTCTGGTATTAGTGCTTCCCCAAGGAAATGGCTTATCTTTTGGACTAAATTAACTGTGTCTTTCTCACACATCCTAAAGCTGTCACTTCAGGCATTCTATGTAAGGAAACATCTTCTGATTTAAAGTTTCTGAGAAGAAAAACAAAACAAATGTGTTTAAACAATAATGACCTCTTACGCCCCAGTCTCCACAAGTCTTTCTGAAGTGGATAGTCATTACCATTAAATCATTAACACTCCTGGAAAGGTCACAGGGACAGGTTGTGGGAGTAGCCTCTGTGTGGATAAGATCCTGGAGACTTTACGTAGGTAAAGGTACAGCAGCAAATGGCTGGATAAAGTGCCAGTGAATCAGGATAACACAGGGACCATGCAAGGGCACATTAAAGAGAGCTTTGCTAGCCAACCTCCAGGCAACCAGTACAGCTACAAACAGAAATGACTGTGGATTACTTATGTCTTCTGAGTCCTTGGTGGAGTCAGACCAAATAATTTGAGACCAAATAATTCCAATGCAAATGCTACACTGGAAGTGTTCTCCATCTCCACAGGTCAAGGTCACCAAAATGGGACCTTGGTGACTTAGTGCCAACAAGTGCTTGAATGCTCCTGACATGGCTTTCAAGGGAGGATGGTGCAGCTCCGCTACTAATTGCCATTCCAAGAGCAAGCACTGTCTTGCCTTGCGGGCCATGCTAGGACCATGATCTGTTGAATGTGGATACTGTCTTCTGTTAGAAGGTGAAGGCATTTTCTACCTCAGGGAGCAGTTTGACACAGCCTGGCTCACATCAGCACTAATGGTCATTGCTGTTACCGGTGAAGCTATTCATGCACAGTTTTGCAGGATCCTCTCCCAAGGCAATGGTTGCCCCTATCACTAGTGAACTGAGGATAAACTGTGCTTGCAGCTTTAGATCTTCACTAGGAAATCTGATTTATCGAATTGCAGACTCTAGAATTTCAACAAAGTGGCTACACATTGGGACATGAAAAGTGCATTTACAGGATTATGTTTGCATTGAAGGAAAAGGAAATGGAGCGTTTTCTTCTGTACAAAGATATCTCTTAAGACATGAGTTTAAAAAGTGTATGTCAGCCCCTGTGGTGTTGATTTGCTAAAATAAGTGAATAGATGCAGTGCATTTTACTGTATTTTAGAAGCAAGAACTGTCAGAAAGCAAGCTCACTAAGGCTACAGTAATTCTTTTTCAATTTAGAGTCAGTTATGGCCATTAGTGTTTAAAATTAATTCAGTATGTTTTGAACTGCTCTGCCACTTCACTGACTTGGAAACCAAAACCATTTGTAACAGAACAGCTAGACTGGTTTTAAGTCAAAGCAGTGTATAAGAACATTTAAAGCTAATAACACACTTAAGGTTATTAAAGAAACTCCTGGACTGTGTAAATGAGAATGATTTCAGTTTACGTGCATTAGAAACCAAACCTAAAACTTTACAGATACTTTGAAAATAAAAATAATTCTTCATGCATTCACCTTATGATTTGGAGCATTAAAGGGAAAAAAAAAATCATTCAATTTAAAGGAAACTCAGGACTCAGAGGATGAGATTTCTGCAGATGTTAAGTATCCAGGAGAGCTGATGAGAGTGGGTTGTAACTAAGTGAAAGTTTTGCAGCCAAGTCTTTCGTAAGTCCAGACACATTTACAGATATTAGGCTGCCTCAATTTGTTGTGGTATGGCACAGAAGCAGGCATATTCCATACAAGTATATCAGTGGTACAGGATGAAGAGTAGAGCTAATGGAAGCCCTGGTCATGAAGTGGACACAAAGACTGTCAGAAAGCTTTAAGCATTTCCAGTATCATAGCTTCGCTGTGATTTAGGACCAACAGCTGGAAATAGCATTTAGAGGGATGAGTTTGGTTTCTTCAAGTTATCCTCTTAATTTTTTAATTTTTTTTTTTTGGTAGTTTACTACACATAGACTAGACTCAAGATATTTTTTCCCAGGTACATTTAGTACCGTTTTCAAAATTATTTGTTTGTTTATCTGTACAGTCATGTAACTTTACAAGAACCTGTTGCATGTGAATAGAAAATAATAGTTCATAACCTGTTAAAATTCCTCTATAGAAGTTAGATTTAGCAGCCCGTTCTAAGACATGACATGAAGTACACATTTATCAATCACAGAAAATTCCATCTCAACATAAGAAAAAATTTCTTTACCACGAGGGTGATGGAGCATTAGAACAGGCTGCTCAGAGAGGTTGTGGAGTCTCTTTCTCTGGAGACCTTCAAAACCCACCTGGATGCATTCCTGTGTGACCTGCCCTAACTGGTCCTGCTTTAGACTTTTGATGGTCTCTGGAGGTCCCTTCCAAGCCCTAATAGTCTGTGTTTGCTGTACCTTAAAGATATAGTGAGCTTTATTCAAACTCAATTCTTTTTTTTGTTTAGAGTCTGAGCTGAAGTCCATACTTTTAAGCTTTTTGTAAAATGGTTGGAAAAGAGATTTTTCAGTAATGGTTTTCAAAATGATACCATCATTTTTGTCCAGTTGAAACATTTAGACTGAACATGGGACCAACAGGAGCAAAGGGCCAGATTTACTGAAGCATAAAAAAATGTATAAATGGATTCCAGGTAGAGTTCAGTCATGACTAAAAATATCAGGATTTGCTCATAGTGGTAACCTGCAGATTTCTTAGAGTGAGTTCACTTCTGGAAAGAGTAGGTGGAATCTATCACAGTAATGACTTGTTCATTGCAATAAAGAAAATGACCAACCTTCCACCCTCTCATGGAACAGTGACTTCTGAATAGCAGTTTTAGTTATGGGGAGCTCTAGTGTTGGGATTTGTCAGGTAAATGGGAAGTTGAAGTAAATGTCTATTATTAATGGTTTGATCATTTATGTGTTAACTGTTTTCAGAGGGGAAAGACACAATTAGCAAAGTGCTTCATTGTCTCTTTAACAAGTTTGATAGCATCAGATCTTGTCTAGAACACTGAGATCACACTTACCTCAAGTTTTGAGTCCATTACATGTTAGTATGAATTTATTTGATTGCATTTTCTATTCAATACAGATACTAATTGCTCCTGGACTCACTAAGAAGTTAAGAGAGAAACCACGTGATGACTGGATATAAAACCAAGAGAAGGAACAGAGACTGTGTGTATGTACTCAATATGCTTTATGTATGTTTGCTTTGATCTTTAAATGTAAACCTAGTGCTTATCACAAGTTAATAATTGCTTACCGGAACCAAATTTGCCTTCCACTGTAGTGTCAAACTGGAGGTAATGATAGCAGCATAAAAAACAACTTCTAAGTTGTTAATGCTTTGGACTCTTGTCTTTTCTTTGCCTGTAGAACCAGAAATGAATGTATTATCCTTTCAAATTGCTTTGATAAATCTAATTCCCTTCAGGATTAAGCATTCCTGAACATTTTTATGCCTCACTGAGCTCTTTCAAATAAACATAAATTAATTCTTTAGCTCAAAATTTATACTCAGGAGACCTAATTCCCCTTGCCTCTAGCATTATTCTAGTCATGTTCATTTGTGTAAAGTGACCATAATGTTCTGCTGATGTCTCACATGCCTGCTTTCTGCAGAGATCATGTGTGGCACAGAGCAGCAAGGAACAGAACTCAGAGTCCAATTCTGCATGTTCTACAGGGGCAAGTTGTATGGTTAGATGTCAAACATCCATTTTAGATCTGAAGCCAGGATGCCTTTGTGGTTTAAGTGAGTGCAAATGCAGGCTTCACCACTAGGTACTAGGTGCTCATTGATTTAGTGTATCTCCCTTGGATTCAAGCTGAAGCTGAGTATGTGAGTAACACACCCAGACAGGAGTTCACGCCTCATAAATACTCATATACAAATATTTGCAAAATGGTTACTGGCACAACATGACTCAAGTCTATTGAAGTAATTGAGTCACCTGATTTATACCACTGATTTTTCATTCACTGTGCTGTAAACTCTGGGAAGCTGACTCTGTTTGCAGGAATGTGATGTAGAAAACAGAAATGCTGCAGGAAAGATACCCCACTGAAAGTAATCTAAAATTTAGAACACTGCAGATCTCCACCAGAGTGCTACACTTTCACAGAGATGAGTTTTCATTTGCTGCTATGGACATGCTAGGCACCACTTGACATTGCTGGTGTACATGTTCATTTATATCCACGTGGACAAGGGGACAGGATGTCTGCTGTCCACCCTCGCATCGCTCTGTGGTGCAGCTTCTGACCGAGATGCTCACGGGGAGCTGGGCTGTCTGGACTGCCTTTGGAAGGAACCCAAAACAAGTGAACCCTCCCTCCATGTCTTCATTGCACACTAACTCAGGTCTCCTGTGAGGTTATCCAAGCAGCCAACATGGAGCTGATGAGGTTTTTAATGGATTCCCAGTGGTGACCACCATTCCTAGCTTCTTGGAAAGATATCTTCACCGGCCACAATCGTTTTGGTTGTCTGGCCCTCTATTGTGGCAAAACAGTTTTCTGTGGTGGCTGAAGTAAAAAAAAATAAGATTTTCATGAACAGCCCAGGTTTTATATTATGAGAACTTGCTGTGAGATGACTTATTTGAAGCCATTCTCCACTGTTCTTATTTACTTGTCTAAGAGCCTGCTATATCAAACCCATGTATTCACAGAATGAACATCCCAAGAAACAGTTCATGTGTTGTATTCTGTGTTTATATAGTAGCTGAAAGAAAGTAAGTAGCTGACAAATTGCATGAAGATGATATAGACTAGATAGAAAGGGGATTCTTGCTCCAGCAAATCTTTGTAAGAAAATCAGTGCTCAGGAATAAGGAAGGAATGATTCATTCTGTCTCACAGCCTGAAGCACCTGCGTATTAGCTTAGTGTTTCATCTTTTCATGTTTAATGTGAAGTTATATGTCCTAGTGATGGATCAGTACTTGAATGAGTGAGATGGCACACCAGAGAATATGAAAAGAAAAATTAAGTCAACAAGGAAAAAAGCCCCAGAATATGTGTTTCAGATTATGAATACTTTAGAATTAATGGGACTTCGAAGAAAGGCTATCTGCTTTTTCCTTCCTGTGTGATGTGTCATACAGGCAGACTGAATTCTGGTTCAGGATCAGGGCTTTACGTATGGTACAGTATAGCTCTAAGTACTGAAGAGTACAGGCTACAGTGAACTACATCTCATTCGTCTTTTACTTTGCATTTGACCTGATGTTTGGCTGCTAAACAGTCATCCTGTAATTTGACTTAGAAAATTGCACTCTCATTTCCTTTAGTGACAGGGAAACTGCTAAAGGAAGTCTCTACCATACTCAGTTTAATTTAGATGATCATCCAAATGCACAGATGTTTATTCAAACCTCCTCTAGAAAAGGAAGTGGGGCTCTTCCAATCACAATTTCCAGTACTCTGGACAGGGCAGGATCTGTGCAAAAATGTTCTCCCTTCTGCTGAAGTATCACTACACTGTGGGTATTAACTGAGCTCCAATAAGGAGTGAAAAAAAAGAGGAAAAATGTTTAAATTTTTAAGGCAGCCCATAAAATATAAGTACTTTCTTTTTTTTAAGTGACTCAATGTCATGATTAAAATGTAAAGTTTACATTAGCTGCTGTTGTATTCAAATTGATACACATCATTCTGACTCACATGTTGTATTTTTGCATATTATGACACTAGTTACATTTGGAAGCAGATAGATGTCATTCCAAATTACATTCGGCAGAGGTGATCCATAATATTAACTTTAGTGCTTTCATATACTGCCTTCCTATTAGATTTCAGGTAGTGAGTTCAGAGTTTGCCAGTGACATTATGTCTAAACTTAAGAGCTATTCCCTGCCATTAGTACATGTTTACTACTTACAAATTCAGTCATATTCCTATTACATCTGTTGTCAATAGATTGCATTATATAGTAGAAATTGATCTCCCAAACCTTTCTAGCTAAAATCCCCAAACCAAACCAAATTAATAGCAAGTAAGTATGATTTCAATAACAGTGTTTTTATGGAAATTTAATTCTGTTGATTTTAGAATTCTGGCTTTGTTTTTTTTTTAAGGACCATGATACCAATCTCGTGCAGCTTTCTGTTTGTTTTTGTGGGGTTTTTTTTGGTTTTTTTTCTTTTTTTAAATCATTGCTACAAAGAAGTGTCGCCTACCAGAAAAACCTCTCCCTTCTTTCTCACTAACCGATTCAGGTATATCTAAACCACTGAGAACTGAACAAAACTGACTGTAATAAATTAAAGATATTTAACGTGATATCTATCCCAATGTTTAATCTTGGAGCAGAGTTTAGTTCAGGCAAAATACTAACCAAGTTAAAAAAGTTCAGCAAAAGCAAAACTTACAGGCAAGAGCAGACGTGCTGTGAAAACTCCATATCTAAAAGGTTTGAAGTGTCCTTTAAGAAACTTTGGCCTGGTGCCAACATAGATCCACTCCCATATTATAACTGTTTTTGGGGGGAAGAAAAAAAAATCACCATTTGGGAGCTATATTTCCTCAGGTAACGTTGGTAAAACACATAAAATTTCCCCTGTTGAAGCCAATGTAAGCTTGTGAAATCTGCACACTTCTATGAAGCATTTATAAAAATGTGAAGGAGTTGGATTCTGCCTCCAAAAGCCTTTCTGTGGTGATTGCCAGAAGTAGTACCATGTACAGGACATATTTTTAATATTGAGAAAAATGGAAAGAAATAATCTCAGCCAAGTTTGTGCTGCAGCCTTGGACCGTGAACACTGACAAACTCTCTCAGTTGCATCCAGCTGCAGAGGATGGGGAGTTCACAAAGTGCAAAATCAATGGCTTCTATGTACCTCTTTATGCCCCCCCCCCTGTCTGAGCATCCCACAGCCATCTTCCTAGCTTATCTGTGCAGCAAGGAGTGGTAGCATTTCAGGTCAGAAAGAAAACTGAATTTTACAAGTACCAGCCCAGATTTCTCTTTCTTTTCCTCTCTCTCTCTCCACATTGAAGGCAGAGGAAGATGAGGTGGCCAGTTAAAAAAATCACAGAATCAACCAGGTTTGAAAAGACCTCTAGGATCGAGTCCAACCTATCACCTAACCCTTATGATTAACTAAACCATAGCACTAAGTGCCTTGTCCAGCCTCCAGGTTAAACCAGGTGCTTCCCTTTTATGTGGCTCAATTAGGAAAAATCATTCTACCTTAACTGACTTCCCCAGCAATACAGAGAACAGTTAGCTGGGGCAGTAAGTAGGTAACCCATCTGCTGGTATCCTGGTTACAGGTATCACAACAGTGGGGTATGTCTTGGTGTATGAGTATCAAAGAAAAAGCCAAAGAAAATTAAGTTCAGTTGACCCAAACAAGAAGTGGGTTTGTTTGTGTTTGGATTTATTTTTTTTAACCAGTTAATATATCTACATGTTTTGATTTTTCCTGGAATACTATTCTCAACCAAAGTCTAACTTTTGAAAATTCTGAGTTAGTTAGCTCTTTCCATCATCTAATTATTTAATTTACTGTAGTTCCAGCTTGCAGAGAATCTCCTCTCAGCAGTTGCTTTCTTTATGAATTTAAACACCCTCCCTTGGTATGGCTTCTTTTGTGGGTAATGGTGCCACTTTGTGCTAGAGAAGTCATGAGTACTTGCATCATCTTGAATTCAGAGGTAGCAATATCTCAGACTGATAAAGTGCCTTGTGCAAACAAAGGGATAGGCTGGCATATGTACCATAATATATTAAGTTAATACAGCCATGATAAATACCTAAAAATGGCACTCTGTATCAATTTAATGTATCTGCAGTGAATGGCTACAATTCCCACCTCCTTGAATTTCAGGAAAGAACTTCCATTTTCCTGAAGGGCCTCTCTTTTAATACAGGGGCAACTGAGATTGATAAATAAGCAAGAAAAACCACAAGTGAAACTATGCCAGGTTCCAGTCTGAATCTACTGTATGTGCTCCTGACAGCCCTCGACAGCCAGCAGGCAATTACTGCTCACAACAGCACGGCATCTCCAGGGTGCTGGGGCTGCTGCCATCATTTATCAGCTCTAGGTTGAAAAATTCGTCACTGTGACTGAAATTTGTATTTTATTCTACTTCCCTGAAAAACAAGGTCAGCCCTTAACTTGAGGATGGTGGCACCCCTCTTCACCAGAACTTTATAAATCTCCTTTGCCACTTTGTCTTAATGTAACAACATACACTGAGCACATAATACAAGGAAAATTACTTCTCTCATGGAACAAAGTTAATAAGAAAACCTCACACAAAATTTTTATAGTTTGTAACATTTTTCCATTAATAGAAATACTTTTCTATTTGTTCTTTATTAACTGTGAAGCATGTAATGTGGAAACATGCAACTCCTGTGCCTGTGTAGCAACCCTCTACAAGGATTTTCCTTGTGTTATCTCTTGGGGGATTGGCAGATTGGGCTGGCATGAGCAGGGCAGTGTTGGAAAAAGTGGTCATTTTCATTAACATATCACAGCTGAATGCTTTGACCTTAGTACAACCTTGATGACAAATGCCCTGCTCTTCTGCATAGCCTTCTGCCCTTAAGCCCACATTGCACACATGGACGCACATAGAACCACTACATAACCTGCTGAGATTCCAGCTTTTACAGGACAAAAGCCTAGTCTGCATATTGCAAAGTCCGTATGGAGCTGTGATCAGTACAAAATGCAGAGTTTTTGTAGTTAAAGGAAAAAAAATAAATCTGAACTATCTTTTTCACAGAAGGAGTTTTCCTCTGGCTGCTGAAATTAGGAGCTGGGCTGTCAAGCACATCGCCACCAAGGAACAGGGATTCCTTAGGTCTCTGCTTGTGTTTCATTTGTATCTGACCTACCAGACAGAATGGAGTCTGGCTTGCAAAGTTATTGTAACATCAGTATAAATGTAATGATATTTTCTCCTGCAATGGAATTAGTGCTACTAGGAAACAAACTCATTTTAGGTTTCTCCTGCTGTGTTTGGGGAGCTTGGGGGTCTAACTGGCAACCAGGGAAATTTGGCCTTTGTGCTCCGAGAATGTAATGCTACGCTTTTCCATTTCGAGACAGAATTGCTACTAGTGCCATTTATGCCTTAGGAAAGGAATTTTTGTTGCTAATTTTTTTTGATTGCTCAGGCTGCTTTGTCTCACTAGAAAGATAGTTATTTCCATGACTTTACATGCATAGCTGTACTAGTAGAGACAGGTGTGTATACACGTGTGTGTTTGTTTGGGGTGCCTTTCTAGGGAAGGCAATGTAGAAGATGTTATCATGATGTGAATCATTATGAGTGCAATTGTTATTTCCATGACTTTGCATGCATAACTGTACTGTTAGAGACAGGTGTGTATACATGTGTGTGTGTTTGGGGTGCCTTTCTGTGGAAAACAATGTAGAAGATGTTATGATGATGTGAATCATTGAGTGCAATTGTTATGAAAAGATGATGAGCCTCCTGATATCTGTTCTCTGTAACCTTGAACACAGTTGTCCTCTAAGACCCTGGGGATGGATGAGGGGTCTCAACTAATAGCTCATCAATTTCTTCCTGCTCTATGTAACTTTGTAGAGCACTCTGAATACCAAGTGCTCCATCTCTGCTGGGAGTACTCAGTAGTAAGCTCTGAGGTGCTGCTCCTCAATTCTCCTTACTGGGGACTGGTGTGCTAAAGATTCTTTGGCAGGCCATGTGCCCACCTTTTTTCTGGTGAAAGCAAGGGCTGGGAATAGGAAGGGGGAAAGGCTTGGTTAACCATAACCTTGTGTTCTCTCTTTTAGTGTACAATTCAGTAAGGGTATAAATTAATTGCTGCAAGTTTCTGGAGAGTTTCTAGTGCAGCAGGGGATTCACTTTTCCCTTAGTGTCACAGAAGATACAGTGTTAGTTTTGAGTGATGGTGATGAGCTAATTCTATTTCCATTGTTCCTCCTGCACTAATATTGTAGTGGACTAAACTGTTCTCAAATGAGATAAAAGCAACAAACTAAAGCAAATTTCTCTTACGCATAGCCATAAACCTGTTTCCAAAAGGTCTAAAATTTATCTATGTTATAAGTATTTCAGCTACTGCTTTAGCATTATCCAATTGCTGTAATTTAGAGCAAAGCCTTGCCTGCATTTTGAGGGAAGTAAGGGCAAATTTGTGCTCAGTCTTGCCTGGCCACCTGGATGCTGAGTGCATATCAAGGCCCTGCATCACCCTTTTCAGTCTGTGGGGGTGGATTGGCATGTTAGTTTGGATCAGAAGTGCACTTCTGAAGCACATCTCCCAGTTTCTCCCAGTTACCCAGGCTTTCTCTTGCACCACAGGTCAGAGTACATGAACTGGAGTTCTGCATGAAATTAGCATCAGAAGGATCCTGCAGGAGGACAATTACTGTGCTCTAGCCAGTCGGGACATAGGACCAGGCTGAAAAACTCAACCAGGACTACGATATGGATATGGGTTCCTCATTACCAGCTGTAGATCTGCTCCCATTTGCCTGTTCAGCTTTCTAACATAGATATGGCCATCCGAGGCCCAGAATCCATCAGCAGGTAAAAACTGATGATTGCATTACAGACTAAATTGTTTCAAGAAAGTGCTGGAAACCCTAAAATAACGTCCATCCCGAATGAATTGTTCTCATGATTTAAACTTGAGGCTTTCAAGTCTTTAGCACATATTTTTTTGCCCCTTCTCAACTGAAGAAGTAACTCTGCTTTTGGACTCTCTGCTAGTATGTGCACACTACCAAACAAATCTCTTTTCCACAACAACTTACACACCAAATGTGCTTATTTATATCTAGGTGGAATGAATCTTGGATTTAATTACTTTTATACTAATTATGTGCCTTTAATCTGTGGTTTAGTGATCTATTAGTTACAGCTGCAGTGAGCAAGGCTAGGCGAATTGCATCCCATTGTAGATGGCCGCGGTAGGTCCAATAAAGCTTCATGAGTTAAGGCCTATGTAATTCGTAGACTTTGAACAGATAAGCACATGTCAGTCTTTGAGGACATCATTGCCATCCCCTGTTAGGTGCACAGCACTCCCCTTGTTACTGTAACCACTTTAGACGTGTGTATAAAGCCAAAAAAACTTGTCCCAGAAAACTTAAGATCACGTACTTTCAGAGAGGATGTTGGTCAAATGTTCTGTATTGCTTTAAACTTTCTTCTTGGTTTTACTGTCATTGCTATGAAATTGAGAGTCAGATTCCTGAAGTCAGGATAGGGTAAATTAATTGACAAGTTTTCTAGGTATCTGGATTTAAATTTTTAGTTTAATTGATTTTTAGTATGTAGAAGTCATACACTTACATTGCTTTTCCCTTCTGAACCTCTGAAAATGACAGCATTGAAGAATTTGTCCCCAGAGCATTATTATCCACTTCCAACCGATGGGGGTGCAAAGAGGCTTGATGACTTCTCCAGTACACTGTGGTAAAGCTGGGAAAGGAACCCAGATGTCCTGTTTCTTCATCCCGTTCCTTGAACCACAAACCACACATCCCTCCTTTCTTAGTGACAATCACAGCACATGCAAACTGACTATTTATATCTAAATATTTCATCTGTTCTCACTCATTATTCCCTAACTCACCAATGTAATTATGCTGGCAGGGTTACAGTATCTTTTTCCCAGTAAGCACAAACAGATTGTTTGGTTTTCTGCTGAGATACAAGCTGCAGAATAAGAGCTCTCAGCTAACTTAAGATCAAAGGGACCATGTTTGCATTGAAACATGCTTTGTAAGGCAGCAGTGCAGACAAGATTTCTTAACATCTTCCTCTGGTGACTGACAGCTGTATTAAAAGCACTGATCAAGAAAGGTTAACATAGTAAACAGTATCAACCCAGAATGAGCTAAGCCACATAGAAAAAGAACACCATGAAAAAAGGGTCTTTGGGAAGTTCTGGTTTTTTTCAATCAGTTCAATTCCCACAGTCCCCCTGAGATGGAGGGTATGCAAATCCTCAGTGGGAGGGTCCCTATCCTGGAAGCAAGTTCCCTGCGTGGAACCTTAAAGCCCAGGTAAATGTGAAAACCCCGTTAAGACGTGGCGACAAACAAGGCTTAGGAGTGCTGGGTGATGTCACAGCTCAGTCCCCGTCCCTTGCACACCTCTGGGAACAGCTGCAACTGTACATCTGGAGCCAGATTGCCATGGAAAGCTTCACAAGACTCTGATTGAGAGATGGGATCTCTGCAAAGTACAGTTCTAATGATAAAAGGGTTGAAATGAGCAGGTGGTCAGCTGATAGCTTTGTCTGAGTTTGTACTTGATAAAGCTCTAAGTTTGCTTTAAGACTGAAGTCAGATCTATTTCTAAGTCCTTTCCAAGCACACTATTCATAATAGTGTGTAAAAGTTTATCAAACAATATTTAACAGTTCTCAGAGTTTGCATAACAAGGAACTTTGGATAATTGTGCAAAATAAAACCGAGATACAATTTTCGTATATACTGTTGTAGATTGCTTCAGTGAATACAAATTCTCAGATAAACAAAAATCATGCTTGTGCTGGTGCAATATTTGCTTCTATATATGGGAATAACTGCATCCTGGGCAAAACAAAAAATAGAGAATTTTGCTACTGAAGTCAGTGACACCACATTTCACTCTATATAAGGCAAGGACCTCTCTGCTTTTGACGCTTCTTGGGCTGAAGCAACGACTACTGTCTGTCAGATGCAAACGTCTTGCCATTGTACTATGCGTATGCCATGTGCATTCTCCTTTGTGTTTTTCAGTGGCATGCTGAAGCATGGTTGCATTTATTAATATGTAGACAGCATGTGCACTAGCCTCACTTGATGGGATGCTGCAGTTTGTCACCATAAAACTTTAGGTTACTAATTCCAAGCAGACTGGGAACAGAGGCTGAGAATGCAGCGTGGATTCGCAGTGTTAAGGTCTCAAAACCAATCACCAAGTAACAGGAACATTTTGTCTGGAACTTTTTGTCTGCTGACCATGAGGTCCCAAATGTAATGGTGAAAAACCTCCCCAGTGATGGAAAGCAACCAGTTGTATTTGAGAATGCTGGTGGTAAGGTAGCTAAAGAGTCTCATGTTTTCATCTGTTACTAGTCAGAAACATTCCCCAGTACATATGTGCTCCTCTTTTTTTTTTTCATCCACTGTTTGGCAACTTGGTATAGCCCCAGTTTGCTCCTGCAGCCCTCTGGTGTTTAATGCCACAACTGAAACGGGCACCTTAATCTCTGCTTGACCCTGGAACTGCACAGGAATAATTTCCAACTCTCTGCAAAGGAAGATACCTTCAGATTTTGTTAAATGATAACAAATAAGGAAAAGGAGGCCTCCCCTAGTTTGAGCAATCCTATCCCTCCCACTGGGCCTTCCTAGAGGTGGCAGAGTTGAAACTCCCAGGTTTTGTTTTCAGAACATGGTCATTTCTCATTTTGCAATTTTAAAGTAAACAATTCTTGGTTCCCATGTATTATTCAGCTAGAGAGAAGTGGGTATCCAGTGCATACATAATCAAACATTCAGCCTGCACCAGACAACCTTCTCAAATCACTTGAGAAATATCCCTATTGCTGTTGTTATCATTCTCTGTTCACTTCCTCCAATTATTTAACACTTCAAACATTATATCCTATGTTTACCCCACAGCTGTGGGGTGAAGCAAGCAAGAGCTGAGTTCCTGCAGGCTCCCTTAGACAGTGCTTGCCCACAGAAGAGAGGTAGCAGCACAGATGGTGCTGGTATCATGTTAATACAGAAATAACCTGTTGAAATTACATTTGTTTTCAAACCATGCAGTGAGAAAATATCAGTTTCAGACAGAGGGATTAATGTTTTTAACCTGCCTATCATGCTCTTTCATTGTCAGCATGCAAAATGGTTATTGGCATTTCAAGCTGTAAGCAGTAATGTTGAGGGTATTTTTGCTACTGCCAAAACATTTACATGAAACTGCTATTCAGATCAAATTATCTTGAAACTGCAAAGCGTGTGTGGATTCCAAATTATCCAACTTGGAGAGATTGTTGCATATTGAAATTACACAGTAGAAACCCACAAAACACCACCATTGCTTCAGATTCACAGGGATGGCAGAAATTGCTTGTAAGAGAATTCTTCTCCTTAAATGCACTTCTGTATCAGACACAGGATTTCACTCTTTCAGGCAACCTGGTTGGTTCTGACTGTTCTTGCCACACCACACACTTCAAACACAGACAGCACCTCTAAAGAGAACAGTGTCATGGAAGTGATGCATTAGGAAACTTAAGCACAAGAGGCAAAGAACTATGCCTGTTTGTGAAATGACAGATTAAAATATAAATTCAAAGACTGCAATAAACTGTTTGAGCTGCACAGTGCTGGTAGGGTCCTATTAACTATTCTATTTTTTTATAACTCACCTTTACCTTTCAGCAACACACCAGACGCAGAAATAGTACCAAAAAGAGGATGGAGCAGTACTGTGAATTTCAGGTCCTTGATAAACCATCATTCAAGGTATTTGATGTGTTTTCCTTTAGATAATGTTCTAAATAGTGTTACTGCTGTTTTCATTAAGGATAGAATGATATGGCCACATTACATTCCTGCAGGCACCATGGTTCCCTAAATGAACCATAAAGGTCATTTTCCAAGAATCAAAGGAGGAACTGTCTAATCTAGCAGCAGAAGTTAGGTGTCATTTCTCTTTGGCAAAGATGGGGGGTGGGCAGATGAAAACACTACATGCAACCCGGAAAATTTTTAACTCTGGTGTCAGAAAGGAGTTGACAAAGCAAAGTGAGGGCTGTAGAAAGAGCTCACCTATGAGGAATATTGAGTGTGGCACTGGAGTGGGGTCCTTTGCCCTTTCGGTCACTGGTAATTGGAGATTGACATCTAAAATTTGTGTGGTTTTCAGTGCAAGTTTGTAGTTGATTTGTTCTCATTCCTTCAGTGAAATATTTTGTAAAGCCACAAGAAGGCAATAGAATGAGACAGGTTCCCCAGATATTGTGAGGAGTGCCCAGTGGGTGTTTGTAATGGGAAAAATGTGCTCTTTCAATTCAGTGTGTCTTGCTGTGGCATAAAATTACAGTGAGTTCAGAATCAACTTGATAAAAGGATGTTCTGCACTGGTGAGTGCCTTGTGTATAAGAAAAGTTCTAGGTAAGACATCCTGTCTACAACAACTGGATATGTGTCACTGGGAAAGGGAGGAGAACTTAAATATTGAGAGGAATGAAATCCTAATGATCTCTTAGAAGCTGTACTTCTCCACTTTTAATACATCTGCAGTGGCAGCTATGTAAGCATCCATAGTGCGCACATTACAAAGCAATGTGTAACGCCTACTCTCTAAATCTAAATTATGTCTCTGATTCAATCAGCATTTCAACACCTAGCTCAAAGCATCAGGTGCACTGTAGTGTGTACACAAAGTGTGTGGGCAGTCTGAAAGACGTCGGCACATATGTAAGTATTCTGCCAAATAAAGCTTCAGGTTGTGTTTGGGAAAGCAAGCAGTTAGAGAAAAAGGACCACAGCCGTTCCTCTTTTTTTTTTTTTCTTTCTGTTTGAAACAGTATTTAACTTCATTTTTCTTAAAGTATGAGTGTGTGAAAAGCTACACTATTGTAGATAAAAGTATATAAAATGTAGTAGATTAAAGATTTGGAAGTTAATTTCTCAGAGGACCTTTTCCAGTCTAGACTCTATTGATACATCCTGCCAATTTGTTTGTCTGGTTTCCCTGTGAACATAACATTTGATACTGAGGCAACGTACAGATCTTCGATAAGCTCGCTGCTTCCTGCAGCACCCTGTGTTCACAATGAACTTTCTAAATACAATTCATAGCTTTCAGCTTTCTGTTCACCAAGGATGGGGATTATCCAGTGGGCTATCCAGCTTTCAGAGAAGGGTGAATCTGTTTCTTGTACTTGCTGTCCTCTAGCAACACCGGGATGGAGTGTTTGCTCTAGAAATAAGACATTTAAATCCAGAGCAGATTGGCAGTGTGTCCAGTCACAGGAGGAGCCAAACAACCCATGGCTCTGCATAATGAAGCGTACTACAGAAAAGCAGAAAAAAACCGTGCTACTGTATTTGGAGATCACCCAAATGCACTGATACAGGAGCTCATCTTGATGGATATATCCAGTGTAAGTGGTATTAGTGGAGAGATCATCAACAAGTAGATGCATGGAAAGAAACTGTACCTTCCCTGTGTGTTCAGTGCCCATTCCAAGACAGACTTTTTCACAAGGGCTTTTTTTAACCCTCCTGCCAAAAAACCCCAAACCTAAGCCAACAACTTCATGAAGCTGTACAGCTTTTCATGAGTTTTCCTCAACCATGGTAAAAATGTTATATTTAAATGTGATGTAGTTGAAGGTGCAGAGCAATCCTGCATCAGTTCCTAACATGTTATGCTGCTCTCAAGGTAGAATAATAAGTATCCTGGGAAGGTCTAATATCCTGAAATCCCTTAATAGCAGGAAGTTCCAGGACATACACATAATTTAGTGCTTTCTTCTCTGCATCATCCCCATTCTGTGTATTTTCTTCATGTGACTTCGTGCTTTTCATGTTTTCACCATGTTACTTTCATCCCACAGTAGAACATTATCAACTTTAAAATCTCCTGTTAAGACAAAGTATCTCTGAGTTGTTACTTCTGTGCTAACATGATCTCATTGACTCTACTTTCTACATGGTGGATAAATACTGCTGCACTGGTAGGATCTGATAGTCATCTTGCTTGGTACTTCATTCTTCACCCTTTGGTAGCTATCTAGATCAGTGCCAACAAACTGGAAACTGCCAGATATGGACCACTGGAGACCAAGCTGAACATAGGAAATAAAAGTCACTTCCACCAGAAACATCTCAGTAACTAAGCTGATCTTTAGGGGGTGATGCCAACTCATTAATGGCACTTCTTGCAGAGCTATTATTGCTTTTTAGTTAAGCACACAATGCAGCTGTATAATTAAGCCACAGGCACAATATGGGACAAAAGGCACATGTGGCTTTTTTGCTGTTTTTAATTTTCTTCCTTGTAGTTGTTACTGGGCCCATTCTAGTGGCAACAACTAGACATGAGAAAGAACTGTGCTTGATTTTTGCCATTTTAATTTGTAACATTCATGCTGTTTTCTGATGATACTACATTTTACTACAAGTTAGATAAAGCACGGTATTTTTTAAGGAGCCTTCATTAGTCCAGATATTTTTGTTTGAAAAAGAAAGGCAAGAAAATTTGGAATTCAGATTTTTTAAATGGCCTGGGAATAGGAGAAATCTAGGAAAACTAACTCCTGTTCTCCCATCAGATAAATCAAACCTTATTGAAACCAGCTGCAGGAATAATCAGATCATAACTTACACAGAGACGTGTAGCTACCTAATTATTTAAGATCTGAGAAGCTACCACAAGGGGTAAAGGTGCACAACAGAGCTGGATTTTCTTCCAAACTTAGTGAAAGCTGAGGACCTATCTGACCCTTGTGCAGGAAGACAGGGTATTATTGCAGGGATCCTCTTGGCTAAGCAAGGGGCTTTTAATTGGTCTGAAATGGAAACAAGTCCAAATGAGAAGCTGAAACAAGGGCAGGCAAGTGAGAGGGCACATATAAAATTATCACTTGGATGTTTACTGGTGACACAAGGAAGGCCAAATCCAAACTGGAGCTCAATTAAGGGATATTAAAAAAATAACAAGGGGCTTCCATAAGCAAAAAGAGCATGAACTTTTCCTGCAGACTGCTTGGAAGTTGAGTGGAGTTTCAATGATGATCTAAACCTTGTTCTGCTGTCCCTGGAGGTGTTCAAGAAAAGACTGGATGAGGCACTTAGAACCATGGTCTAGTTGATTGGATAGAACTGAGTGGTAGGTTGGACTGGATGATCTTGGATGTCTCTTCCAACCTGGTTGATTCTATGATTCTATGACTTTACCCAGGCTCTCTACTACCCAAACTCTGGTCTCTAGACTTGTTTCTTCTCAGAGAAGCATGTGAGCAGAATAGATGAAAAGGAAGGTCACTTTTTTTGTTCTGAAGTATTGATCGCTGGAATAGTTCTGTGTTGTCTGGGAGAGAAGTGTTTGCCCTGATTGTACACAAGCAGCTCTAGTTCAAATGCATGATATCTCTGGGCTGGTCTTAATCATTCCCCATACTCACACTACTGGGAATTGCAACAGTGTCCTTTAGCACAGCTTTCCTGTTGTTTGTGTTAATGTCACATGATGGGTAATGATTGGACGTGGACTACCTAATGTGAATGCAGGTAAGTTAGGTGCACCTGAGCTGAAGGTACTGAAAGCCATTTAGTCTAGCACTTGCTGCAAGATGAGCAGCTAATTCTTTAACTTAGTTCTGTGCAGTTCATGATGGTTCCCACATTGTTAAGATGCTATGACAACCAACAGAGCTAATGCAAAACTAGCCTTGTTGAGTTTATCTGAGATACCTTGAAGTTCATGGAGACCAGGCAAGCCATCTGTCCTTGGGAAAGTGTCTTTACACTCTCTCACTTCTGTGTAATGAATGAAGTTGAGTTAAACTATGACAACTGTACTTCAGAGTAAATATCCAGACTTAGTGAGGTTGATTTTAATTCTATGGTTTTCTCTGAAGAATCTGTTCCAGTGAGCCAGTGATTAATGTGGCACTTCCTAAACAATACCTTTTTGCTTTGAAACTGTTCTGCAACAGTAGAAAAAAATCTGTCTCTAACTATCACACTAATTTTGTCAGTGTGGTCTATAAAGGGGCAATACTTCAAATTCTGTTCTGGGCTAAAAGGGTAGCATGAAATAGTTTTCATGGAAAAGCTGTCATTTGGGCTACCTGTAGTCTCATTAGCCTTAATTACTTTGGACTAGTTGAGTTATGTTTGAGTCTATAAGGTGACAAACAAATGCTGTTTGTTCAAAACCTGGTAAGAAATTCTCTTGCTTCAGTCTCTGCCTCTCCCAAATGAAAAGTGGCATTCTTTTTAGGATGTTTTTCATATTCTGTGCATTGTGTAATAGCACAGAAAGCCTCCAGGCTTCTAACTGCATTCTGTCTTTTTTATATAGAGAGCTACAGAAATACCAGAGCAGTAGCAAGCAGTCCAACCATGTACACAACAGCTGAACTCCCCGTGGCCATCTAGACACCTTCACCCATCAGTCTGTTGCTTCCTTCAAGTCCTGTAAGTCTGGTTCACCTTTCCTTCCTACTGTATCTCTATTTGGAGATCTCTGAGGCCAGACATTACCCAGGACATGGCTTGTAGACATAGCCTGTAGTATCTTGGTGTGGCAGGCTGGTAAGCTTCCATTATTCTTCAGTTCTGTTATTGTGTAGGGTTGGAGTTGGAGGGAAGAGGCTCATTCTAGGCTGCTGCTTGCTTCATTTCATGGCATTATTCCCAACTGGGATTCCCGCTTACCTACCACAATTCTGTGTCTTGAGGCTTACAGCTGGGCCTTTTCCTAGTGCTTTCTAGCACTATTTCTGGCCTTCTCTGAGGGTATATCCTCGTTTCCTTGAAACCCTCTTCTCAACTCCCAGGTTGAAACTCCCTGGCATTGACTTGAAACCACCATTGGGATGACTTCTTCCTGTCTTCTTGCAATGATTTTTATGTAACTGAACCCAGGTATAATTCAAGGTGTCACTGGCTTTCCTTTGCTGATCCACTGTCCATCTGGTCAACAGGACTCTTTTATTGCATCAGGGGTGATCAACAGCAGTCTGGACAACTCTTTTTAAGAACAGGATCTAGAGTGAACCAGTGTTGGAATTATTATACAGTACAGTGGTTGTGAGGATAAACTCTGTCAGTGCTGCCCATGAATAAGGTGTTGTTATAACTACTTGCAAGCACCATGTTCTGTTACTTACTGAAGGTTTTCCTGCACTCATATGGAGACACTTGTTTACCTTGCAGAAGGAGCTATATTTCAGTGAATACCTTCCTGTAGGTGAGTCTCTATGAAATGTACTAAAAAAAAAAAATCCTCTGACCCCTTTCCTTTCTTTTCTGTCTCTCTTTTAAAATGTATCTCGCTGGATAAGGAATTGGCTGGATGGTCGAACCCAGAGAGTGGCGATCAACGGCACAATGTCCACCTGGAGACCAGTGACAAGTGGTGTCCCTCAGGGGTCAGTGCTGGGACCAGTGCTGTTTAACATCTTTGTCAGTGACATGGACAGAGGAATGGAGTGCACCCTCAGCAAGTTTGCAGATGACACCAAGCTGTGTGGCACAGTCGACTTGCTAGAGGGCAGGGATGCCATCCAGAGGGACCTGGACAGGCTGGAGAGTTGGGCCCAGGCCAACCTGATGAAATTCAATAAGGCCAAGTGTAAGGNCATAACTAAAATCCATTTGTTGCCTTCAAAATGCATGTGAACACACACTACTTTGTCATTTGGGGAATTTACTCCTGTTCCTGTTGGTAGCATTGCTCTGAATAAGAATCTTTTATGGACTAGGTCATCCGTGGGGCTACTTTAATTTTCATCATTACAATTGCAAAATCAGGATGAAGAAATTGCCTGCATACTTTATCTCTGCCCCTCAACATCCCTGAAGTTCTGCCTATGGTTTTCAACCAACTAATTCTCCAATAAAGGAAGAGAAGGTGGAATAAAATCTGTACCCTTGTTCTACAGAATTATCCAACCTTTAACAGTTTCTGTGGGATTCTTTTTGTTGTTGTTGTTGTTTGGTTTGGTTTTGTGGTTTTGGTTGTTTGGTTTTTTTAATGGATTGTTTGTTTTGGGGAGGTTTGGTTTATTTGGTTTATGGGGGTTTTTTTGTTTGTGAGTTTGGTTTGGTTTTTTTTTTTTATTTTTGGTGGGGGGTTTTTTGTTTGTTTGGTTTTTTTGACACTGATTCTAGCTGGCTCTTAAACTAGCCTCTTAGAGAACCTGACACATGATCACTGGCTTTGAAACAAACCCCTGAAATACCAAAACCCCCATTACTTTGTAAAACGATATTTCTGCCTCTGAGCACCATGCTGTCATCAAGTAGTAGAGATGTACGCATCTTCTTTAGTTGGCTAGGAATAACTTTTATATATCCTTGTGTGTCTGTGTGGCATTAACAAATACTTCACACCTTAAAAAGTTTCTCTCAGAAGCTTGCTTCCTCTGGCTGATAACAAATTTCTAGTAAAATCCTTAGGTAATGTAGATGCAGGGAAGGTTTGGTCAAAAAGAAATTCCTTCCAAACCATGAACGATCATTATTCACTGTGAATTACCTAATTATCATGTGGAAGTTTTTATTGTGTGGAAAAAGAAACAAGGAATTTTCTTGCCAGATCCCTCAGAAGTGGCCTAAATGCTCATTGTCTAACAGAGATCACAGATTCAGACTGCTATTCCATTGTCCAGCGTTAGTGCATGCCATAGCCTGGCCTCATAAAACAGACATTTGACTGAACAGAACCAATTAGCCCTCCATCATGGCCCCAGTTCACAATAGAAAAACCAGCTGATATTCCCTTAACTTGAAACAATGGGAGGATATGCATGGGCTGTGTAACGCTTACAAGCAAAGTAACTCTTTCCAGAGTGGGACCGTGAGAAAGTAAAGCCTGTAAATGGCCTTTCAGTGGATGAACTCCTGAAGTCTTTTATAGCGTGAACTCATCACTCAGCTGTCTGTGGATGTGGTGTTCTATAGAAAATCTCACTTCAGCTGCAACATGCCAGTTTTCAGTGATAAACCATTCTGCTGAACGATATTCTGTCTCAGCACTGGAGTTATTCAGCAACATCTTTACCCTCCAAACCTCTTTTACATTCCTTACCATGCTTGTACCTCATTCCTAATGATCTTGGAATAGCAATGACCACGGATGAGACTGTGGCAAGAAGTGCATGTTGCTTGTAACAATAGCAGTGAGACTTCATTTAATATTCTGATGCTGAGAAAATTCAAGCAAAGAAGCTGATGAGTTCAGAAATTCAACCCTTCTGTATGAATCCAGCAGTTTACTTTCTTTTGACTACTTTCTCCTCCATCTAATTGGGATCTGCCACTGTGTCTAATCTCTGGGTAGCCAGAACCCAGCGGCAGTTCCTACTAGTAACAAGACTGTGTTCAAAAGATGACCCTTCTTTAAAGTCAGCATACAGCATTGGGTTCCTTCCAAAGCACCTTTAACTACTGTTCACCACTCCCAAGTGTGAAACAGAGGCCTTTACTAGTGGTAAGGCAAACACGCCATTAACTTTGGGGAAAAAAATGCACAGCAAATCAAATCACCTACTGCTTTCAATACCTTGGGCAATGGTCCATTGACTTGATCACCAGATGATGCTGTCAATTTCCTGCATGCATACCCGCTTCATAAACATTGCTTCTCCTTCCCTATCTGCTAAATTTCCCTATAGATTAGCAATGTTTGGACACTAGCTCGAGATATGACTGCTACCTGGACAGGCTGCTACTTCCCAACTCCCTGCAAATCAGTGTTCTGTTGTCTTCTGAAACTCATTGCTAAAATTCAGTCTGAAAATTTCTTTTTACTTTTTGACTGAGTAAAAGTTTTCAGGGAAGATCACAGAATGAAAGGACTCTTTATAAATCATCTAATCCAGCCCCCAGGATGTCTCATTTCTGCTGCTGTTGCCATGGTCTGCATGAAAAAACCCTTTCCTTTGTTGAACTCCATTATGTGTCTGTCTCTCCACGTCTACTCATCATATCCTTTGCAAGAGCTCTTACAGAGAAGGTGCCCCGTTACAGAATGCTAAGAAGGCTGGTAGGACTTTGTGGTTGTTGATAGGTAGCTGTGATGTCTCTTCAAAGTGCCACTGGAAGATTGAGGAGTGAAAGACAGAGAAGGGCCATATATTTTTGTTAATGAGCAAATAAATTTTATTAATGAATTAGGTATTAGAGAGTCCCTACCTCTTCGGACTGCCCATGCAGTGATAGCAGTAAAACATCTGAAGAGATTAACTAGTTGTATGGAATTCTTCTCTTGCTGACCCATAGATGAGATCAGACATTTCTTTACTCATGGAATTTTCAGGCTATGCTGCTTGCAGGTTTTCTTGAAGATTACAAGGGGAGAAAAATAAAACCAAACAATGATGATCTAACTCATTCATGTGTCCAGAGGGAGAAGTGTATTGTTTCATTTTGTTGCATGGAAATGAGGCTTGTAATGGGAGTTAAATGGAAACCAGGAGTCAGCACTCTTGAATTCCTTAACCTCGGAAATATCTGGGTTTGGTATCTTGAGCTGGTCAAAGGTATTTAATACATTTAGAGCGTACCATTGGTTTTTTTCCCAGCTATAAGGGTGTTTTGCTTGGATTCAAGCCTTTACAAAAGTAAATAAACATGTTCTAAACTTCCATTCATTTTTCTTACAAGATCAAAGAGGAAAAACTGTCCAGATGTAAATAGCTAAACCTCTAATGAGATGATCAGTGATTTGTTTATCTCCTGTGCTATAAGCATTTAAATTAAAATATTGCAGTTAGGGCACTCTGCATTTCTAACTTGTATGGCAGGGTCCAAGCCTGCTATACACAAACCAGACAAATAACTGCAGCAATTAGCTTTCAACATAGGCCTCTAGCCTCTGACCTTTCTTGTTCATCAGAGGCAAGTCAAAAGCCTTGTTAAGCAGTATTAATTGTGCCTGGCACTTCTCTAGAGCCAGAGATGTCACAAATAGTTTTCTGCTAGCAGGAAACTGTTTGCAGGATGCAGTCTCACATGTATTTTCTGTTCAACAGGAGGCTGACTCAGCTGTACTGGAGGTGAAGAGAGTTCCGGTCTGCATCTCTCTGTGCTAAATGTGGAATTGGCAGTGGAGCACTTTGCACAGGTACCACCTACATGATCCTGTACCTTTTAACTAGAAAATGCCTTTTAAAAAAGCCCTTTACTGAGATCAATATTAATAGTTTGAGATTTGTTTGTTAGGGGGAATTTTGGTTAATGCTTGTCATTCACACATAAATATTTTGTGCAAGAGCAGCGGCAATACAGATTAAGTGCTCCTGGGACTGTAGGCTGGGCATGAAAAGCAACCACACACTTGAACCTTCATCTCTCCATTATCTACTGTATTGAAAGACAACTCTAGGAACTGAGAAACTGAGACTCTAGAACTGCTGCTGCTTTCTCTGAGGTGTTACTAACCCAACTTACTATCAGGAGCCATACTAAAACGGCTATTTCCAGACCTGTAGACCATTGCATGACCGTTTTGTGGCATTGCACTTGGCAGCATTTTTGCTGTACACTTACGTGGGTACAGGCTGAGACCTGGCTGGCTGGCTGGCAGCCTTTTCACCTAGTTCATCATGCTCTTTACTCACTGTGCTGCATCTACATCTGAGTACCACATAGTACTAATTTTCTACTTCATCTTACACTCTCATGCCATATTTCCTTCTGAGTGAATGAGTCAAAGGGTGCCAGACAGTAATTAGTTTTGCTTATGGTAGCAAATGCCACAGCACCCTTCCTGCACTAACAGGCATAGTCTAACACGGAATTTGCCTGGGAAAGCAGTTTGCTCTTTGCATAATTACAAAGAACTACTGCTCTTTGAAGATTTCTGTTTCAGAAAAGTTTTGGAAATACTGCTGATTTTCATTCTACTTTAAAATGACACATTTTGTTGACTTTACAATACCTAAAGCTTACCTTAATATCTTAACTGCAGAAGATACAGGTTTCATTTTATTGATGCATAACTGAGAGCAATTTGTGAGTGTCAGATCAAGTGGTCCAGACAGAACCAGAGCAGGGGTTTTTCATCATCCTATATCTGCTTCTTCAGCATTTACTGAAGAAGATGGGAGTGTCCAGCAGAAAAGAAACCATGGCCACATGAGATGTGTCTGCCCACAGAAGCGATCCTGGCATGTCAGGCACTCTGACCCAGGCACCACAACCAGCACGGAACATGGGATGCACAATCCTGTGTGATTCTGCCTTGCCTGGCTGACAGCTGTTACACAGCCAAGTGTCACCTGCCAGCTGGGAGCAGCTGACTAGCAGCTAAGAAGTCAGGAGGAACTTTTTGCATGGCCTCTGCATAACTCAGTGTTTCTCAGCAATTCATGGGCATGTTTAACCCACCTTCACAGTGAATGCTTACATAGCAAGGCCAATACAGCTCAGAATTTTCCACGAGGCATTGCTAACAGTTATGCTGTACATATCTAAACTCATTCAACTCCATTTTCAAGAGATTAGAAGAGGGTTTACCACATTTCCTATGAACCTAGCTTTCAAAGACTCAGAAACCTTCCAGTCCTGATCTTGTCCCAGAGTATGATCTTGGCTTTGAACTGCATTTCTCAGTTTAGTTTTTGTATGATTTGCTTTACTCCAGGGGAAAAATCTCTCCAGTTCCCTTTCATGACAACTTCTCTGAAGCAAGGATCTAAAATGTTTTTTGATTATTTTTTTTTCATTCTGGCAGTAATCCTACAGATACCATTGGTCTTAACTAGCACAACTGGTATAGAAGTTGCCAAGAGTTCTGGAAAAAAAAAATGGAGAAGAATCAAAACCCCCAGTCAGCCAACTGCATGCCAAGGAGGGAGGGTATTTGGAAACCAACAAAAACTCTGATTTGTAGTTAGGGTGTGTTCTGAGTTTATCCAAGCCATGTCTTCATTCTCATAATAAGCTCTACTGAAAACCAAACTCTTCTACCTAAAACTGACTTTTGACTTTTTAATTTAACAATAATAGCAACTTTTCTGAAAGTACCGTTTGTGTTACCCATGAGTTCAAAATTAAGACCTTATCCTGCAAGAGGGAAGAGTTTTACATGTAATTTATATAAATTTATGAATTTCTATAATTTTATAATAAAATGGGGGAGGAATTTCACAAAATTACATAATAAAACATCAGGTTGATATGTTGTGGTCATTCCATGTTAACAAAGGGGAATGCACTCTATCCTACTTAAGCTGAACAAGAGTCAAGGATTCACTTTTTGCTCTACACTGGCAGAGGCAGAGAAAATATGTACCTCTGGAGACCTATCCATGTGAGAGCTTTGCTATAGAGGGAATTTTTGCCCTATGGAGAAATACCTGGTTTTCCATTTGGTGTTCAAAGAAAACCAGTTAGACTCAATGCCTCATTTCTAGATCCCTAAACTTTTATGAGTTGATTCCTGCCCCTGGTTATGTGGTACTAATTTTGAATAATAGCTTCTATTGCAAGTATCACTCCTAAACTGGAATTTAAGACTAAGTATTGAAGACAGGTCTCTGTGATATGGTGTAAAATGAAGTTTGTGGCTATCATTTGCATTCATGTAAAGATAAGGAATCCACTTAATTATATGTTATGTGGGTTTTTTTGAATATATATATATATAAATGATCTATGAGACAGTTAATATTAAAAATTCAAACTTTTAGCAAAAGTGTTTGGTTTTTCCAGGACTACAATTTATTCAGTGCTGCAGAGCAGTATGACTTCTGTTACACATCAAAAGTCTTTCAAAAGCACATGTTGGGCTCCAAACTGTTCCTATTAAAGCAAAACATGTTCTTCCAGTGCTCCCTATCTTCTGTGCACCTTCTGATCTAGAGCAAGCCATGCACAAAAGCAGTTGTGAAGCTGGTATGAAGAGGCTGAGCCATTGCTGTGAGTAAGGAGCTGAAAGGGAGCTGCACATGGGCTGGGCTGCCCCGCTCAGCAGCACATTGTCACTCCACTTCCAGAAAGGCGCTCCTCTTGCTCTGCAGTCCAGCTGCTAGCTCAAGGCCCAGGCTGGGATGTGTGGTGTGGATATTTTGCTTTGACAGTCCAACGTCACTTTGTTTTTATATAATCAACCCTTCTTGTTATAAGCTGTTGGATTCAGATAACAAGAGTGAAAAGTGGAAGTGGCACTCTGGATACAGACTTAAGACAGAAAACATCCAGAAAATCCAAATATTTCTTGTAATCACCTGTGTTACAGCAATCAAGTGTTGACAAGTGTTTGCTGATAACTTACTTTACAGGAAAGGCAAAGTGAAAGGGGACAAGAAGAGAGGTTCTTTTGCATTTCTAATAAACCTCTTGTTAAGCCTTCCAAGGACAGATTTGTCAACAGAAAAAGTACAACAAATATCTGCAAACTGAAGAGGCTGGAAGCAAACTCACACATGCATTCACTGTACTAGGCTTTTGTTTGGAGAACCTTTCCATCTGGATGAGTAGCAGCAACAGGAAAGTATTTGAAGCTGGGAAAAATACCATGCTGCTGTCTATAAACCACTGGTATGGTTTTTATATGGAACCCTAAAGAGAATGACATGCACTACTTTTCTTTTTGTCAAATCTGAGAGCAGGCAAAACAAAATAAACTCAGGCACTCATTCCTGACATCCACCTGGTGGCTAATCCTGTGGCACATATCCCAAACATTGTGTGAGCTTTGCCCAGTGGACTGTCAGGAGTACAGCAGGACTACTGCAATGATACTGCTAATGGCACCCAGGCCACAAAAGGGAAGGTAATTAGCAGAGAAACGACTATTGGTGCAGCTAGAAAGTAGACAAGTAATCTTTTGGGTTTCAATTCATTGCCTCGTTATTTTCAACCAGTGCCTAATCTTCCCAGACCCCACTCCGTGGCTCTTCCTTTCTTCCTTTCTTTTCTTCTTCCCCCTTTCTGCAGGGACTGTGCTTTATTCTGATTCACTCCATTTCTTTCTTCTCAAATGGCCATAGGGCAGCCTTGCTGTTGCCAGGGATATAGTAAATGCATGTGACATCATGCCACCGAAAACAATCGAGCGAGTCACATTCATTCCTGGTGTAATGGTGCTGAAATCAGTAAAGCTAGACTGGGAGTAGTATGTCTTAAGCTAAGAAATTATAAAAAGAATTTTCTTTAAATAAAAGATTCTTTTAAATAGTTTTCAGGAAGAAATATGCAGGTTTTGCTTGTGAAATGCTTATTGGAAAAGGTTCTGTTGGCAATCTCAAGTGAGAGCATTGATGAGAGGTGGTAAACATAGACCATTTCGACAAGAAATTACTGAGCAACATAGCACTGTGGAAAATTTTGGACTATTTTTTTCCCCCTAACCACAAAGAGCCTCATAGGAGATTAAGAATCTCCATCTTTCAAAGGTATAGCTGTTTTACTGAAATTTAATTAATGAAGAATAATATTTTGGGAACAAGAGAAAACACCTCTGTGTGTGGATGTGGAGTGTTAGGAGTACATGGAAAGTTGCCCATATAAACAGTTCAGCAACTCTGGGATAAATTATAGGAGCATTTGTATGCATGATTGCCCATCTGTGTAAAACAAGACTTGCAGCCACACACAGGAATGATGTGCAAGTCAGACATGTGGGGCTGCTATTAAGCTGATCCAGAACAACAAAGATATATCCCATCACATCCGAGTTTGACCCTAGGAAGTTTAAATAACTCTAAATGAGTAAATAAATAGAGGAGGAGGTCTCACTGAGAGCACTAAAAGGAAACACAAGGTATGCTATCTCCATATCTGTTTCTGGGTTTGGGGGTTATTTGGAGTCAGCTCAGATTTTTGATTGTTATTTCCTCATCTGAAGGTTTTTTGGCAGTTTGAGGACAGCTGAAGGATCAGATCTAGCATGTTCCAGCTGCACAGCCCAATGTACTCCAAAGGCACTGTCAGGGATATGGGGAGCTGGAAGACTTCAAATCAGAGACTTTGTCAAGAACTTTGCCTTCCACAGCCCCTCTCTCAAGTACCATCTGCAAAATGTCAACACTATCTTCCTGAGAGAACACAATGAATTCAATGAGGCTTAATTAATTAGTGTCAATAAAGCAGATGTAGCAATTATGGTGGAAGTAAATAAGTGTACATATTGTAAATTATTATCTTCTCTGCAAAAGGGTTGTTCCAAAATCCCCATGGCCATTTCATTCCTCTCCACAATGCTATTGGGAATGCTGCTGGGGATATTCAGATATAAATGGCAGATTGATGAGGAACTAATGTACTTTTATAAGTTCAGATGGCAGAAAAACAAACAGCAAGTAGAATTCTTTATTAACCCCTTGTGGACTTGGTGGTGAAATGCAACCCTGAAGTTTAATTTTCATAGCATGCCAAATCATGTGCTGCAAGTCAGCTGCTCAGAGTTTTGGGGTTGTTTGAAATGTTTTATACCTGACAGCCTGTTTTCTGTCATCTTTTGTGTCATCTACCAATGTCATTCCTTGATAGTACAGGTGGAGAAAGTAAGGAGGCTATGGCAAGCTAAGCTGTTTCATGTGCAGATAATAATCCACCGTGTATCTTTGGAACCACACCAGAATGACAGCTTTGAAATGCAGAATTATAAGTAATGAAATGCATTTGCAATCTCTTCAAGGGGTTACAGTGTTGTAAAGGATTTGCAATGTATGAAATATCTTGCCTTGTAGACATGAGCATGATGCAAACTCAGTATAAGGGACATTGTAATAGTGAAGCACACTTGGAAAAAGTAAGATAATGTCTGAATTGCTTTTCAGAATTACTTGAAAATTCTAAAGAGCATAAATAAAGTTGGTTAGAGATCCTAGCTATAAAAACAAATGGGACTAATGTTCTGGAAGGACCAGACAATATATTAAGAAACTAAGGGTACTACTAGCTGTGAAAGGTAATGTAAGTATCACATGGAGAGGAATAGCTGGGCTGACATAACCCACAGAGGCAGCCAGGCAGAACCACTTTCTTGCTATCAACAGCTTGCACATGAGATTTTTATCTTCCCTCTATGCTCTTTTTGCTCTGCAGATAATGACAATTTTGCTGAAGGGAGTATGGGAGCTGGGATACGTTCTGTTGGAGTATAGCCAGCTCACTAATTCATGCTGTACAGGGGCCATGAAGTGGGAAAAATACACTCCTGCCTCACTGACGAAGTAAATGGATTAAGGTAGGTAGAAACATATGGTAACGGTGCTCTGAGAAATAAGTTGCAATCAGAAGTCACTGAGTCCTCTGCCTCTGAGCCTGTGTGCTTTACCCCTCAAGATGATACTGGTATCAGCCTTTGTGGAAAGAAAAGTTTCCAAAGCCCATGCAGTTTATCGCCTTTATTTCTCCTGCTGACAGCATTTTCTGGGCTACCAAGTGGAGAGTTGTTTATGAGTGTATCTTCACGGATATGGGCAGTTCCCCACCAGGGACAGTAGCAGGACTGTATTGCACTACTAGGATGAGATATTTTCAGGTTTGTGTTATGTGTTTTGTGCTTATGTGTTTTCCTGCTTGCTTTCCAAAAGGCAAGATTTAAGTGTGATTCCATCTCTGGTTTATGATGGTACACACCTTATGAGGTGAGTTTATTTTCTGTTCACAGATGTAGAATTCTTTTCTACCTGTCTCAGTCAATTTTTGTCCAAATAACATGACTGAAAGGAGAAACAGAAAAAAGCACAGTACAAAGTTTTAAAATAATTCCAAAAACCCTATTGCATAGAGATGGAGAGAAGAGGAAAGGCAGCCTCTTCCTTTCCCAGCCATAGGATGGAGAATCTGTTCAGGCATGTGATGAAGCAGATGGATAATTAGTGCCATGGGTTAAGACCTGGAGAGGCACTGCTGGTAACCTGGCCTCTGCCTTTTGGCACTTTGAAAATGTTTTCTTCCTACTTTAAATAGGCACTGGCAGAGTGTTACAGGGAAGGTATACACAAGACAGTCTTGAATTAGGGGCCGGGGCAGCATTGAGTGTCCTTGAATTTCTAGAATCCGAAAAGGAGAACATTTAAAAGAACATTTAAAACCCCACATAATCATTCTCTCAAAGTCTGAATTCTCCTCTTTTACATGGGCCATAGGGCTTGCTTTCTTCCTCTTTTCTCTCATTCAAAAAATTACTTGTTGTGTGCATCGTAATGAATTTTAGACAGTTTTTGTAAGACAGCTTTGTCAGCTTCCAGCTACACTAAACTTTCTATGATTGGAGCACCTATTCAGACAATGGTAACTTTGCATTTAATAGTTAATGACAGGTTTTACATAAACACAAAATAGAAATAATTTTCAAGAACTTAATGCTATCCAGCTTTTAGCTAGCCAGCTGTCCATAACACCACATCCCTTTTTCATAATCTTGGTTTACATTTTGCATAAAACTTAAAAGACAAGGGAAACCCTGTAATCAAGACAGTTATTCAGAAATGTTATGCAGATATTCTCCAATAACCAAACTGGGACATTTTCTTGTTTGCAAAAGTACAATTATGTGACCTGCACTTATGTAGGAATTTGAGAGTGAGTGTAGCATTGTTATTGCATGACCAAGTGTGTTTGTAGACACTGTACTATTGGAAGATGCAGGCAGGCGTCACCTTTCCTACCTCTTCCCATTTGCTTGTACTTATACTGCACCCACACAATGCTTGTAATGCCTTTCCATTTTCAATGCGCATTTTTCTCATTGTCTTTCTCCCTACCTTCCATGTGCTGCATTTTAATCAAGATCAGTTTGGGTTCATAAAGTTAATAACTTAAACCCCAGTCCAAAGAAGACAGCCAACAAACAAACATTTCAACAGACAAGACTCCTCACATGCTGAAATGTAAGTAGGAATAAACTGCATGCTTCATAACCCAGACTGTATTGGATTGACTCTTCCAATAAAAATCCTTGAACTGTTTTGGACCATGAAGCAATAAGCTATTACCCTCCCTGAATCCTTTCTTTGACTCCCACGATTTTTTTTTCAGGAAATTTCCAAAACATATCTGTTTTCTTCCAGTAGTCAATGCATGATAAGCTAAAGGCAAGTAGTCTAAAATTTGGCCAGGCTAGGAAATATCAAAATGAGGCTCAGCAGGGTAGTGTGGTTCCAGTCTTTGCTACTGGTCCTATAATAAGTTGAACAGGTTCCATCATCATGTCGTGTTCATTGAGCTTAATTAGCCAGGTTTCTCTAAGGAAAGGCAGAGGTATTGATTTACAGCACCATATAAATGTGTTTATAGCTTGGCACTAGCACACTTATGTTCACTTTTTTCCAGTGTGGATTTCAAATAAACCCTTTGCTCAAATGAGCTTAGTAACTGTAAAGTGCCTAAAGCTAAAACTGAATTATGAGAGGCAAGCTTTAGGGGTTGCAACTCAAAACAACTGGGAAAGGCTCCTGGAGTCTTCCATTAGTACCTGTTGTGATTGCTATTTAAGCATCACTGGTGGAAAAATAATTAAATAAGTAAAAGCAAACTTGGCAACACACATCACTTCAGCCCAAGCTGCCTTTGACTTTAGTTGGTGCTCACAGCCATCCAGGTCCATGTGATTGTTAGGACAGCTCCTGATTTAAACAGATCACAAATCAGAATATAACCCATTCCTTCCTCCTGTGAATTCAATTTTGAACCTCCCTATTTCTCTAGTGGAATGCAATAGCCTGGGGAGAAGATCACCAAACAGTGGTCCTTCAGCAGTGTGTTTTATGGGTCTGGTCTGGGACACAGTTACCTTTTCTCTGCCAGCCCAGGAACTGCATAGAGCTGTTTTCAGAGCCTGTCAGTGCTGCCCTGTACACTTCCAGAGGGGCCTTTGCTCTGTGCTTGATACTTCCATGTGTAACAGCAATTATCATCACTGTAGGGGTAGTTAATCAAGCAGAAAGCTTTAGTGGACCCCCAAGTACAATCCATAATGACCTATACCTGCTCAAGATTAGGTCTCTCCAGCTAAGGAGTAATATAAATTTCTCATTGCTCATAGTGTGACTTTATCTGGAATAAAGAAGGAACACCTTAATAGCCAGGGAAAAAATATATATATATTTGTAGAGAACAGAATTAATTTAAGGATAGTCAAATTTAGTATGACTGTCAGGGGTAAAAAAACCCAGTCCTATCTACTAAACTGTGGAACAATCTCCCAAGGAATGTAAGTGATGGAGCCCTGCAGTGTGAAGAATTAAATGAGCATCAGGGAAAGCCTCAGGAGAAATGCCTGAGAAGGCAACATGGACTGACTATAACAGTGCAGGGGCTATACATGGCTACAGAAGGCTGTGCCACCAACTTCTGCTCAGGCATTTTCTGTGTAGCAGAGAAACTGAGATTGAGAAAATAGTTCAGACTGGAAAAGGAGAAAGTGTGGGAAGCTGAAGGGGAGAAGGCTGGTGGGTTGTCTTGGCTGAACCTGACCTAGAGTTGCGCAAATGAAGCCACCTTCCATGGCTTGATTTCTCTTGGGTCTGGGGAACAAGACCTTTGTGCACATACAGGATTGCTTAACAGCTCCACAGTGACAATATCTGTTTTACTTTGTAGTGCAGAGTGCATGGACACCCTGGATTCTGTCTAACCACTTAAACTGAGACACTTGCAATTGCTAGTTTCTGGCTCCTTGGCACCAGCCATGTGCTGGTGGACTCTGTTCAAAGTCTCATGGTTTGGGTCCGTTTAGGAAAAACTTGCTTGTTGCCACTCACCAGATATGCTGCAGGGCTCAAAAACTAGACATGTTAAAAACAATGAATGTAGCTACTGTATTGGCTCTTCTGTATATGTTGGCATTTAATCTCCAAGAACGAGGCTGGTACCGTTTATATTTCTGTTTGATATATTTCATGTTCGGTAAAGCTTCTCTCCTATGAATTTTGCTTTTACTTGACTGACCTCACTTCTGTGGTAACTCTTTTCCCATCAAGGTTCAGTCCTGAGGTTCAGTCTTGGCTAGTCTTGATTAGCCAACAGCTGGGGATCTACACAAGGTGGGAGACCCAAGATATCACCAGAGCTCTGCTAGCTGGTTAGGTGGCCCAAAGAAGGTTCCTCTCTCAGCCCCACATCCTTTTATAGTTGTAGAGATAATAATTCAGATTGGCTGTGCATACTTAAAAGAGCTCAGGACTCTTAAGCTGGAAGGTGATCCTGCTTTCTGTATCTCTGTCCCCTCCTTTCTTTTGTGTAGCCATAGTAAAGTGTTTACACTGCAAAGAAGTGGGGTTTACTTAGTTTTGGTTTTAATTTTGTCAGAATTTTTTTTCAGTTTACTACAAAAGCAGTCACTCAATGAAAGCTTATATATGTTATCTCTTGCTGCAAAGGAAGAAATGTTTTCTGCTGCAGTGCACACACTCTTAACTAAAAAGTGTAGGTAGACCTTGGAGATACAGCAGCCTTGTGTCATCTGCAGAAAAATCTGTCCTGCTCAGCCAAATTGCCTCATAGGAATACAAATGCCAAAATGCCGTGACCTTCATGAAGTTGGGCCTCTTGCACAGTATTTTTTTCATTTGTGGGAAATTGAGACAGCACTTCAGCAAAGCAGGGACTCAAATCACAGCACCTCCCTGCCATGCACAGGGTCACCAGAGATGTCTGAGCCTGCCAAAATCTGGATAATCAACCCAGGACGCAAGATGAATAGTTGTGATAGAAACCGAATCTTTCCTTTGCTCTTTTTATTTTCTGCCTTTTCTTTGGATTTGCTTTCCTCTCTTTTCTTCCTTTGCAATTGTCAAGGAAGCATCTGTGAGTTTTCTGAAACAAATGTTACACATTAAAAGCCCACTGCTGCCTGCCAGAAAGGAAAATGGCATCTTATTTGAAAACAATATGTAATTGTTATTGCTGTCTTGTTGCAAGTTATGCGCTTGAAAAACGATAGGGACTTGTTTAGTAGCAACTGATGCTAGGGAAAAACGATCAAACTAAAGCAGAACATTAACTGTTGCATTATCTTTAGGAAATCCAAGTCACAGTTTCAGACAGCAGCATACAATTACCTGGGCATTATGCTCTTAGATACGTTTATGATCACTTAGGAAAAAGTACAACATTTTTCCATGCTGCTTTTGTCTGTCTTGATTCAGTTTGGTGAAATGCAGAGATGTGCTGGGATAATGTCTGTCCATTCATGTTCTTACTTTGTGTCATGTACAGGCCTTGCAGCAGCGACGGAGACTCAGGTTCTAATCAAGGTAAAACAAGTAAACTGACTTGGGTAGCAGACCTAGTACCAGTACTATACCATCTTGGACAACAACTACAGGGCCAATGCTGATATACCTGTAAGTACTATTTTCAGCCTAAGTTGACACCTTAACACCTATACTGCCAAGCAGACTTGCTCAGTCACAGACTTTTTTACTGTTCTATTTTAATGTTCCCATCTTTAATGTATTTTGTATTGCCTTTACTGTTCATATTTTATTTAGTATTTTTGGTTAATTAATATTACCAGGTTTTTACAAAGCAAGTCGGGAAACACAGAATAGGACTACTTATATAAATACATTTTAATCATAAATTATGGAAGGATTTTATAAATGCTGGCAAAAATAGTATGCAACAAAATGTGGCAGCAAACGTAAAGTTGCTATTGCTCATTCAAGAAGACTGGGACCATAATTCACAAGAGGTGAAAGCCCTAATCACAGTAGAAGTCCATTTTTAACTCCAGTACTATAACCAATATGACAGAAGAAAAGAGTTCTGAATAAAAACTGTAATAGAGTTTTAGCCATACTTTGCTGTTACTGTCGTGTTACTGCAAGTATCCCCTTAAGAGTCTAACGAGCATTTTATTTAAAAAAATACTATTTCAATTATAATTTAAATATATTTCATTTATAATTTAACATTATTATAGTAAAAGAAGCTCTGACCTTGTGTGATGTGATTTTTCCCAATAGCTGATTATAGAATTCCGGAAAAAGGCTGAGTAAAATGCTCCTATTTCCATTTTGACTCCATCTCTAATAAACACAGCAATGCCCATGATGATTATAGCTCACTATTTGTATTGTGACACTATCAAACCACTCCTTTCCTAGGTTAGAAATTGTCAGATAAGGTCCAAAATCCTTTGTTTACAGATCACGGGCACATGATGAGAGGTGAACACTGTTGATATAGCAAGACTTCATCTGTGTAGAACCTTCTAAAGATACTCGGCTCATATTTTGTTTTCTCTGAAACAATGCTCCAAGCACATGCAATTGTGACAGCAGACTGGGAGGTGTAAGATAGTACATACTACAAGTAAGTCTTATTTATTGTCAACCCACCCGTGGTTCTATGTCATGCTTAGGCACTCAAGTGCTATGTTAAACTTCTCATGCTTTACACTCTGCCCCCTGAGTCAGTTTCTTGGTAACAACTAATAGTTCAGCTAGCAAAGAGCATTTCTTCTGTAATAACTTTGAGGTGAGGGATAGGAAATGCACATACTTCCTGAAATGGTCTGCCAGGTGAAGCTCTTCAGAGAGCTTTTCTCCGTGAAAGCTCTGGAAATGCTCTGGTCAGGAGCTAAGCACATCTCCTGGGCAAGCGTATATGCACTTGTTTTTAACATTGCAGCCTTAAGAGTGGAAGAATTGCTCTAGTTTTGGACTCTGAAGCTGGAGGGTGTTGGGGGGAGGAGGCTGAAAAGTTGCTTTTTGAATTGCAGAACTAAACTACAGAATATTCCTCTGATTGCTAAAGCAGGAGGCAGAGTCTAACAATTTTTTCTTTAACTAGACTTCTAACATTAAAATCCACATAGACATTGCAGCTTACACATCCATGTAAAATTTGTCTTCTGAAGTATTTATTCGTTCTGCTAATACTATTTTTGGATTACTGATACAAACACACTCAGTATTCTCCCTCTGAACTCAGGAAATACTGAAACATGTTTTAGTGTAGAAGAAAGGATTCTGACATTTAAAAAAGTGAAATATGGACAGAGTCATGTTTGCCCATCTCATCTTGCCAGCCCTATGCAAGAAGCAGTGACTGATGATGCTGGGTCTTTTTTCCCAAAGAGAGGTGCTGGATGTGAGCCTCATGTAAGAGCCTGATGGGTTAGTTTGGATACCGATTAAGCAGTGAATCACCATAGTGCTGCTTACTGAGATTTCAATGCTCAATGATTTGACCAAGCCAAATTTCAAGAGTCTGGAAGCCAAGTTCCTAAGATGTCGTTGGCAAGGAAAGCAGCTAATACATCCATCACGCGTAAGAGGTGGCTGTGAAGAATTTGTCCATGCCCTCCCACTGGTGGGAAATTTCCATATACACTATATAGCAGTCGATGTCTTTATACCACATAGACTGTAACTGAAACTAGCGGTGGAGCTTGTCTTTATTAAGACTGATTTACCATTAATAGAATATAAATATGACTGAGTGCAATGGCTTAAATCCCTGACAGCCTCAAGTTTGCCAGCAGTGGATTTCCATGCCTTTTCAGCTGGGAACTGGGAACATTGGCTGAGTAGAGAGCATTAATGTGCCGCAGACGGTGCCTCAAGATTTCCTGTGCACACGTGCGCAGAGGAGCGATGGTTGGGGAAAGCTTTGGTTTTCCATACTCCTTGAGACACCGATGGAGGAGGAATCTTGCCCATTATACTTAGGGTGTCAAGCACTTTGCAGAGGGCCCATAAAGGCACCTCATCACCTTTGCTGTAACACCTCATAGGCCCTTGTTAGCTCTTCTCTTTTTATGGTCCTGTAGGTAAAAGAATTGATCTTATTTAAATATCCCTGAGGCTAATAGCAAGAAACTATTGAACTGCATAAGAAAAGACTTGACTACAAAACCAGATGCATACGTTCACCTTGGGGATAAACGTCTTATGATACAGGGCAAAACTGTCCAGCTCTATTGAACAGCAGTGCAAAGCAGTCTCAGCACAGCCAGAAGACAGTTGACTTGACGCCAGGCTGAAGGAGAGCAGCATTTGTCCGAGGATTATCATCAGGCCCCTCACAATCACGTTTTCACTTATTCCTTGTGGATGGGGACTTGTTGACAATTCCCTGAATTTCAATTTGGAAGCAAGAGTTTCATGTCTGACCTTGTATCTCCAGCGCCATGTGTCTGCCTGCCTCACCCACACGCTTTATATCAATCCTGTTCCCTTTTATTTGAGGTACATATGATGTAAGCTAGAGTAGCAAAGCCTGCTCATTCTTCTGGTTTGTTTTTGGCTTAGAGCATTGTCAGTCAGTCCCTGATTTTAGTTTCTGCATTCACTGCACTTCTTTCATAAAACTGCCTCAGCAAATTTGGATGACCAATAAAGGGTGAACTTTCTCTCACCCTCAGCTGCTCCAATCTGATTTTGTTAAAATCCCATTGGACTGAACAAATCCAGAAGATATTATTAACAATTTTAAATGGGTCAAAGACTTTTTCATATGTATATCAGAGAAAGAGTTTTGTCTGAACTTAATTTAAATACTCTGAAAACCTCTGAAGACCTCACAGTAATTATTACCTTTATTACCTTCACTACTAGGAAGCGACAGTTCCTAGCAGTGGCAGTAGCGCTGCTCTCAGGAAGCTTATGCGTGCTTTCTCCAGCCACTTGTAGAAGACATCCAAGGACTAAATACACTGGTAAGCGTTTAATATGTAAAGCACCTTCTGACAGTCACAGAGGCCACATGTGGGCCACACATGGGTAGTGTCTGGTACCCAGATGAAGCAGTGTTTTGTGTTCTAAGAAGTCACTACAAAATTTATCATCTCTAATTTCAGTATTATAGTCCTCAAAGTCACAGGAGGATTAAAAGTGAGAGAAACAAAGACTTAATTAAGAAATCAGCTGGGCATTAGGAGTGACAGACCATCCAGTCTAAAGACCATTCACTGAGAAAAGCAACATATAGATGGGAATGAAGAGATACCTTGACAAGAAGCAACCTAGAAAGTTTTGACTCTGTTGTGATTTGCTTTATGTTTTCCATCACATTCATGACTCTACCAAAATAAGAAGAAAAAACAAAAAAAAAAACCCCAAGTTATTTCAATGTAAGCATGTAAAGAACTGGCATCTTTCCTGACATCTCATAAAATAAGTTGTAGCTCTATGCAATTAAGTCAGTTGGGTTATGGTGTCCTGCAAATTTAGACATCTATAATAGGAGTGCTGACAAGCCCTTCAGTGTAGCAATGCAGTGATGCCCACTCAGAAAATGAAGTAAAACTCCTGGGAAATAATTAAAGAACATTCTGGTTGGCTTGTGATGCAAATACAGTTTTTTTCAGGTTATGCATAAATAACCTGGAAACCCATTGAAAATCAGGAAAAAAGTACTAAAGGAGACTGACTGATGTTTGTCCAAATGGCCCTGAAGGGAAAAGAAAAGGCTGGAAGGTGAGAGGACAGGAAGGTTTCTAACTAGCTGTGTTCAGGAAAAGCTCTCTCTCAGTCTTCCTAAATTTTTATTGTTGTAGCAACTGTTCTGTAGCTGACGAAGACAAAACTAACCTGTCTTTTAATTGATCCTCCTCCATCATCTGGAAAAATGACAGTAATTATGGCTTTGGATTCACGTTTCACTAATTCAGAATCTTGTCAGAGAACAGCATTTGTATACACAAATGTGTTGTTCTCACTAGCCTGCGGCTGTATTCTATGTCAAGCCAAGCTTTTTGTATGTTACCTTTTAACAGTGCTACATGTACTAGAGTGTTCATTACATAGACCATTTCCAATTCCAATTACTGCAAATTAAAGTCAAGCAATTTCAGTGAAATCAGCAGAGACTACCTAGATTTAAACAGATCTGTCTGATGCAAGAATACAACTTTATCCTGTAATCTAGCTCTCTGAGTTCACTAATGACTGAAAGACATTAAGGAAAGCATTCCTTCCAGCTATGTATAGTAATTCCCACATGAAATGCATCCTGTTTTCTGCTGGCATGATGAAATAATGATGGCCAGTGATAATACTGCGTAACTATATCCAAGACTTAATGCTCTCGTGCACAGCTTTCATGCTTTGCTAGCTCAGTGCCTCCAACTGTTCTTCAGCTGTGTTACATTTTGCTTCAAGAAGCAAATTTAGTGCAAAAATACTGAGGGAAAAGAAATTAGTTTATTGTTGATTTCTATCTAACAAAGCAGTCTTTTGGTTGTTTTGTCAATACTGTATATTTAGGAGGTAGGTGACCTTCAAGGAAGAGAGACAAAATCAAGACTTGATAAATTAAAAGACATAAGCTAGAGGGAGGAGTCAAGTCATCAAGTCTTCTTTTCCTCTCCTTTCCTAGTCTTCCTTATACAGCCATAATACACTAAAGGAGTGGTTTTGAATAGGTCCACAGCTGCAAGAGTCTGGACGAAATGAATGAGAAATATGTATATATATATATAAATATATATAATTTATATTATATATAATATATATAAATATATTTTATATGTGTATATATAAATATTGTATATATATATGTATATATAAATATATTTTTTATATATATGTGTGTATATATATATATTCTAGTCTTGAGGTCTGTGGTAATGGGTTGGACTTGATGATCTTTGAGGTCTCTTCCAACCTTGGAGATACTGTGAGAGATATATATATAGATATATATATAAAAATAATTATCCCACACCTGGTGGTCCAAGTAGGTACATTTGTGAGGCATGAAGGAGACACAGTCATGTTTAAATCCATTTTTTCCCTTTTTTTTTTTTAACGTGCTGATGTTTAAAACAGTATTGTTTAATGGTACAGTGTATTTTCTAATGTACTCTAGAGACTCTTAATTAGTGCTTAAGCCACTTGGAGGGATTATTCAATATTTAAATACTTTCTACAGTAAATGAGGGAATCTCATATTCCCAGTGGTGGCTGCATGAACATTCTTGCAATTGCTTGTGGTTTGAGTTGCCTGATGCAATGAGTTCTGTATTTCATGAACCACTGTGAGAGAAAATCATGTGCTAAAGGTGTAACCCAGCAATGAATCAGTAAGTAGCTACTCCTCTGAAGATCAGCTCATTAAGAAGCAGACATCTGAATGAAATAAGGTTCCTGGGGAGTCTGTGGCACCAGACATGCCAAAAAAAGAGAGGCATGAAACCTTGTTATATGCCATGACCAAGCAAAAGGAATTTTTACCTAGGCAGGATTAGTGGTTAATATTCTGCTCTTGTGCTTCGCGTATTGAAACCCCAGCATGCTTTTGTTTATGATCTGGTTCTCATTCAGAACATTTACATGCAACTGACTGTTCAAGTGGCTCAGTCACCTCTGGTACAAAACAGAGCTGAACTGAAATGCTAAAGGCTGAAGCTTTGTTTGCAACATGAAGGAAACGCACAGAAAAATATCCTTTTTTTTTGGTGGTTTTTTTTTTTTTTGTTTGTTTGTTTTCCCCTTTGATAAAAGCCTTGCTGCTATCTTCCTCATAAACTAGAAGAGTGTTGGGTGGACCTATTACAGCTGGTAAAAAGACTTCAAGATTATTTAGGTCTTACCTTACTTTTTTAACTTTGTTTGTTACTTGTGGATAGCTGAATGACACCGCATTGAACTTAGAAATACGCAGCAATATTCACAGCTTAATGAAATACTTCACATGCCAATCTCTGATCATGATACAAAAAGACCAAAAAAAAAGAAGAAATTTGAATTCCTTTAGACAATTTCTTGGAAAAGAAGAACAGGCTCTGTTAAGACATATGGCAAACAATCTTTTGTGCAGAATAGCAAACTAAAACACAGCACTACTACCATGTGTTAAGAGACGCTGTCCTTTTCCACGATATAATTAAAGCTCCGCTCTTGCCACAAGCAGCAGGTACCAATTTGAACAGTTGCAACAGGGCTTTAACACATAATGCAGCTACTGTGAGTCACAAAGAAAGGACAAAAAAATGCATAAAGGGCTGAAATACCATGAATTAAAATCCCAATTTCCCAAATATTTTTTAAGTTACTATCATGTAAGTTGGAAATTCACAAAATATGACAAGTAAGTAAATAAGTGAGAATGCCTGCTACACTCAGATGTGTCTTTGCCAACATATGCCTAAGTAGAAGCAGGTGTCAGAGTTAAGTTCAGATCAATTAAGCACACATTCTGGCTGGAGTGAGGAATAAAGCCATAGATAGAGTGGCTGTAAATCTGCCACGGTTTGGATTTTCTTATATTTCTTATATTTCATGACTCCATTATGTAATCGTCCTGTTGGGATGTATCCATACTGTACACACAAAAGTATGCATTACTGTTGTTCCCAGAACAAAGTATCTGTAGAAACCACTGTATATTGCTCTTTGGTATGCTTAGCAGACATGGTCCAACAAGTGAACAAAGACTATAATTTCAAATAACTTGTTCTATCTTGACTAGATTCTGTCTTATGGTTCTGTTATTTAGGATAGTCCTGGCTTCATGCAAGCAGACCAAAGGAGGTGTGCAGGGAAATCCGCTGGAGACAGAACAGCAGCGCAATGGTACAGTGATCTATTTGTTTATATTTTGCTATTGCATATTTGAAAAGGTCAGACTCGAATAAAACAGCCAAGATATGATATTCCTCTGAGAGGAAGAACATGGTTTATGTGTCTCTGCTCTGCCAAAAAACTATGGAAACCAATGCCTCATTTTGTGAATAAAGATGTAGGCACAAATACTGCCTCGGGCAGGGTGAAGACCACCCTTGGACAGAAGTGTTTAGGAGCTGCAGTGGTGAAAGGTTGGGGGGGTGCTTTGTTTTGCAGAACATTTGGGTGTGTATAACAGGCCTGTCTAAACAGAATTGGTGTGTCTGATGGGTGATCCAATATTCCACGGAGGTCCTCTATTCAGAACTTGTTTTCTTTCCACACTTACCCTACTTTGTGTATTGTGCTGGATTATGCTGGTTTCATAAGTGGCAGTCACAGTTACTGTCCATCTGGATATGTTTTGAGGCTCTATAAAGTTTTAACAACTGTGAAGGGGGAAAAAATACTAAAGTATGCAGCCAGTCTGAAGTGGTTATCTTGAGATTTAACCTACTGTCGCCAGGAATGCACAAAGCGTGCTTCATAACCAGTGTAAAGCTTATTTAGATTTGCAGTCTTAATAATATAGCAAAAAGTATCCTCTTAAGAGGGAAGAGTTTATCTCTTTGTATCTGTAACCTCTTAATGAATGAAAATAGTTATAATATTAAAATCATATCAAGGCATCTCTACACATTTATTCTTGATTCAGGGCGTGTATAACTGAATCAGATACTTGGTTAACTCTGGCACTTGTCTTACTGCTTGCTTTTTAATAAGTAGATTTTATGCTTTTCAATATCCTTTAATAAGATTTTGGTTCACTTTGTAATTTATTCTCATGCTGTTCATTATAGAATGCCAATCAGTTCTCAAAACTCTTGTGCATGCTTGTCACGTTTCTTTCATGTTTAAAAAGTCCTCTTTTCCATTTCTGATTTTTCAGTGCTTCATGATTAGAAAGAAATACCAAACCAAAAAACATACAAATAAAACCCCCAAACCAACACTTGCAACAATAGAGAGGATAAGCTTAAACTTCATATATGTTTCGTGACAAAGAACGGTTGTCACCAGTGAAATAAACGTGATATATTTGAACTGACAGGCCATGCCAATAAATATTTGGAAAATAACACAGCTTGAACAGATGTCTGTTACTGGTATTTGTAATTCCATGTCCTGAATTCTACAATCCAATTCCTGACATTGCCAAAAAAACCCCAGCTTTCAGTTCTCAGACTTCACCAGTTGAGGAGTAAGATCCCAAGTTCAGCAGAATGAAATTCCCTGGTAGAATCACTAGTATATTACAGCAAGTGGCAGGAAAAATAGATAAAGTCAGTAAGGCTTAGACCAATTTTTAAGTTTAAAAATAGGCAGATATTTGTGTCAAGGTCAAAGGGACATGAGGGCTTTGGGGACCACATCTCTCTGCCTTCACATCGTAAAATAATAAGTGGCTTAACTCTAGAGAGCCTGGGTTGTTTGTGTACTGCTCTGAAATAAGCAGTACATAATTTAGATGCAGCCATGGCTCTCTTCATGTAGAGCTGAGCCATCACATGTGAGCACAGAAAAGCGTGGGACGCTTGCTTTGGTTTACTGCAGTGCCTGGAGCTGCTGCAGGCACTGTCACAGCTCAGGGCTCTACTCGACTCCTGCTCCAGGACAGCCCATGGGTGACTGCAGCCCATAACTTCCAGTAATGAATTGCAAACCCATAGCTTTCAGGATGGCACAAATGAGCGGTGTATAAGTGTATGGCCACCAGCGCCAGGTCTGTGCTGTGCTGGGTTCACCAGTGCGGGAGGAGATTTATCGGTACGGCCGGTCCAGCTGGATCTCGAAGCCGGAGCTGTCACACCTTTCTGCTCAGCGAGTGGCACAAAAGTCCTGGTCCCTGGCGTGTCAGTGCACTGCCCCATTACTCCACCCTTCAGCCAGCTCCAAATCATGCTGTTGACCACCTTTGCTTTCAGCTGGGCTTTTTTTCCCTCCTGATGTATTGAGGAATACATAGCAGAAGAGAAGCCAAGTTACACAAAACCGTCTCATTCTGATATATTGGGCAGTTAGTTACCATCAGCCCCCAGAGGAAAATAATACCTGGGCTGAGAACAGTGTCCGGGCTCTTCGTACAGCAGCTGAAACTGTGCCTGCAATTGCAAATGTGATTTAAGCCTCTCTTGTTTGTGGGCAGCTTTGTGGTACTTCATCCCTTGGCTATCCCACATAGGCTGATATTTTTTTTTCTTTGCTATTCGTAAGAGAGGATTAAACTACATAGGGCTGCAGAAAACCTCTCTTGCTGTGGGGAGAGAAAAGAAAAAAAGTTACTTCGGGACTATCATAAAACAGAGATGCTGTTAGATGGGTGAAGGATTTTTCCTGTAGCTTCTTAGTACCCAGCTGCAATAAATTGTGAGAAGAGTTTGGAGGAAAGAGACCTAGGCTAGGCACCAGGTTCAGTGGTTTGGAAAACCGTGCAGCATAGTTAGTGGCAAATCTTTCCATGCTGACAAGTTCTGCCATATTATACAGGTTTGTTTTTTTTTTTTTTTTCTAAAGCAATATTATAAATCAATGTCAGGTCATCAGCATTCTCACACTCTTCCAAAGTATTTTTGTGTCTGCAAAGGTTCCCACTGGACCTGTAGGCCTATAGCATACTATATAAGCTCCTTTAATGGGGCGTGTAGTGCTGAACTGTGCTCTACTGCAACGTTGCCACCCAGAGGAAAAGGTGTGAGGAATGAGGTGATCCCAAGAGTTACAGCTTAAGGATACCATGAGACTTATATTAAAGACCACCTCTAGTAATAAAGTGTATTAAACCATCATAGCAAGGTAAGCACATATCTTACTTAAACAAAAACTTTTTTTCCAGAAAGACTGATCAATTAATTTGGTTAATAAGATGGTAAATCATCCTGTTACTGCACATGCTATGCTGTCTTCAATCTAAACACTTAGCATGTATTTACTGCTTAAAAGCTCTTCACTCCTCTAGGCTAAGTAAGTCTTGTTAGTTCCATTTTATTTATAGAGGAGCCATGTTTAAGGCAATTTGCCTAACACTAAATTTCAAATTCTATATGAAGATCCCAGGATAAATTAGTAAGATAACATCAGGACACTCAAAACTATGTCAACCTCCAGAGGACCATATTGCAGCTGAGAACAGCTGCAATGCAATGTGTGTCTTGATCAGCCCACTGGGAGTCACCTTTCCTTTCCTTTGGGTAAGTGAATCTTTTCCATCCTTCCTTTCTTAAACTGTGGTGGAATACTTTCAAGAAATGTTAACGAGTGAACTTAATTATCTTCCATTTTTTATTTTGTGAGAATCTTACTTGTTTGTAGCAGTTGAAATTATTGTCACTTCCAGCTAACAGCATGACTACAGTCCTGATAAGAGGAATGGTGTCTCAGATGCTGGGGTTACCAGCATCACAGAGGGTTGCTTATGCTGTACCACCACGATGCCACACTGCTCTTACGCTGCCCTGCTTTGCTGAAGGTCAGGAGATCAAAGTTACATCCATGCTAAAGGATTTGAAGTAAAACAGGCTTTTTATTTTCAGACCATCTCAAGGGCTTTTGAAAGCAGGAGGAAACAAAATGACAGTTAATGGATCTAGGAGGGCTTGACCTGAGGATAAGGTTAAGTGGTGTAATAATCTCCATACTGAACTTGGTGCCATACAGCAGCTTCCCTAATGTGTTTGGTCACAAGGTGAACCACTCTGAGCAAACCTCACAGATTTTCTGCCCATACCACTTAGAGCAAAGCATAGAGTTCTGTGAAACACAGGAGCCCTCTCCTGAGACACTTTCCTTTTCTTCATTAAAGACTTCTTTCCTCTGTGTTGTGCTCAGTGATAACCTTGCCATATTTCTCACTTCTGTGCATTCTCCTTTCTTTAGTGCTCTGTTGTTTGCCTGTAAAAGCAAAATCTATCATATTTGCTAAATCTGAAACATTTCGTAGTTAGATTATATTTTTTTCTTTGAGAATCAAAAAAAGTTAATGCACAAGTTCTCTTTCTTTGACTTTGTTCTTAGGGCAGTGTATGGTCTGGCTGAAGACTTGTGTTTTTTCAGAGAGTGTTGGATGGGGATATCAGTCAGACATTTTTTTCTTCTTTGGAAGAAAGATAAAACTAGCTAATGAGTTGCAGAGTTTCTCTAGGCAATGGACTCTTTATGCTGTTGTTAAGACCAACATAGGCAATATTAAAGAAACCTCATTAAGGAAAAATGTTTTAATGTCTTTCTCTAAGAGACATTACACATATCTTCCCAGTGCAGGGAAAAAATAGCTGAGTTAAATTTGGAATTTCTCTGAAGTACGAAAGAGACTCTCAGCTAAGAGAATCCAAAAGTGTTTATTTCCTGATGTCTTGGGGATGATTCATTTCCAACATGTCCCAGCTCAGCTCAGCCATACCATTGGGTATACCACTGGGTTGGAGAAGCTCTTTACCTTGCAGGAATAACACTGACTTCCCTTCATTAACATACAGTGGTATTTCAGTATATAGAGAAGTGATAGTCATCTGATTAAAAAAAAACCCAATCAAACAGGAAATAGAGGCAGGAAAACTTACTGTGCTGAAGACAGAAAGTGAAGGAAGCTCTACTCATGCCTCATGTAGAGCTCTACACTAAGCAAGATGACATATTTAATGTCATCAGGATGAAGTATTAAGTAATAAACATAACTGAAAGTAGCTACCTTGAAATACTATATACTTTCAGAATATACTACCTGATATTTCAAAAGATCAAATTACAGAACTGATAACAGGATCAGTCAAAAGAAACATTGAACTGATAACAGGATCAGTCAAAAGAAACATTGGGGTAGGAGACCAACATTTGGTACATAGACAAGGAAGGACTTTCATATGACCTAAAAAAAGCAGATGGAGCTTGAGTAGTAGGCTCCATGGCCAAGAAAAATTGGAAGGAATTGAAAACCAGAAAATATAAAAATTATCTTAGAAAGTTGCTAATCTCCTAGACAGGATGAAAAGGCTACTAAGAACTGGTTTTGAAAATAGTATCAGCTGCAATCAAAAGGTCTACTGTATTCATAACAAAGGAACACAGAAAATCATTCTGACTGCCAGTGAGCTCTACAAGAACAGAAGTACAATCAGAAGTTTGAGAGAGATTTACAAAATTACTCCCCCTTTTAAATTTAAGTGCTCTTATGAGTGAGGGAAAGGAGGGAAGGGATTCAGAAGTGGATGCAGGTTGTTTCTAGTGCAAGGATTTAAGATAGTGTGGGTTTGTTTGCATTCAGAAAAGAAAGCTGAGTAATCTATCATCTCAGCCCATTGTTCCATAAAACTACTGCTATCCTAAAGCAGTCCTGTGTGATTGGTCTCTGAAGCAACTCCTGAGTTACAATCCCACAAATAACATGGGATTTCTGTCTGTTAATGTTCTCCAGCAAGCTCAGCCTTTTGGTTTAATTTAGACTGTAGCTGTCAAGGCTCATGCTTTCAGCTCTGAAATCCATTGTGTGACCCGTTTTGTTGGCCAGAGGAATCACTGTATAAATACACTTAAAGGATTTTTGTGTCAAGTGATCTTGTCTTCTATTTAAGCCTTAAAAGGTCAATGCATCTTCAGTTTGGCTGATTTCCCTGAACTGAGGAGGAACACAATAGTGTGGAGAAACCACACTCACCCCAACCCACAAGATAGTTAACGATTGAGGTGCTAATGCATGATCATTAGGCTTTCAGATTGACACTGCAGTCTGGGGGAAGAAAAAGGGGTTTTGTGTCCTTGATATCTCTTTTACAAGACGGTGAGACCTGGAAGGAGCTCACCACTCTAAGCCTATTCTTCATAGACATATTCCCATAGGCACGCTTTCTGACCAGTCTCTAAGTAACCTTAACTCTGCCCTTCTGTTAAGAGCCCCAAACCCACTTATTTTATACCAACCTGTGTGTAGTTTTAAGTATTTTGCTATTTATATAAGCATATAAATCTAAATCAAAGATACACTGAGACAGAAGAGCACTTTTAGAAAATCACAGAGAAAACTATAATTAAAGGAGGTCTGAATCTGATGTAAAAACCAAAGGTGCTGAAAATGTAACAAATTGGATTAATCTATTTTATCAAACACCTTGATTCTAAGTGCTAAAAAACATTCCATTGCAGGAAAAAAAAAAGAAAAAAAAGATTAAAAAAAAAAAGGTTTAAAAAAAAAAAGGTCAAAAAAATTTAAAAGGTTAAAAAAAAGGTTAAAAAAATAAGAAAGGTTAAAAAAAATAATTTCAGAGTCTTAAATAAAACAATAAGAAGTGTAGCAGAAAGGATAATGAAATGTTGGAAATTATTTATGATGTAATGGATCACTCTATATATATTTACAGAAAAAAAATAACCAAATTACCTCAGTTTTAATAATCATACTCCCAGTGACTGCAGATGATGAGGAACCTTTAAAATGTATGTGCAAGACTGGAAATGGTTATAAAAGATCAGAGGCTTTCCAAATGCACTGTGTACCAGGTCTAGCGAGTGCAATGCCAAGAGCAATACATGAAATCTGATCTGACAGTTTCAGAATTTTCCTTTGTTTGAGGAGATCCCTGTGCAATGAAAACATACAGCTCCATGCCAAAACTGAAGAAACAGTTAGTGGAAAGGACTCAGAGGTAACAACCACTAGTTGGTTTTTCACTGGCAAAGTATAAAATGAAGATGAAGAATTAATTACATTACGAAATCCCAAGGAACATGGTTTAGATTTAAGGACTCTCCTTTTAAGCAGTCAGCTGGGAGGTTGGGGTAGTACTGTTCATGCAGATGTTTGGAAAGTGTTTCACAAACTCTGATTTTGGAGAGTGCTTCTAAAGGCTGTTGCTCTTCCACTGCTCTGTGCCATCTCCAATTTATCTTAAGTATAAAACAGGAAAAATAATATAAACTACAACTTCCAGTTAAATAGGAGGAATCTTTTTAAAGAAATGCAAAAACCCATAAGATATTATGGTCCAAATCCTTTAGATCCATAATCTATAGTAGGTTGACAGGTCCCCTTTCACCTACAAGCAGTAAAAAAGAAGTAAAAGCCAATCTGTTAAAAGTCAGCAGGTTTAATTCAGTCCCTTGGCTCATATTGGCTACATGTGAACACTGCGCAGAACAGTAAATTCTTACGCTGAAATCTTGGGAGTTTAGACCTGATTGTGTGGCTTATCTTTACAAATGCAGTTCTATATTACTTTTTGGCTGAGAGTCTGCACCTGGTAACAGCTCTTTCTTACAGTGCCTCAGCCCATCACTAAACATTAAGCACACAAAGTGATTAGTTAAATAAGATCTCAGGTAAAGGCAGAATCATAGAATCATAAAATGATAAGGTTGGAAGGGACCTCAAAGTTCATCTAGTTCCAACACTCTGCCATAGGCAGGAACACCTCCCACTAGTACAGGTCAGAAATGTTTCTGAAAATAGTAGCCTGCCTTCCTTGAGAACTTATGACAAGCATCAGTGGCTTTAAGACACTTCACATTTGGGTGTGCCAAGGCAAAAGCAAAAGCTCAACCATAATGTAGAGTAGGTTTGTTTCTGCTCCGTGTCTTGTTCCAGAAAGTACCACAGCAAACATTTCCAAATGTGTTCCGTTCTCAAAGTAGAAAAAAATAAGAAGGGTTGTGATCTCCACAATGAATTAACTGAGTCAGAGGAAAGTCTGAGGTACAAGTCATAGGAAATTTTGTGGAATGAAGTCCTTCATTCTGCTTTATGAAATGATGGCAATGGAGAAAAAGCCCCGACAGAGTTCAACAAGTGCTGGGTTAAAGGTCGAGGCTGTACTTCCTGTAAAAGGCTTTTTTTGTGTGTGTGTTTTAAATTTGCTTTTACTTCTGGGATGCATTCGATGTGTGTTGCTTTCTACTTTCCAGCTGAAGAACTGCAGAGCTGCTGCTTTTCCTTTGCAGGTAAGCAAAGAACAGGTAACTGGATTTCATTGCTGTTCAAATGGTCTGTCGTAGCTGCAGGAAGCTGTGGCCTGCAGAGCCCGAGACTTGGTATCTGGAAGGATTGGGAGCAGCCCTGGGTGCCTGTGAGGATTCAGGAAATCAGCTGATCAGATGAGATGGATCTGAGACACCTTTTAGAGCAACTTCTGTAAGTATCTGGAGTATTCCTGAAGTGTTGGTGCTACTTGAAGTAGAGAAAGCAGCACTGGATGGTTTGTGCTGCATCTTCCATCCAGCTGCATTCTAAAATCTCTCTGAGAATGTGTTGGTTTGTAGAGGGCATCTGTGGGAGACATGAAAGGAACTGGGAGTCTCGTCTACCTGAACACAGAAAACTCATCTGTCTTTCTGCTCTTTAAAATCCTAGAGAGTAGCTTTCAGAGCGCCAGAGCACCATAACGTGCTGCAGTTGCTGCAGGGGGATCAAATGGTTTATGTGTCCAAGATACAGGGAGAGCAGCATGGAGCCTCTTCCTGTCTGCTTCATCCATGTGGCAACTCAGAGTAAGTGAGATTCATTCCTCACTTGTCATTTTACTCTTCACAGGTTTACACTTTGCCTTCTACGTCATTGACCAAGCCAGCAAGATGTGCAGCAGCGGCAGGACCTTAGCTGCTGCGGTGAATCCATCAGCGCACATGCTGGTGCTGCTGCAGCCTTTTCCTGCAGCCTCGCAAGGTGATCTGCTTTTGCTTGGCTTGTGTGGGGTCCAGGTAAGGTTTCTCTGTGTCTGTCAGAAGGGAGAGGTTGAACAGTAAGTTTTCAGTCAAAACTTTTACCTAGTAGCTGAAGTTTCTGTCACCTGTACGCTCAGAGCAGCCAGATAAGCAGAAAGCCTCTAATGAAAATGATGCAGCTGGCAAAAGTTCTTCCCTTGTCTTTACTGAGGAATACTTCTCTTTGTTCCCTGCCATGGGCAGATGCTGACAGGTGCTGTATTCCTTCTGCACAGGCATAGGGTGGTGAGGCTTGGTACAGCCCTTAGAATGGCACAAGTGGACTAGAGAAGGCACGTTCCTCACAGCTCACTTTCCATTTGGAGCAGGATGAAGGTACAGGATGTTGCTCTGTAGTTTTGTAATCGTTGGTAGCTAAAAGCCCCAGGGCCCTCAGCCTCTCCTCATAGGGCAATGCTCCAGCTCCTTAATCATCTTTGTAGCTCTCTCTTGGACTCTCCCAAGTAGATCCCTTTCCCTCTTGAACTGGAGAGCCCAAAACTGAACACCATATCCAAGTGAGGTCTCACCTGGGCAGAGTAGTGGGGAAGAAGAACCTCCCTAGATATTGCGGACACGCTCCTCTTAATGCACTCCAGGATCCCGTTGGCCTTATTGGCCACCAGGGCACATTGCTGTCCCATGCAGAACTTGTTGTCTACCAGAACCCCCAGATCCTTCTCCACAGGGCTGCTTTCCATCAGATCACTTCCTGCCTGCACTGACACAGTTTATTATTCCTTCCCAGGTCCAGGACTCTGCACTTGCCCTTGTTGAACCTCATCAGGTTCCTCTCTGCCCAACTTTCAGTCTGTCCAAGCCTCACTGCATGGCCACACAGACTCCAGGTGCCTCAGCCAAGCCTCCCAGTTTGGTATCATTAGCAAACTTGCTGAGCAGACTCTATCTGTCTATGCTCTCATCAATGTCATTGATGATGGTGTCGAACAGGACTGGACCTAGCACTGATCCATGGGAGACTCCACTACTCACAGCTCTCCAGCTGGTCTTGGCACCCTTGGTCAGTGCTCTTTGAACTCTGTTGTGTAATCAGTTCCTAACCCTTCTGTCTGCTTTTCTATCCCACACCTCCTGAGCCTGTCTCCTGTTATGGGAGGCAGTGTCAAAAGCCTTGCGACGGTCAAGGTAGACTACATCCACTCCTCTGCCTGCAACTGCCCCTTAGGTTACAACATCATAGAATGCTATCAGATTAGTCAAGTGTGATTTCCCCTTGGCAAATCCATGCTGACTGCTCCTGATAATCTTCTCTTCCAAGTGCTGAGACATATCCTCCACTCCATCGTGTTTCCAGGGTGGAGGTGAGGCTGCCTGGTCTATAGTTTCCTGGAACTTCTTTCTTTCCTTTTTTTGAAGACTAGATTGCCATCGGCTTTCCTGTAGTTCTCAGGCATCTCTCATGTCTGCCACGATTTAGCAAAACTGATAGAGAGTGGCAGAGTTCTCTCAGCACTCTTGGGTGCATCTTGTCCATGGACTTATGAATATTCAGTTTGTGTAACTGAGCCTAACCCAGTCTTTGTCGACTAGTGCAGAGTCATCCCTCCTCCAGGTTTCCTCTCCTTCGTCTAGAGGCTGGAGTTCAGAGAGGAGTTCAGTCTTGGGAGTAAAGACTGAACCAAATAAGATATTTAGCAACTCTGCCTTTTTTGTATCCTCAGTTCTCAGGCTGCCTTCTCATTAGCCACTGGGCCTACCCTTTCCCTACTCTTCCTTTTACTGGCCATAGATTTTAAGAAGCCTTTCTTGTTCACTTTTACTTCCTTTGCCAGTTTTAGTTCCAAAAGTGCTTTGGCATTCCTTGTTGCCCTCCTACATACCCTGACAGTTTCTCTATAGCTCTCCACAGTGACAAACCCATGAACTGTGAGCTTCATTTTTCCAGGAGATTATCTTCATAAGTTCCTTGCTCATCCATGCAGCTCTCTTAGCACATCTACCCAATTTTTAATTTTATTTTTTTTTGCTCAAGGGAACCCACCCATCCTGGCCTTGGAGGAAGTGGCATTTAAAAACTGACCAACTTTCTCAGGCTCCTTTACCCTCCAGAACCTTAGCCCATGGCTTATCTTGTGGGTGAGACCCTGATGTCTGTGCAAATGTGCCAGGGCTCTTACTGGAACTGTTGGACAAAATTAATGCTTGTCCTTCTTTTCTTCCAGGGTCCTAAGAAGGACTGGTACTGAGACAGGTTCAGAGAGCTGGAACCATTCAATGGTTTAGTTTATCAGAGCAACAGGCACGAGAGATTTGTGACTGCCAGCGATAAATGCACCAACTGCAAGGTGGTCTCGGGGTAGTAAATGCTGGGGAACATCTGACACGGTCAGAGATGCAGCCCTGTGTAACAGCTCTCCTAGAGAAGAGAAAAGCAGCAAAAGCTCAGCTGTCTGCTGAAGGTGCAAATCTCACCAAGAAGGATGTGCCTGGCTTGGGTGGTGAAAAAGGAGCACAGCTTGTCAGCTGTCCTTGTCTCTGTCTTTCCTTCCATGATGCCACGTTGTGGGGAGGGCAGGGTGTGATGATGCTGCAGAGGAGCAGGTGAATGAGGGATGGAGGTAGCCTCCCAAAAAGGGTGCTTGCAGCCCTGAGTGTTTGAAAAGCTTGAAAGTCCTTGGAGGGGCTTGAAAAAGATTAAACCCTCTAAGTATCAGTGTGAGGTGTTCCAGCAGAGAAAAAGCTCTCGTTTTTATGTAGACACTGAAGGATTGTATGTATTTGTGTGTAAAACAGACTTTGAAATGACACTCCTTCCTATCTCCTCTATGATATATAAAGGTTTCTAGAATATGAAAGCAAATCCTAAGTAGAGCCACCTAGGGGTTTGAACTACAAATATAAATTGTGTATATATACATTGAAAATAGTGAATTTCCCTCTGTGTGTGTGTGTGTGTGGTTGTGGTTTTGTTTGAAATGTAAATGGAAAAACTGAACCGAGCCAAGCCGAGATGCTCCCCAGGCACAGGGGCAAGAGCTGCCCCCGTCAGTGCTCAGTGCTGCCGCCTTGTGTTGCATCGCTGGCAGTGCAGCGGTGTGCGCTGCACCTTCAGTCCGCGGTGCTGCTGCCTTGTCTCTAAATGCCCTCAATGCTTGTAATGCCTGAAAATTCTTGGGGGTTCGGCGGGAGAGGAGGGGACGAGAGATTAAAGCTTATTTAAACTCGTAGCTAATAGTGTAAGGAGTTAAATAGAGAGAAATCGCTCGGGTTTAGAGAGATATTAAAACTTTGTATTCGTTTCTCGTTAAAAGAAGATTTACAAATAAAAAGCCCATATCAACTCCGTTCCAAAAAGGGTTTCAGTAGACCAAAAGCCCTGCTTCAACGGGGCTGGAGCCTGCACCACCTCCTTGCTGCAGGACTCCAGTGCGTTGCTACGGACTCCACGCACGCGTTCTAGAGCGCCGCCTTAATAGGCTTGCGCTGCGGAGGCGGGGTCGGACCGACACGAGTCCGGACGGAGCCGACCCCGAAGTATCCCAGTTTGGCGGAGGCTCTCCGGAGGGAGCCGAATGTAAGTGGGGCTACTGAGCGCTTTGAAATATAAGTGTATGTTTATATAAATGGAAAAGAGTGGATCTTCCTTTGTGAGTGTTGTTTGGTTTTGTTTAATATGAATGGAAAAAATTCTGAGCCGAGCCCAGCCCAGCTGCCCCCCACGCACAGAACAGCTCCCTGTTCCGCCCCTCTTAAGGGGC
>VWZE01000410.1:33081-49871 GCA_013396675.1 Eubucco bourcierii | reverse complement strand
TGCCCAGGGAGGTTGTGGCTGCTCCCTCCCTGGATGTGTTCAAGGCCAGATTGGATGAGGCCTTGAGTAACCTGTACTAGTGGGAGGTGTCCCTGCCTATGGCAGGGGGTTGGAACTAGATGATCCTTGAGGTCCCTTCCAACCTTACCATTCTATGATTCTATGATTCTATTACTGGGACAAATATTATACAATGACTTTATTAAGAACCTAGAGGATGAGAGAGAAGATGCTCTCAGTACATTCACGGATGATTCAAATTTTGGAGGAACAGATGATATGCTTGAGGGCAGGGCTGTTAATCAGAGGGACCTGGACAGGTGTGAGGACTGACAGCAACATCATAAAGTTCAACAAAGTGTAAAAGCCTGCATCTGGGAGGCAATAACCCCATGCAATACAATAGGACAGGGACTGGATAGACAAGAAAGTAGCTTGACAGAGAAGTATCTAAAGGTTCTAATGGACAAACTGAATATGAATCAACAGTGCACCTTTGAAGCAAACACAGACAATTTTGATCTGGGATATGTTAGCAGAAGTGCAGTCAGCTGGTTTAGAAAAGCAGTTCTCTGACTGGCAGTTGCAAGACTACATTTCAATTGCTGTGTCTGGTTTTGAGCTCCCCAGCACAAGAAAGACACTGGTACACTGAGTGAGTGCCCAGCAAAGGACATAAGGTGGTCAGGGGAATGGAGCACATGGTATGCAAGGAGGAGAAGTGAGATGCTGTGAGGTCTTCCCAGCCTTAAGAGGAGAAGGCTATGGGAAAATTTCATTGTTATCTTCACACACTTTGTGGAAGGGCACGGAGAAGGTGGAGCCTTCTGGTCTAGAGACAACAGATACAAGTTGGAGAATGGGAAATTTTGCAGTGGAGACACGGGGTATTTTACCATGAGAGCAAGTAAACCCTGGAAAACATTACCCAGAGGTAATGTGGGGTTTCCACAGTGATATCAAGACATTCAAAACCGAACATGACCCCAGACAACTCTCTCTAACTGGATCTGTCTTGAGTAAGGATCAGACAGAGGACCTCCAGTGGTCTTTTCCAGCCAATAATAGTGTGGTTTTTGTGACTATAGCTTGTGTTTTTTGTGACTATAGCTTGATAATACTGCAAGAAAAAAATCTGTTACTGGGCTATGGGAAAAGAGTTATTCAGACAGTTTAAAAAACCTTGAAGTTAAACAAAAAAGGAAAATTTATATATGCTGGCTCTCAGCAATGTAGACAAATTCATATTTAGTTCAGATAAGGGCACTTCAAAGAAATTGGTTAAAGAGGCGTAAAGAGGAAGGAAGAAAAAATAAACTTGACCAAGACTTAATGAACCAAGGGAGTATGGTTGCCAAAGGGAAATCAATGTTTGGAAACAGGGCTATGAAAAAGTTGCAGTTATTTAAGGGAGTAACAGATAGATACATAGCAAGAGCTATGGAGGCAGCAATGTATTAGAAAGGACTATTTACGATGTGATTTTCTTTTGAAGTACTTGGACCTTGCAAATAAACTAACAAATTCCATCTAGAAGTAGAGCAAGGTAACATTGTTTAAAGAAAAAAACTTGAAAACTCTTGTCTTGCAGGCTGTCACTGAATGTCACACTTTCTTTTTAGTCTATTGTACAAGCCTGTTTTCAGTTTCTACCATTTATCCAGCTTCCTGTCAGAGAACAGGAACCTAATATGAAGAAATTAAACTGAAAAGACAACCTCTTTAATGCAGTTCAGAAAGAAATGTGTGTTTAATTATTAGGGATAAATGCAAAAGCATCTGAGCCTTTCTTAAATTTCATACGTTTGGTTTAGTTTTATGTATAAAAAGTAGTTATTCAAATAGGAATATGATCTGCTTTTCTAAAAGCAACTACATGGATAGCCACAGAGCTTGACAATTTCAAAAATGATAACTGCTGTGCAGTGTTGTTGAGTAGTCAAAAGAACCTGAAAATATTAAGGTTTGTAAAATCAGCTCCATAATTCAATATTTTACACAATGGAACAGCTACAGTTTCAAGATTAATATGAATTTGTATGTCTCAGAATAAAAAGCTATGCTTTCCCAAAACCAGCCTTTTTTTTTTTCTTCCTTTAAGTTGTCATTTTGAAGTATCTGCCAAAAATACCAGTGTAATTCACTTCTCTATTTTTATTTTTTTCTTTCATTCACAATTCAGTAAATATGTTGCAAATGAAAAATCCATGTACACTCACATACTGAGCATGAAAAATTAGTGTGATTTTTTTCCTCCCCTTTCCCATTCCTTTCTAGTGTTGGCAAACCCTGGTGGAGAGCAAAGTAGCAGCACATTTCTTTGTTTTCCCCCCACACTTGCTAGTGGGACGGGAGAAAAGGGAGAACAAAGGTTAAGAATACTTGGGTGTCTAGATTTATTTTTTTTTTTAAGTTTAGTAAGTGAAGAACAAGTGGAAGAACAGAGACAAAACTAGAATAGAACAAATGATGCAAAGGCTATCATTCACTGCCTCCTAAGGGTAGACAGATGCCCAGCAAGCTCCTGAGCTAACTCTCATTATATGCTTACATTATGTGGGATGGATTAACTCTAGTTAATTTGTATCATCTGTGGGTTGTGTCAGTTTCCCATCTGTTGTGCAACTTTCGGTCTTTACAATAGGAGGTCACGGTGAAGAATGGATAAAGCCTTGATTCTAGCAAAGCTCTTTATGTTCTAAATACGAGTTTATAGGAACACGCATTCCTATGTCCAGCAGATAAAGATTGTTTTCAAAGTACTTGTATACAGTTTATCACTCCAGTCTTTCACAAACCTGATGGCTACAAATATGAACAAAGGCATTGCTTTTGCAAAATAACAGCATAGACTGCAAAGTAGTTCATAAAGAACCAGCATTCACTCCTTCAAAAAAGTCAATAACAACAGTTTCATTGTCAGAAAGGTGTTGGATCAACAAAAATGTTGTATTTGTGATTGTTTCTGCAAAAAACTTCAGTCCTTGTATCAGGATACATCAGTTATGTCACTCAGATAAAGTACCTGAGAGTCACATGCAGAGCCTTCTATTCCTTTCAAGCAGCTAAGACTGGTTATGTCAGAAGGAAATATAAACACTTTTAACAGGTATTGCAAGCTAACAAACAGCTGCCCTTTGTCACCATAGACCCAGATTGCTTTACATTTCTTCATAACTGTAACCTTGCAGTATCATTATTTAGGAGTGAGTACTAAAAATTTGCATTTAAAAGATGGAAAATTCAGGCAAAGATAAACACAGCAAATAGTGAGTGCACAAGTCCAGCAGAAATAAAATGTACCTTAATCAAGAACAGCTAATAAATCTGATTAGTATCCAGGTACTAACAGGTTTTGTCAGGAAAACTCATATAGCTCCCTCAAATTACGCTGTTGCTCAGACCCAGGGGCTACCTTAGAGGCTACTTTATTTAACCTGACTGACTGTCTTTTTCACACTTGAAGCCATTTGAAAGTCAGAAATGGACCTAAACCTGAGAGAAGGGAAAAATCAAGAAGGAACTAAACAAGTTGACTTACCACTCATCAACTGAGAGTGTAAAATTTGATGCTTGTAAGCTATCAATGTATAAGAAGGGACAACATTTTTTGCCCATACTAGAGTTGATATGACCTTTTGTGTAAGCAAACCAAGAGTATGCCTCTCCCATAGTTGTACTCACCTAAAAGCTGTGTATCTACTATCCATTACTGCCTCAGACTCACTTTATACCAAGTGCAGCATTTGCAGAAGACAGTTCTTGAATTTCAAGATAGCCATCCAAAATAGGTTCTATGGCTTTCTCCCAATACTAATCTCAGGAGTGGAGAAGATGCTTTTTGTATGGTAAGAAGAGCTCGATTCACTTACCTAAAGTGTTGCAAAATAAGAAAAGTACAGTGTATTCTGCTTTTACTTTACAGGGTAAAAATACTCAAAGAAAGCTGTACAACCATTAAAAGGCTATTCTTAGTATTTTAAGTAGACTTCAAAATACTTTAGTTTCCCCCTGATCTTTGCTCCTCAGAAGAGTAAACATACCCATTAAATAGATCGAATATTGTAGTATTTTTTAATCCACTCTTCTAAGATTTTGTTGACAGCACCTAGGTGTTTCCTCTATCCAGCAATTAAGCTAACTTATGAAATATTTATATTGAATTACTAAAAAATCATCCCAGAATGGAAAAGATTTGAGGAATAATTAGAAGAAGTGAATGTACACCACCCTAAATGCTGAGCACATGGTGATATGATGAACCTGCAATAATCATATAACATTCAAGCTTATTTGCAGCAAGTAGTAGTCAGTAATTCAATAAGGTGTGCTTGATAGGTTAGCAGGTTAGGAGTTCATTTTCTGTTAGCAGGTTAGGAGTTCATTTTCTGCAGAACTACTGAGTATAATGCAAAAGCTAACATGCATCAAAAGTAAATTGTGTAGTTAATTGTTTTGGGGTTGTTCTGTTTTTTAAAGAAATCAAGTATTTTACCAAAATAATTACTTTTCATTCTTCCAATGTTCTGTTATTTGTTTGAATTAATGAAGAAAGCCTTGTTTCTGTGTCAATCCCACAAAATCTTAATGCAAAGGATAGGAAAGAAAATCAGGGAAACAGTAGGGAATTTTTTTTCATTTCTCTGTCACTTTGTCAACTGTGATAAGCATGTGAACTCATTTTAAAAGCAATTCCAAACCCATGAGGTGTGAGTTCATTGACAGGAAATCAGTAAGTTCAAAATACAATGCACATGTGATTTTTTTAGTGCCTATTACCCTTCCTGTCACAACATGGTCTTTTAGATCTATACAGAATGAGAGTATGAGCCGTCCTCATTCCAGAAGACACAAAGCAGATGTCTCCAGCTAGTATCAGAAATGCATACAATAACAGTGCACTTAGCCCTTGCTTGTATGCTTAAGTGGTAGCTTTCTTTTTCATATATAAAAATTCTAAAATGCATGAGCTATGAATCATCTTTCGTGTTGAATTTGCTAAGGTCCAGTCATACTGTAAACATATATTCATGCAATCATATCAAAAGCAAAGTCTACATGAACCTCCTCACAACTGCAGTACAGGGGGTATCTGCAAAAGACAGCCATTTTTATGGTCCCATTGGTCTCTGTTTACAGTATGTAACACCATTACTTCAATTATAATAGCTCTGCCTCTTCGTGACCCGGTTCCCTGAGGCTTAACAGTCACAGGAGGTTAATCTGGTTTTCTGATTTTTTATTTACTCCAACTTCCAGTATCTTTACTTTTATGCAAGTTTCCTAGGGGCTGTGCACTGGAGTGGATACAGGCACAATCTCTCATCTTCTTTAGTTCAGGCATAAATTCAGACCAGAATGAAATCTTGGCTTTTACAAAGCTCAGTAACTACAAGAAAATGATGGTAGAGTCACTAAAAGCTATTAAAATGAAAAAAAATTGAGAGAGGATTGTGAAGAAAAAACAACAACAACAACAACAAAAACCAAACCAACAAACAGACATAAAATTAAAACCTCAAAATTATGTGACTTGGAAGTAGACATAATTTGGCTTCTGTGTGCCTCTGGGTATCTGAGACCCAGCCTATAACACTTCCTAATGTGTACTGAAAGGAATCAAATTAAAAAAACTGCCAGTTGTTTAGGAAAATGTCACCCTCCCCCACCTCCATTAACATTACTATAATCTCAGTGAAGAAAGAAATAGTTTCTGTACCTTGAGAAAATGCCACTAGGTGAAAAAGCCTGGAGCTATTTCACTCACACCTTATGAAAAAATAATACTATATGTCATTACATATAAAAGTATTCCCATCACCTGTCTTGTAACAAATTCATAGTACGACTAAGAACAAATAAACGATCCTATTAACAGAGCAAGCCTAAATTCAAATCCACAGCAGATACAAATATGTTTAAAAGAAGTATATTACCTTAAATGGCATGTAAAGTCCCCGAAAATCACTTACATGACCATTCAGATATCACTGTCTGGAAATACAGTTACTTTACACAAACCATTTTTTAATGTATTATCTGCAGGCATGATAGCTGATGGTAAAATCAGTAGCCAATAAAGTGGTCTATCTAGTATCTTATTAGGGGACCATTTAGCTGTATCTATGGAAGGTATCTAATTCTTGACTATGAAAAATGGAAAAAAAAGTATAACTAGTAAATCTTCTGTAAATTGATAAGCATTTTCAAGGCACCAATTATAATGAGGAAAAATAAATTTAAGAGTGTGTTACTCAAGCTGATGTGGATTTTTTTCCTCCTGTGATGATCTTCCACTCTATCTAGATCTTCATTTTTAAGTCTTTCTCATGAGTCCTTGGCTCTGTTTCTCTTCAATTCTATATAAAATGTAATTTTATGCACCATATACTTAGGTATTTTAATAATGTTTGGCAAAGCCAAGTAAATTACAAGTAGCTCAGACAAATGAAGACACAATTCATTGTATTTGTTTCTCCTGCAAGTCCTCTAAACAAATTTTAGACAATCCCCTTTCTGCAATAACAGTGAAGTAAGCTAGTCCAATTAGTGTCACTGGGTATCACTACAATATTAATTTCCAGTACCCACTCTTGCATGAGATGATATGGTGATGATACAAAATAGTATTACAGAAAAATGTGCCACCTAACTGAAAACCCTGTTAAATGTAATAGTACTGCCAGTGAGGAAAGGTTTATTGAATAACACTGTAGTAATTGTTTGAATCAAAGGGAAGATAATTATAATTTTTTTTTTAAAGTGAGTGTAAATTTATTTTCTACATACTCTCTCTCTCACAGTTAATTTGTGTGGGCTTTTCTTAAAGAAAGATCAACATTTGCTCCAAAATGAGACTTGGTAGCATTAGAGAAAGTCAGAACAAATTCATTCTAATAGATGGAAAATGAACATCCTCATCACTTACATGACACCTTAATTAACACTTTACAGAGATATTCAGCACAAAGTTAATGCCAAAGCACTTTTCTTTAAAAAAAAAAATAATTAATTTTAAAAAGTTTAATAGTATCTTAAAATAAATGCAAGCATTTGGAAGTTACACTTATATAAAATAACTTGATTGAAGCTAAATTTCATAGGTAAGCACTGGGCTGACTTGGGTACTAATTAAAGATGCAATAAATTTGAGCTAGGAAAAGAGATTTTAAATGCGTCAATGCAAACCTTTGTAAATGATCGTTTGTAAGAAAATAGAAAAATATTTAGAAAAGAAATAACTTCATGTATTTGATTCCCATTTTCCTTCTTTTCTGTTAATGAGTTTCCACTTCTTTGATTAACAAAACACATTTTAAAAAAATTCCTAGAAACAAAGTATTCTGTCTTTGATTGTCTGACAGCCTGCCTAACTTTAGCTGAAGGTCCTATTGGTTTGCAATGCAGTTCTTAGCAGAACTAAGCATACTAATACGGACTAAGTGTGGTAATAAGTCTTTTTTATGTAGCCATTTTATGGACGTGTCCTCAAGGTAGCAGGTACCTTGCTTCAATTATTCACCACAAATACTAGTAATGAAATGGATAACAACATATATTTCTTGCTTTATCATTCCTCTTCTTCTGTCTTTTATACTAACAGCCATTTATTTTTATCGGAGCAATTTAGACCTAAATATTTGTATGTTAAGGTCAAACTACAAATACAGGAGTTTGATTTTCCTCAAAATAAACTGTCCTACTGTACCAGGTCCTATGAAAAAGTGCTTTATTGTGATTAAGAATTTTGAGAATGAAAGAATGAATACTGTATTGGTCATGTGGCTTATTAATAAGACAATTTGTATATTGGGATTGTGAATTTATCTTGCAAAACGTCTTTTTTTTTCCCCTCTGATTGTAACAGAACTAAACATACTATGCCTTAAGACATACAATTATTGATAGTTGTACTCTGTAACAGATCATAAGCATATTTTTTAGAGAGAAGAAGTAACTACCATATGCAAAACGTTAACATAAAGCATGGGTGTGCAACAAGTTAAAAAAAAATTAAAATATCTTTTCTGTTTGTCTTTCAGTTTCATTGAGCTGGAGAACACTTACTCATGCAGTATCAGATTCCCATCCCCCTGCCCTGGTTATCTGCTGACAGTGTCCTTGGAAGGACATGTTGGAGGATTAGTTTTTGTTTAACTTCTCTGTTTAACCTTCACAGCATCTGCTTACTGTGTTGTCAGTAAACACACGTCTTAAAGGATATGCACTGCTGGAAGGATATTTAAGTGCAGCATTAAGCAACTTTTCCTCAATCATTGTGTAACTGCAGGTGGGAGTCAGCACATAAAAAAATATATTTCTTAAGCAGAAAAATAAATTAAAAAAAAGACTGAGCAGAAATTAAACATAAATGATTAACAAAGTCTCTTGTTTTGACACAGTTTTCCCCAAGCGGGCTGCAAGTCTAGCTTACATGACTCCCACAAAAATAAACTATTTTCATTTCTCAAGCTTCTTGCAGATTTAATTTATTATTTCTTTGTACAATAGTATCTCTCCAGAGTTCTTGAGACCAGGTATCCAAGATATTTTTGCAAACTTGTGAGGAGACAGGGCATACTATCTACATAAACAGAACAGCAAAAGAATGGACAGATAGATGGAAACAGAAGTTGATTATTCTCAGTTCTGTATTAAGAGAATTTATGATTTCTTAACTGGTTACAATCACAGAATCATTTTATTTCAGAAAGACCTTTAAGACCATTATCCAACTATTATTTAAGTCTACCAAATCTGATTCTAAACTTTGTCTCTTAGCACAACATCTATGGGGTTTTTTAAATACATCCACAGATGGGGATTCAGCTACCTCCCTGGGGATCCTATTTTAGTCTTTGGTAACTGTGATTGTTTGGGAGTTATCTGTCCACCCACTCAATGAAATAAACCAGACCAGACTCAGCCATCTAGAAGTTAAGGAATGAAGTTTATATTAACAGCTTAGCACAACATACAAGCAGATATTTGCAATATATTACAATATATATACAGCTATATACAGAAATACACAGGTTAAAGGTAATACAGAAACACAATATCCCTCCTAGAAATCAGAGTCCCCAGGAAGGGCTCCAAACCACCCTTCCACCTTTTCACCCCTCTACCTCATCCCAGGGTCTGCCTTATGTCCAAGGTGAGTTTGGAGGAGCAGCAAGGGGAGTTGAAAGCAGAATGATTAGGTGGGTTAACAGTGAACACAGACACCGAACTCTGACAGAGAGAGACTCTCTCTCACCTGTGTTTGTGTCCTCAGCAAGCCTATGAGTAAAGTAGACACCACCATTGTTTTCTTTTCACAGCCTATAATCTAACTTTTTTCATTAAAATGTTCCAATTAGCCTCAAACCAGCACAATACTCTCAGTGAAGAAGTTTCTTCCAATATCCAACCTAAACCTTTCCTAGTGCAAGTCTTTTCCTCTCATCCTATCACTTCTTACTAGGGAGAAGAGACCAGCACCCACATTGCTGCAACCTCTATTTGGGGAGCTGATGAGACAGAAAAGATCTCACCATAGCCTCCTCTTGCTCACACTAAACAATTCCAGTTCATTCAGTTGCTCCAAAGAATGTTCTCTAGACCCTTCACCTGCTTCACTGTCCTTCTCTTGTCCTCATCCAGCACCATAAAGTCTTGTAGCGAGTGGCCCAAAATTGAACACAATAGTGCTCAAGGTATGTCCCCACCAGCACTGAGTTCAAGGAGACAATAGCTTTCCTGGTCTGTAGCCTTGCATGGGCTTGTTGTAATCCAAGTGCAGGGTCTGGTTTATACAACTTGCCATGGCCATTGATCCCGCCTGACCATATTTCTCTGTAGATCCATCCTACCTTCAAGCAGATCAACACTCCCTTCAAGCTTAATGTCATCTGCAAACTTAATGAGGGTGCACTCAATCCCCTTGGTTCAGATAATTGATAAAAACATGAACCAGAATCGGACCCACTTCTGGGGAGCACCACTAGTAAGTGGCTGCCAACTGGATGTAACTCCATTCAACACCACTCCTTAGGCTTAGCCATTCAGCTATTTTTTTTACCCAAAGAAGCATCCACCCATACAAGCCACGAGCAGTCAGAAGTTTTACATTGTGTAACCAATTCTTCTCACTCAAGAAAATTGTTAGCAAGGACAGAGGGCTCCACAGCTCATCTTCTAGAGAGAACAGGTGTTTTGTTGCAGTGAGAATGGTAGGATCAAGCGGAAACAATGACTGTTAATGAAAACTAAGGTGCACAAAAACTCAGTTCTCCTGTTGATAATGAAGCTATAAAGCAAATTTAAATACCCAGGCATATGAAAAGAAATTGATCATGCTAGATTTCTATTTTTGTATAGTTTGATGAAGTAACTGACTTACTGAAAGAAAACACGAACTTGAGTTAGAAAATCAAATGTCTTTGCAATACTTCCTCACACATGGATTCACTCAAACATGGAGACCAATATTATCTCTTTCCTTCTACTTACAGAATATTGACAATTTTGATTGCATTGGCTAATATTGTAATAGAGTTCTGTTTAGTTGCACAGCTATGGAAGCATGAAAATACTTTGATAGCAGTTATTTGCCCTTAGTGAAATTCATTGAAGGATTCAGAAGCTTGCATGTTTATAGCAAAAACTAATTTGTGCTCATCTGCTAGGGACGTGGGAAGCTGAAAATACACTTTTATGGCACTTACCTATTTTAAAATACAGTTTTGTTGGAAGTCATCAAAGTATTTAGCATAAAGTTTTTGGAACTTTTCTATTTTCTGTTTATTTAGTAAAATTGTTAGAGTATTCTTTTTCTCTAACAAATTCCTGACTAGTTCATGACATTTGGCTTCTCAGAACTATCATGTCATGATTCTTTATGGAATGGAAGAAGATGCAAGAATTGCTGAGACCAAGAAGAGCCTTTTTTCCCCCTAATCCTGGTACTGATCAGATGGTGCAGTATGTACACTTCATCTCTTAACACTTGTCTACCATTCAGGTGAAACTACAAAGAAATGATGTTACAGTGACATAATCAAATTTTAACCTGTTCTTGCAACATTACTGGCTGTCTTCCTATAGAATATCATGTGTAACCAAACAGATCAAATGGTGACTCATTCAAAATGTTATTCTTACTAAGCACCGAAAAGATAACTGAGCTATTATAACACATAAAAGAACATCCTGTTTTCATGCTTGTGAGGGAGATATGTAAGCATAAAAATAACATTATTCATTTCAGATAGGCTCTAATTTTGTAATATAAAAATTGCAATGGAAACCATGCTCTTCATTTCTTTGGTTTGGCTACCATAGTTTCTTTCCACCCTCTTGCGGAACAAGAGGTAAGAGACATGTAAGTACTCATCTCGTTTGAATTAAAAAGCCAGTTGGATGTAATACAGCTATATCAACAGGAAAATATGGCAAAACTTTCATTCAATCTGTAACATTATGTGAAGACTATATGTACTGCTGGAAATACCACTCCATTTCGTACAGTAGAAGTACAGCCACTGAGACCTCTCCATAGCAGTGACACAGCTTACGTAGTAGAATTGTATTTCTTAGATAAACTTAATGAAGAACTCACCTAGTATGTACTCACTTGATTCACTATAATAATTGCCAAAAGAAATCCCAAACTACCAACAACATCTGAATAGTCTGCATTTCAGATGATGACTTTTAACATCTACTGTCAAATCCCTGACATTTTATTTAGACTAGTAGAGCAACAGAATGTGAAACTAAAGTAACATTCTTCAATTACTATAATTAATAGTAAGTAAGGAGTAGCAGAAAAGCATCCCAATCTTTACACTTTTTTTGCTGCATAGTTTTCTCTGCTTTGTGCTGTCAGCACAAATGTAGGCTCCTGCTATATCCTAGGTAGAAGTAACTGAGTCTCCTTTAAGTGGTTGCCTACACGGATGGGCTGACCTAGAGCAATTGATTCCATCCAGCTGAGCAACACAATAATGCACACACTCAAAGAATTCTGCTCCAGGGAAGGTTGTGTGTCATACCACCTAGTACAGCTGTCAGTAAGTACATAAGAGCAGAAAGAAATGGATAAAAAGACAAATAAAATAATTAATGGTATTATGTATGACTTGGAGACAAAATACAGGGGTTTTTTTATGATGCTTTCATAGCTATTCACAGTGATAGAACCTGGCATGATCAAAAGCTCTGTGGCTTTAAAGTGGTGAAAACAAATTCCAGGGCATCTTTATTCAGCCATTGCTGTAGTTCTGACAACTACTTTCACTGGTATGAAATTAGTCAGATGCAACTACAGGACAGACTAACATTTACAGTAATAGAATGAGTACAGGCATACATAGAGGTGTACCTAAATGTTTTAAATTAATTTGCTGTGTCCAGCAGTTTTAGCACAAGTTTGTACATCTCATTTTCATAAAAATACTATAATTTAGCATAAAATAATTTCAGATATTCAGGTATTTTGTAGAACAACATTCAGTAAATATCTTCCTACTGCACTTCAAGGTAAATTCCATTTCAAAAACTTTGTGCTAAATCATGTTATCTGCATATATTAAAAATTTAAATAAACTCAAGGAAAGTTTAAAAACAAAAAAAGGTGTAAAGAATACATAAATCTGTATCTTTTGGTGGTCTAAGTTTTTTCATCACATAATGTAGCTGTATCTGGAATTTGACTTTTTAACAGTCCTGAAAGCCTCTTGGATACAGTGACATATATTTCAGTTTTGAAATAAACCAGCAAGTTTGAAAAATAATTTGACTGTGAAATTAGATATGCTAGTATTCTTAAATCTGCATTATCCTACTTTTTTCCTGTTGTTTGGGGTTTACTGTGCATAACTTTATATAATTTTTGAGATTCAGTGAAATACATATGGTAGGCATTACAGAAAAAAAAATTCAACGTTTGTTTGATAAAAATCTTTGTGACAGAGAGCTACAGGCTGGGGACAGAGTGGCTGGAGGAGGCAGAAAAGGCCCTGGGGTGCTGGTAGAGAGTAGCTGAACATGAGCCAGCAGTGTACCCAGGTGGCCAGGAAAGCAAATGGCATCCTGGCCTGGATCAGGAACAGTGTGGCCAGCAGGACAAAGGAGGTTATTCTGCCCCTGTACTCGGCACTGGTCAGGTCACACCTTGAGTCCTGCGTCCAGTTCTAGGCCCCTCAGTTCAAGAGAGATGTTGAGGTACTGGAACATGTCCAGAGAAAGGCAATGAAGCTGGTGAGGGGCCTGGAGCACAGCCCTGTGAGGAGAGGCTGAGGGAGCTGGGGGTATTTGGCCTGGAAAAGAGGAGGCCTCTTTGCTGTCTGTAACTACCTGGAAGGAGGTTGTACACAGGCACGGTCAGTCTCTTCTCCCAGGCAAACAGCAACAGAACGAGGGGACACAGTCTCAAGTTGTGGCAGGGGAGGTCTAGGCTGGCTATTAGGAGGAAATTCTTTACAGAGAGAGTGATTTGCCATTGGAATGGGCTGCCCAGGGAGGTGCTGGAGTCACCATTCCTGAAGGTGTTCAAGAAAAGCCTAGATGAGACGCTTAGTGCCATGGTCTAGTTGATTGGCTAGGGTTGGGTGGTAGGTTGGACTGGATGATCTTGGAGGTCTCTTCCAACCTGGCTGATTCTATGATCTCAAAAAACAGTTTCAAAACTGGATTAAATAACAAGAAAATTCTAGGTTGTCTATGAACACATATGAGGGAATGAAATGGATTATGGAGAAGGAGACAGAGAAAGGTCAATTGCCTCATAGTAATAAAAATTCATGGTAGGAGCTACATTTTTTTCTAGCTGCTAGTAACATCTGAATGGCTTTACTTGCCTGAAGTGATTTTACCCAAGGAATCCGTACAGAACACTAATCGATATTTATTTCAAGAAAACTTGACTGGCAAGTGGGCAAGTGTACCTTTCTAAAGCAGTGATTGTAAGGTATGATGGCAGGCAGAGCTGGGAAAAACAGTTCAAGAAAGGGAGAATTTCAATGACGATAGTTAAGCTGATGTTCAGAATGAGGAATTTTCAAAGTACATTTGTTATCTGAAATGCTTCTGACTTAGAAATGAAAGCCACCATCTCCTGATTCTTCAACCTTGTTTTTCTCTCTGCTCTGGAACCACAACCTACTCCCACTGGAAGCTCCTATTCCCACGTTGTCATTTTTATCCCATATAACACTTGCTCTATTGTAAGTGTTACCAACCTCAATATTCTGTTTGCTTAAGTGGTAGCCCTCGAGGCATGCAGTAGCAACCTGCAAATGCACTGTTCTTGCATTAGGAAATGCTTTACTAATCAAGTTCAACCCAAAATAACACAGTAGCTAGAGAGGTACAGATGTCACTTTCACTCAATTACACTCACGGTTAGAAGGCAATTATTACAATCATTTAATAATGAGTAATTAATGACAGGGACTGTATTTTTCCATGAGCCACAGTGTGCTAAACACACACTATGCTCAGGTGAACATTTACTGTGAAAGCATGCAATGGTCCTCACTCAGTGTATACTTAAAGCAGATCTTCAGCTGGTATAAGTAAGAGCAGTCCCAACAGCTACTAATGAATAACAAAGAAGATCCAAAATAAGTTTCAGGGAGGGGGTGTTGATCTCCTACTTTTACGCTGGAGACAGGATTCTGAAAATGCTTTCTGTCGTCAAATCCTGGAAGCACGCACTTTACACTAACACCTCCATTTTGGACCACCTAACTGCCTGCCTCTATGTCTGAATCAGTACAGAAGGAGGAGACCTTGCCAGGGAATATCTGCTGTTATATCATGGAAGTACACACTCAGAGTCTGTCTAAGAATGGCACCGATATCAACAGAAATTGTGCAGGGTGCCCCAACAACACTGCTGGAGCCAGGCCCATTAGAACACTAAATTGCAAACGTAGCATCAGACGTAGCCAACTGGTGGTCAACAAGATATTTAGAAGTCTTGCCATTGTGAACATTAATTCAACACCACAGAAAAAAATTGCTTCTTCAGATGCAAGAGCAGATTGAGATAGTGTTTTATTCATGGACTCTTGTGAGGTTTCTCTTTCAGTAGATTTGGAGATACCTACCACATTGTTGCGGTTTGAGTCTACACAGTTGGCACAAAGCAACCACGCAGCTGCTCACCCACTCCTCCTCCCCTCTGATGAGACAAAGAGGAGGAAATCCAACAAAAACGTTGAGACAATGGTTAGGGAGAGCTCACTCACCAATTATGGTCACAGGGAAAAGACAAATTCAACTTGAGGAAACAAAATCAACTTCATTTAACCAAAACCACCATTAATTCACCAACTGAATCAGAGCTGGGCAATAACACATATAACTGGATCTTAAATACAACACTTCCCCTTATCACTCTCTCCTTCCCAGGTCCAGTTTTGCTATGTCCTCCTCCTGAATGGTGTAGAAGCATACGCAATGGGGGTTACTGCTAGTTTTAATCTGTTACGTTTTGTCATTCCTTCATTCTTAAAGGGAAAACTGCTCACAGTCCTGCCCTATTCAATGTGGCATCCCTCCCACAGAAAACAACCCTCCATTAATTTCTCCTGTCAGCATCAACCCCTTCCATAAGCTGCAATCATACAAGTAACAGCTCTCTCCAGTGTGCACCTCCTTCACAGTCACAGCCTCCTTTGGGATCAATCCCTGCTCCCATGTGGGGTCCTCCACGGGCTGCAGATGAGATTTTTCTCCACTATTGATCTCCAGGGCCTGTAAGGGTTCGGTCTGACATCTCACGATGAGCCAAAGGGGAATGGTTGCTCTGGCATGCCTAGTCCCTTCCACACCAGCCCGGGTATATTTGCATGGTTTCCTCTTTATCCTCTCCAAACCCAAATATTCTCTAAAACAAAGGAAATCGCCCAGTAGGTTGTCCCCACTTACTGCAGAGCCACAGACTGGTTTAATCTCAGCCAGAGGTGGGACCAACTTGGTGTTAGGTATGTTTCTTGAAGTTTTTTATAGCAGTTGCACCAGAGGCTCCAAACTTGGTACACAATATAATAACAAAACACTTTTATGAATTTCATAGGACAGACACAAAAAAAGGGGATGAAAAAAAAATCACAAAAGGCCCATAAGGGAGAGAAGAAGGTAGTCATGGTCCAAAATAAGGAGATGAAATCCTGATTTCAAATGGCTGCCTATCGTCACAGTCAGGATAAATGGCCTGACAGAACCTGCTGGTCCAGCCAGAAGGCTCATTTTAACATTCTTAGAACAATCTCCAGGAGTGTTTATGCAATTCCTGGCAAAGGTCATGGCAGACTGGTGAAGTTCCTGCTGACTGGAGAAGGGCAAACGTAACACCCATCTTCAAGAAGGGAAAAAAGGATGACCCTGGGAACTACAGAGTAGTCAGTCTCACCTCTGTGCCTGGCAAGATCATGGAGCAGATCCTGCTGAAAGCTCTGCTAAGGCAAATGGAAAACAACGCAGAGGTGATTGGTGGGAAACAGCAATGGCTGCACCAAGGGCAGATCTTGTCTGACAAATTTAGTGGTTTTTTATGAAGAAGTCATAGCGACAGTGGACAAGGGAAGGGCAACTGATGTCATCTACCTGAACCTGAGTAAGGCATTTGACTCACATGGCATCCTGGTCACCAAACTGGAAAAACATGGACTTGATGGGTGGAGCACTCACGGAATAAGGGATTGGTTGGATGGTGGCACACAACAGACTGGTGATGAAGGGCACAATGTCCACCTGGAGACCAGTGCCAAGTGGTGTCCCTCAGGGGTCAGTGCTGG
>VWZE01000410.1:298-32747 GCA_013396675.1 Eubucco bourcierii | reverse complement strand
TGGAGCAGCTCTCCTATGAGGACAGGATGAGAGAGTTGGGGCTCTGCAGCCTGCAGAAGAGAAGGTTTTGAGGGGACCTGATAGTAGCCTTCCAGTATCTGAAGGGGACCTACAGGAAGGCTTGGGAGGGACTATTGACAAGGTCTTGCAATGACAGGACAAGGGGCAATGGGTTTAAACTGGTAGAGGGAAGATTTAGACTAGATGTTAGGAGGAAGTTCTTTACAGTGAGGGTGGAGAGGCATTGGAACAGGTTGCCCAGGGAGGTTCTGGTTGCTCCCTCCCTGGAGGTGTTCAAGGCCAGATTGGATGAGGTCTTGAGTAACCTGTACTAGTGGGAGGTGTCCCTGCCTATGGCAGGGAGTTGGAACTAGATGATCCTTGAGGTCCCTTCCAACCTTATCATTCTATGATTCTATGATTCTATAACACGAGAAGCCCAGTTCTGGGAGCTGGAACTGGAACCACGTGTTTTGCAGTTTTGTCATCTTTCTAATTCTTCTGAATTTCTGTCCGTGCACCAATCCATTTTCAGGAGAAATATATATCCCACCTTTGTTAACCGGTCTTCAGTCTTTGCAGTCTATGAAATATGGTATTTCCTCGTCCTTTGTCCTTTACAAAAAATACTTAAATACATCATAGAAGTACAGCAGAGAAAGAATTAAAAAGATTGAGAAAGTCTTTGTTAAGAACACATCCATATCCCAGTACTTGACAGTCTTGTAGGAAACATCAGTCCACTAAAAGAACCTAAAGAAAATCTTCTCATACACTGAATGTTTTTTTAATCACTGAACTGTTAGAAAAAACATGCCTTTCATTCTGTATTTTGTGTGAAGAGATTAGCTTGAACCCTTATTTTCAGGACATGTTTAAAGACTAATCCAGTGAAAGTGACAATACTCTTGCAAAGGTAAGGCTTAGGAAATGCCTCTGTGCTCAACTGAACTGCAAGCTAAACAGGACTCTGTAGATTCATAGTTTGTTGGCCCTCCTTCCTCTTTCTGCAAGTAAAACTGTGAGGTCAAGGTACTCAGTAAAAAACATCAAGTAAAAAATTTTTCATATTTTCCACATTACCCAACCTGAATTGATCACCAACATCAGTCAATGTGGAAAAATCTTTTTTATACTAAATATGTTAAACAAAATAGAAATAAACACTACAACAACTTGTTTAAATGGAAGGTCTTCAATTCTGTGAAATTATAGTCCCAGTAATTAGCAAGGATATAATCTACTCAGCAACCGTAATGGTCCAAGCAAGTTTTACCATGTCTGCTTCAGTCATTTGATACATATCACTAGTGATCACGGAAATTTGGTAACATGCACTCAATTTTACATAAATTTTGAACTCATTAAACATATTTTATGATCAGAAATATGAAGAGGCATTTCACAGTCTTGATATATTAGCTGATTGACAGAAATGCTTCCATACATCGTAACGCTGTGTTGTTAAAAAGTTGCAAGGGGATCATCATTTTGGGAATGATTCCGTTCAACAGCAAATGCAGAATGGATCCTCTAAGACAGTAAAAGATGGATGGACTATGTGGAGGCTTTCCCAAGTGGTTTTTCTGATGCTTAACTGAGCAGTTTTGAAATAAAATCTAAGTATACACACAAAGACACGGATGACACGGCTAACATAGCCATTATTCAGAGTTCAATTTGCTAATGTCTAAATCCCCTGAAATTGGAAGAGCTTCGTTACTAAGATGTAAATAAATACCTCGATATACAGACTTGCAAGACCAAGTGTAAGGTCCCACACCTGGATCGGCGCAATCCCAAGCACAAATCCAGGCTGGGTGGTGAATGGCTGGAGAGTAGCCCTGAGGAAAAGGACCTGGGGGTCTGGGTTGATGAAAAGCTCAACATGAGCCTGCAGTGTGCTCATGCAGCTCAGACAGCAACCGAGTCCTGAGATGCATCAAGAGCAGTGTGGGCAGCAGGGCAAGGGAGGGGATTCTGCCCCTTTGCTCTTTTTTCATCAGATCCTGTCCGGAGTACTGTGTGCAGTTCTGGACCCCTCCACGCAAGAAGGACATTGAACTGTTGGAGCAAGTCCAGAGAAGGGCCACGAGGATGATCAGAGGGGTGCAGCAGCTCTCCTATGAGGGCAGGTTACGAGAGTTGGGGCTTTTCAGCCTGGAGAAGAGAAGGTTTTGAGGGGACCTGATAGTAGCCTTCCAGTATCTGAAAGGGGCTACAGGAAGGCTGGGGAGGGACTATTTACAAGGTCTTACAATGACAGGACGAAGGGCAGTGGGTTTAAACTAGAAGGGAGAAGATTTAGACTGGATGTTAGGAGGAAGTTCTTTCCAGTGAGGGTGTTCAGACACTGGCACAGGTTGCCCAGGGACGCTGTGGCTGCTCCCTCCCTGGAGGTGTTCAAGGCCAGGTTGGATGTGGCCTTGAGTGACCTGTACTAGTGGGAGGTGTCCCTGGCAGGGGGTTGCAACTGGATGAACTTTGAGGTCACTTCCAACCTTACCATTCTATGATTCTATACTTTTGAATCTGATAAAACATACAAATTTATTTACACTCTATATTCATGTTGATTGTGCTTCAGGCTCTCTCTTTCATGTTTCCATTACATTTTTTTCCTTTTTTTTTTTTTCCTTTTTAGCCTTTACTATCAAAATACATTATTTGTTCTTTGCTCTTGGCAGAAAGACTCCTTGAAGTTAAAACCAACAATAAAGACAAATCTGAATTAGAAATGAGGCATGATATTTTAATTACAGTCTTTCAAACGGTGAGGTTATTAACGAAAAACAGACTCTCGGCTATAATTGTACCGAATACTTCATTACTGAACTTTAGAAAGAATGTTTTAATTTTTTTTTTCCCTGAAAGATAGATGAGCCTTGTCTACTCTTCTTAAAGATCAAGTTAGTTCCCACAAGTTTCGTTACAAATAAATGCAGATGAAAAAAACAGTTTGGTCGTATCTTTCCACACTCACTCTTTACCAACTCATTTTCATAAGATTTTCTCAGGCGCATTAAAAAACACAGAATAACACTAAGCTAAGAGAATGCACACATCAGAATTAAATAGTTCTGGTGTGGAAGATGGCCTTTTAATTGTCTTAGCAATGGTTATTTCATGGACTGAAGTTAGTTCCTTGATGTTTCCTTTTTCTCTGATCTTCAAATGGAGTTGTCTTAGTTAACTTCCTTGTAGCTAAGCCTATCCTTCTTATTAAACACCCAGAGGAACTGTGACATTTCTTGGCAGTCTGAGCAGGACTGTCAAGCACCAAATGAGCAAGCTTTCAGTGCTTAGCCATGCATAGCCATGGTTTCATGCATAGCCATGGCCTCAGGATTGTTACACACTGGCTAGGCACTGCAGAGAACCTTGCACTGCTATTTCCCTTTTCAAACCACATCTCAAAATCTGCCCATCCACGGTCACTTTGCATAAGGATGACTTAGTTTAGCCAGGATAACTTCAAGGAATTACTGAGAACACAGTAGGTTCCTATAGACCTCTATGAAAAGCATAGATTCCTTTCAGATGATGAATGAATAATCCTTTGGAAATTCTATTTCTTCATGGAGAAAAACTAGGTAATTGCAACTCTATTTTCAGTGCTTTAGGTAACTGTTTCAAATCAGATGGGTAAATCCAGGTACAAATTTGTACAAAAAGTATGCTAGGGCTCCTGTTAAAGATGAATAAGAGAAAAGCAAGAGGCAAAAATGGTGTTCATACCTCATTTTTATGACCAAGAAAGACCAAAATGTTACATAATGAGGAGACATAGGACCAAATCATGGGTAAGTATTTTAGAGAAGCACCTTTACAGTCTTTACAGTACTTTTACTGTAAATACTTTAAAAGTAACTTTTTTAAATGAACAAATTAATTTTAAGTGAAAGGTATTTTTCTGTGTACAAAGCTTCACTTTTTTTTTTTTTCTTTTTTTTTTTTTTTTTTTTAATTGTACAAGCAAAATACGATTTCTGTCTTCTTAACACACCAGGGAAAAAACTGACTGTTCAAAGTAAGTCACAGGAGAAAAACACAGAAAATCTCAAATGATGACACAAGTTCTGAGACTCAGCAGCATACTTGGTGTTAACTGAAACTGTTGTAATAGGTCAAACTCAATGTCCTGTGCACAGAAATTGAGATATTTTTATTTTCCTTTTGAAAGTAAGGTATCTATCCTCACAAAAAAAACTACATATTTAGGAATGGATGTGCATCCTCACTGGTTTTAATTTAAACAAACTCAGTCATGAGAACAGAGTAACTGAACACTTTCACATCTTCTATATTTATTCAATTTTGCTACTAAGGTCACATTCCGTCCTCTGACACATATCTCAGGAAAGATTTAGTGGCCAGAAACTTGTAAGAAGACCACAGTCTCTGATTCATTAACTTTACTCTAACCCTAACTTCTCAAATGAAGTCTTGCCTTTTGATTTGTAGAAAGATTTGTCTTGAGGTGGCACACAAAGGCAGTGAGCCTTAAAACAGTGACAATATCAAATCAAACAATAGGATGAAACATTTATTTGGCTTTTCCTACATGGAGTTAATTTGACAATGGTATGTTTCTCAGCTTGGCTTCTATCAACCACAAGAAAAAAAAATATCACAGTAGTCAAGAAGGATACACAGATGCCCTATTCCACATGGTGGGTGCTATTCAACACTGCATCTATACACCTGATTTCCCAATTACTCCTCTCAGAGAAGATGCAAGAGAACAACACAGCTTCTTTTACCTTAGAAACCTAGGTCTACTTATCAAGCAGTAGGACAAAACAGTTCAGAATTCACCCCAGTAAACATCACAATGTGACAGAAGCATGTAGTCTAATCCATGAAATGGTAGTCAGCCATGCATTGAATCTCTACTTTGAAACAGCCAAAGAGAGACAGATATTTGCTAAGAGAGTCGGAATATCTGGGTCAATATTTCTGGTGGATCAAGAAAATTCCTTAGGCAAAATCCTTAGGCTTTCTTTGGTGTAATTTGCACCAAAGAAAATATGGAGTCAAATTGTTCTGTGCCATAGATGATATCTGCTGAAAAATCAGTTACACCAGCTCATCAACACTTGATAACTATATTCATTAACACTTCTCAGATTCCCAGGCAGAAGGATCTAAGTCCACAAAACCAGCTGTTTTCAAATGAGATATGCAGGTTTTAACTGGGATGATTTTTAGGTCTTTTGTTATGGTGGCTAATGTGAGGTGATATTTTGGATTTGTGCTGAAAATCGTGTTGATAACAAAGGGACATTTTAGTCACTAATAGATTCATAGAATATCAGGTTGGAAGGGACCTCGAGGATATCTAGTCCAACCTTTCCTGGTAAGAATATAATGTAAATGAGATGGCCCAGCCCCTTGTCAAGCTGGGCATTGAAACTATCTAATGCAGAGGAGTACTTACCTTGGGGGTTTATTGGTGAGCAGTGTTTACACAGAATCAAAGCCTTCTGCATCTCACGCCAGTAAGTAGGCTGAGTGATATACAAAAAGCTGAGAGGGGGCACAGATAGTACAGCTGACCTCAACTGAACAAATTTCATATCATGAGACATCATGCTCAGAATATAAAGGTGATGGAAGAAGAAGAAAGGTGGGAGGAATGTTCAGAGTGATGGTATTTGGCTTCCCATATAACCGTTATGCATGATGGAGCCCGGCTTTCCTGGAGATCACTGAACACCTGCCTGCCAATGGGAATAAATTTCTTCTCTTGTGTGCACATCTTTGCTTTACCTGTTAAAGTGTTTTTTATCTCACCCCACAACTTTTCTCCCTTTTACCCCCCTGCTGGAAGAGAGGGCTGTACAGGGCTTAGTTGTCATCTAGGGTAAAACCACCAACACCAGACTAACTCAAACTTTTTTTTGTTTGGTTGGTTGTTTTTTTAAAATAATGGATAGAAAATACAGAACTGTAAATTAAAAGGAAGTTAGCAATTATTATTATAATTCCTTGTCACCACACATATGTTTCTATATTGCAAATCTTTAATGTATTAAAGTTAGCCAGAATGTAAATAGAAATCTTGAATTCCTCCCAGATACAATGAATTCCTGATAAACAGAGTGTCAAAATATTCCACACAGGTTCATCTGTCTGATTTTTAGGTAGATGTGAAAGAATTTGTTTTTCAAGGTTTTCTCTGCTACAACTGGAAAGGACTGGGCTATACATCTCTCCATTTTCTATATTTCATAGCATTGTGAGAATCATGATTATGCTTGCTTTGATCTTGATGCAAGAGTCAGAATTCTGAAAAGCAGTAAGGACATCTTACTTCACGTATATCAAAAAGCAATTCACTATGAAGCCACCTAAAATCACTCATTCATTTATCAGTCTACCTCCCCTTTATTTGGGTTGAAGTGAACATTCAAAATCATCAAGTACTAACAAAACAATAACAATGTTTCGTTTCTTTAAAAATCAGAAATAAAGAATATACTTTAACATCTATTTTACAAATCAGAAAATAAATAAAAATAAATGTATGCTTTAGAATGTGTTAAAGTGAAGGGAAAGATAATGAGTTTGAATTAGTATCGGTCCTTAAGTTACAATCTTCTACCATGGCTGATTCATGGGCTCTAACATTCTGTAAAAAGAATTTGCAATATCATATTATGTTCTTCCTCTTGCTTAACACTTTATTTTATCAATATTCAATGAGTGTGAGTTATATCAAAGACAGGCTTTTCCCTGTATATGATAGATTGAGAACACTGTCTAACAGATCAGAAAATGCAAGAACAACCTGCCAAATGGAATCTGATAGACTTTCCCTGTATCTAATATTCTATTAAAGCTATTTCTGGATTTTATTTTTTTTTAAATTATTTCTATTGCATCTAGAAATCTGTAGACATCTAATGATGCTACAACACAGAGTTATAGCAATCTCAAACATATATTTTCCTTTCTCATCTTCCTTCACAAAAATTCCATTTGAATGTTACCAAGACAGTCCAGGAAACCACAGGGGTAAGAGAAAGGTTTGGAGATTTTTTTCTTTCTGCTTTTCAGACTTCCACCTGATTAACCCAAAACTGCCCAAACAACCAAATAAAACAAATCAAAACAAATCTGCCCACATTTTTTGTGTGGGTGCATTAAGAGTTTACTGAACTTGCCTCACTGAAGAAATGGATGAGTAACAAAGGTATCTGGTTGGGTTTTTTGTTTGGTTGGTTTGTTTTGTTTTGGGATTTTTTTGTACTCTGAAAAAGCTAGATTTAATCCTTAGATTATTTAGCAGCTTGTGCTGATAGAGCAATATCTTCAACTTTCTATTACACTTGGTTCTCACATTGCTGAGCTAGAGTTAAGCTATTGTAACAGCTTTTTCAATCTTTTCAAACGTGCACTTGAATTAAGAAGTGCAGTCAGGTTGGTAAATTTAAATTGCCTTGACTCTGAAAATGTCAGTTCAAGCTGAAACAAAATTGTTTTGAAAACTAGCAATTTAATACAAATTGACTATATTACAAAGTAAGCATATATTTGAGTATGCAAGCCCCATCTAAAGCTATTCATTATACTCCCTGAGAACATGTGAAAAATTAATATTCTATACCATTTTTTCCCAGGAAACAGTATCAAATATATTATCACATGAAAGGAGAGAAAATGTATATTGCAAACCCACGCAATCCGATGACCAATTTTCTTTCTGGTTTTATTCCCACATAGCAACAGAAAGATAGTACATATGCCTCCACAGGTACTGCCTCTTTCATCTTCTGTCAAACAACCAAGATTTATAAAAAATCAAAACCACATCCAAATTCCAATGAATACTTAAAGCACTCAGGTAATTTTAAAGAAATTCATTTAAGTTGCTTTGAGTGTACAGTCATTGAAGAACAAGAATCACCTCAATGATGTTTCAGAATTGAAACGAACGGTTGTAGTTCCTTAAGAAGTTTGCCTTTCTTCACTGTCTGGTCATTAACACTAATAAAACAAAATACTACTAATTAAAAAAAAAAAAGTTTTCTGGATCACAGTTCCTTCAGTACTCATTGAGGTGCACTTAGCACTCATTTCACACTGTCTTCATCATCTGCTAAAGTCAGTATGTACTCCTGTGGTTTTGCAAGAGGAGCATAGCTTTCAGTCCAGAACACCTGCAGCACAGGTTTTCTTTAAAATGTTGCATTTTCTCCCATCTTAAATTACTCACACAACGGGACTTCCATCTCCTCCCCTGCAAGACTACTCACATTACTATTCCCCTTTGTATAATTAATTCACATATTTCATTTTGTCCATTAGTGTATGCATGGCTGTAATAAGTATTAATACTCCTTTCCTTCAACTATCAAATGTTCTCATTGTACACATGTAGTTTTAATGCTTTAGAGACTTTTTCTGTAAGCACGGTATCCAAAGTGGGTACTTTTTCACTGTAGCAAGACTACACTTTTCTGGTATAAATTTAGCCCTTCCTATATACTTCTTTGTAATGATTATTAGCTTTGGGTTGCCGGATGATTATTCTTACCGACAGTATAATTGCCATCATATATAGCAATTTGTTTATAAATAAACATGTGGATGAACAGCAGAAAACAAGCCACAAAAATAATGTAATGAGGAGTAATTTGCATTTAGAAGAACATTACAAAATTGCACAAAGCAGAGTGCAAGAGAGAGAAATAAATTTATATTATATTCAAAACTCTAATCTTCCTCTCCAAAAAATCTCGGGCTTACTGAACACATATTGGGAGTAAGCTCTTATCTGAGATAGGGACATACTGCTCTCTGAGGCTGTAAAACAGACTTGATCGCTAGTAATACCGCTTGGGAAATCATTTCATCATCAAGCACTGTTTTGTAAACTTTCACAAACTTCCTCATATGACAGTCTCTCAAGAGCAGGGAGAACACTAAATCCACCCCAGAGTGACTAATAATGGATGTGAAGGGGTCAGCAAGGATTGGAGCAATGCACTAATGAGGCAAAGAAGAGGCATGAACTTTTCTGTACATCACAGTGAAAGCTAGTTGCTACGTGTTACAGAGTAGGTATGTCCTCTCTCTTCTCTGAAAATTATCATTAGATGTAGCAATGTCTTGGAAGGCTAAAATAGGCCAAAATACGCCTAAACATGCCCTGGCTTGCTCAAACATTTTTCCCTGTTCCCCCTCCTGTTGCTGGGGGAAGCAAGGGTGGGAAAGGAAAACAAAGGCCCTGGTGCCTTTCAGTCTCCTCTCCTTCCAAACTTGTAAATAGGGTACCCTCACATGTTCATACACTTGTTTGTGTTTTGCCCTAAAAAGGTAAAGTAAGCCCTGACTTTACCTAATACGGTCAAGTTTGGCAGACTGTCATCCTGATTGACTAATCTGTGGCCAAAGAGGCATTAGTCTTGGGTTAGATTGATAAAAAGAGATGAGCAGGTAAAGACAGTGTCCTCTGCCTTAATATGCTTCTACCATTGCTTCTGCCTCATTGGTCTCTGCTGTTGCATCCTGCCATACTCTACCTGCAACTTAATAACAAGCTGAGATACTTTGGGTTTGTCTACCTAAAAACTGCCTTGCTTCAAGTTTACCAGGATTAGGCATCAAGTGCCTTCACACAATAGGCTCGCTTAGCCAGCGTGCCAAGATTGCGCATCTGCAAGACATCTTGCCTGCACCTCTGCAAAACTCTGTGCAGAGTCTGGAAGGGACACAGATTGTCCAAGAGGAACCAAGATCAGGTCAGAGATCATCTGCCTCTCTCCCAGTACCCTGTTAGAGCCTGAGAACGTCTACAAGCCTCAGCAGCTAAGAAAATACCAACAGAACTCCCTTCAAATGTTTGGGTACTGTCTGGAAACTGTAGTTAGCCCTGGGAATCTGGAGATATTATATTTTGTGAGTAAATACTTAAAGCCTCTTTGTAACTGAATCTAAGTCCCTCATGCCTTAAGCACAGAGGAGCCTCTTGAGTCCCTCCAGTGGACAAGCAATATAATCAATGGCAAGAACCTCTCTTCAAGTTCTAATAGTTTAATGTCTGTTGTATTTTGCTAGCATTTCTTAAGTGTTCTAGATCCTCTGTTTTCCCATGTGCAACGGTTTCATGACCGTTGCAAAGAACCTATTATTAAAAATTGTGGTTGGTAGCGAGATTCCTGAATATCAAAATTAATAAACTATATTAATTTTTGATAAAAATTCTAACTTGCACTACAGTACCATCATTACAGGGAAATATTTTTTGGGACAATCTTCAGTGAAACTAGTATGTTTCTGAAGAAAGCATGATTTTGCTGAATTTGTGTTTTCTAACAAAACACTCCCTCTTTCTTGAAAAAAAACTTATAGTTTCAGCTGTATACTAGAAAACAAAACACTGGGTTTGACAGCAGCCATTCTGAGCCAGATCTCAGCTAATCAGCTCTTGCCCCAGTGTAACTTATCATTACAGAAATAGTACACCTTTATTTCCTCCATTTAATCTTTTCCTCACAAGAAACTATTTTTTGCTTCAGAATGTTTTCCTCCACTAAATTTTTTTACACTAGCTTTCATGTTTTTCTTGTTTCTTCACTCCACCTCCATTTTAACTTTGCTTTCTCATTACTGTTTTTTTTTTTGTTTGTTTTTGGGGTTTTTTTGCTATATATTAAGTAAAGAAACCAACAAAACAACAAACAAAACCAACTACCAGCAACATAAACCCAACAAAAAACAGACAAATCAACCAACCAATCAAATATTAAAAAAAAAACAACCAACAAAACCAAAACGAACAAAAAAGCCCTGGTCTTTAGGTAGGAAAAGTTAGGCTACTTTTACTCTGTTGAGAAAATATTCAAGTACATTCCATATTATTTTATAAATATATTTCAACCAGCAGTCATTACTGGAAAACTCCTAAAGAAATTAATCTGGAGCTTTAGAGCATGCTGAGCTCAAGAGTCTGACCCCAAGATTCCTTGATGTCACAGAGGAAAATAAAGCCAAGAAAATACTGTCTTTACCTGGATATATATCAGATTACACTGAATACTGAAAACCTGAAAACATAATTCGCCTTTGATTTATAAATAATTTCCATTCACTCTATCTCCTTAGAGAAAGTCAGTAAATTATATAATTAGGTGTACAGTCATGGTTGACAATTTATTTTAATGAGGACACCAATATGCATCTTTTCAGCACAAAGAAACATTGTGCTTTGACAAAGGCACATTTTATTGTCTCACAATGAAAGTGCTTCAGAAAAAGCTATAGAGAGTAATGATAATATAAAGTGAAAATAGCATGGAGATCTTTTATTCTAGTGTCATTTTATTTATGGATATTACACATCAGAGGTTGCTAAGGCATGGTACTCTTTTAGTTACAGGTTCACTAGAGAAGAGAAAGATCATAACTTAAAAAAGACAAAGCTTCAAGTACATTCAGCTATCCTCCCCCTCATGTGTGAATGAGTAAGAATTAATCTACTTTCAGCTATTATTTTAATCACTGAAGTGACAATATTCTTTATTTCATTTTTATCATTATGTTAATAGTGGAAAAATGTTAGAGGGAAAAAAAAAATTGTTCTCTGCAGTTTGTTTCCACTAGATTCAATCATTAGGGCAAGGCCAGGCCAAAGACAAGACTTGATTCTGTGCATACTGGTGTCTTATGCAACCACAGGAATTCATCATGACTGAAGTTAAGATAGACTGGAGTAGTATTTTCCTGAGAAACATTAATTGTCTATAAGATTAACTCAGCTGAATCTAGATTTACTATCTATTAAACCGTACTAGGATCTGCCTGAACATAAAGGTATTTCTGTTTCTACTTCAAGGGAAAGAACACCATTGGTGGATGCAGATACTCAGTAACTTTACTACTCAGTTTAGAAAAATAGGTTTTCTCATATAATGCACTTCCTATGTAGGTAGCTAAATTACTGACTTCAGTATTAAAATAATTACACACACGTCTTTTTTTTTCCCCCTGAAATTTCCCAAATGTTGCTATTGCTGCACATAGAATTTGAAGTCAAAATACAGGAAAATTTGCACCATCCTCTTTCTTTTGATCAACTCACACAGCTGAAACAGGAAGTAGTGATGCTGAGAAAGCAGTGAGTCACCTGCTCCTGCACCAGCCTCTGCAACTGTGAAAGGAAATTTATAGTCAAAACCATCATCTCTTAATCCTTCATCTGATCAGCAGCAACCACTGTTAGAAGGTGAAAGCACCGGTAGGACATCTCAACCCACAAAAAAGGGGACCCTTGCTGACCTCCAAGCCAGTCCAGACAGAGCTGGGCGACTCCGTGAGCAGCTGACTCAGCTATTTAACCATTTTTTTAGTATATCCAAAAGCAGATTAAACACAGCATGAAACATGTCACCTCAGTATAGTTGCACTGTTGGACACTGTTTTGAGAAATCAATCTTCAACAGCAAACTTTGGAAAGATTAAACTTTGAAAAGTTTAAACAATGAGAACTCAAAAGGCACAGTAAATTGACAGAATATAAATTATTTGATTTTGGATCATTCCCAGTTCTTAGCTTTCCAGTTTGCACAGATGGAAGCAGTATTTGTAAGCAAAAATAGGAGGAAATATGCTGACTCTGTCTTGTTGAGAATCAAACCCATAGCAGTACTTTTTGTTGGACAGAGCAGAATTATGCAGTCTAAAAGTAGAAATGACATCTTTCATGGTCACCCTAAAAACCAATTATTTCAAAGTACTATTAAAAGAAAAAAGACATTTCCAGAAAGACGAAATAGTATAGGAATTTCAAAAGTGTCAGCAATGAAGTATGAAAGATTTAAACAGAAAAGAGAATTTTGGTTATTTAATTTGCAACTTGCAGAGGCCCAAGTGTGGCACAATGTCCTGCACTATTAACTAAAGGTATTAGATGTAAAGATGGACACTATAATTAATTGCAATTAACATACAACAAGATGTCACACTTCTTGAGAATTTTCCACTGGAAAAAAGGTAACCACAGACATGGTACAGGAGCCTGACCACTCACTATACACCACCCTACAGACCTGTATTGCCACAACTCCTTTTGCTCCTTGTCCCTCACCCTAAATTCTGTAACAGATTCTTCTTTGCATAACACCCAAAAGTCTCCTTAATCTAACCTTTACATAATCTTCAGAAATCTTCATTTCACATTAAACATTTATTATGAGACTAAATTACTCAGCTTGTTCCTTCCACTGATAAAGTTGTTTTACTGGCTATTTTGTTTAGTAGTTGTTTTGGTGGTGTTTGGTTTGGTTTTGCTGTTTTGTTTTTTGGTTTGGTTTGTTCAAATGTTGTTGTTGCTATTGGGTTTTGGGGTCTTTTTGGTTTGGTTCTTTGTTTTAAATGAGGAAGGGCATGGAGGATTTTTATCTGTTTTTATTTTATGCAATGATGACAAGCCTTAATGAACGTATGCTGCCTCTTCGTGTATAAGCAGTCCTAGCAATATGAACTAAATTTAAACTTGAATTGCTTTAACAGAATTTCACCAATAACTCCCAAATAATGCATTTATTAGACTTCTTACAATATAACCTATAATTTACTGTACAAGATGTGATAAATGAAAAAAGATTAACTCTTCAGAATACATGAAATGTAATTTGGTATTCACTCCACATTCTTTCTTATACAAAGTACCTTACAACACTCACCATCCTTGCAAAGTAAAACTGAACTCTAGCTATTAATATCTTTATTTAAATGCAGATCTCAATTTTCCCTAGAGACTGGTAAAACTCCAGCTCTGGGATATCAAGGGAAAGGCAAACTTTGAGTCATATATTATCCACACAGAAAATACTTTGGTAAGGTTTAGTGGGACAGGGTTTTTTTTCTTTTTTCTTTGTGTGTGTTTGTGTTGTCAATCTATAATTGTACATTCGCCTTTCATACCATACTTTCAGTCATAGGACTCTATGCAAAGCAACTACTTTTGTATCATGAATCAGTATGCAGATCACAGTCTATAAATGTAACCATAACAGGGATGATAGTAATGCCTGACTCTCCTATAGCATTCTCTCATTAACACAACTCAGTAATTTTCAAATGGAGAAATAATTATCTTTGGTTTATGGATGGAGAAACTAAGGCACTCAACAAACTTTAAGACTGGAGTTCAATGTCTGCAAAATAGGTTTTTAACTTTTCTTTCTGCTTCTTTTTTTTTTTCTTTTTTTTTTTAAATACCATGAAACTCTTAACTGTTTAACTGAAACAAAGTGTTACAAAGGCCTGTAGCAGATACTGACTCAAAGCACTTTCCTGTCATAATGCTGTCAGTGGACTAAGAACTGGTACAGAACTAAAGACTATTTTAAATGTTTTGTTTCAAGGCATTTAAAACTAACTTTTCCCTCAACTAATAATTTTTAACAGACGAACAATAAAGTCAACCAGAACAGCCACTGGAATACAGTCACAGGTATTTTCCCTTACTATGACACTAGACTGTAACAATTACCTCTTTGATGAAATCATAAGTTTTAATTTAACAGCAGTAAATGTCCACCCCACTTTGCACTCCAAAGCCTTAATGTTACAAAGCAGTTGATAGCAGAAAAAAAAATTGCCATTTAAATGTAAAGTAAGAATAACACTGGTGCACAATAGTAGAAGTTTGCAATGTTATTTAAGATTGGGAGATGGTAATTGTTTACATAAATAACACAAAAGAAATTAGAGAAACAGAACACTTTCTATCAAGAACTGGGAAACAAAACATCTGAAAAAGGAAGATGCATTTTCTAGGTATGGTAATTTGCTTGTTACTGCACCAGTCAGCACTGAAACAGAGAATATGATCTATAAGAGGTTTTGGATGCTCTATTTTAGTTCTTTTCTAAAGTTTCCTTGTATGAACAGGTGTCTAAGTTGTAAAATAAAGATAGGTAGTTATCAGAAGTTAGGGTTAGTATATATATTCTAATAAGAAAGAGCACTACAGAGGAGGGTAATTTGAAAACATGACTTAAGAATTACACTCACTTGATACTGAGCAAAGAGTGTAGACCAGAAGAAGAGGGCGTCAAGTTATCCCTAAAAGTTAGAATATATGAAAGCACTGCAGATAACAGGAAGGAGATGAGAATGAACAAGAAAAGAAAAATACATATGTAGAGATGCAGGAAAAATTCTATGTGTGGAGAAGGTCTTGCTATAGGAAATACATCGTATTTCAAGGGCAAGAACAGAAAACAGATGAAAACAGTTGTCTGGTTAGCTTTGCACACAAACAGAAAGAACTTAATTAAGTTGGGGAGGAAAAAAAGGAAAGAATAATGTCAAGGACTCATTCCTGAGGACAGAAAGAGTATCCACCATTAACGGACAGATAATGGATTTTTTTTTTTTTTTTTTGGTGTGGTATTCATCTTCCTTCAGTTAGGAATATCAGCAATGTGCTGGAATGACTAGTGAATTAAAAGAAATTACTATTTCCAGATGACTCAGCTAATCATTAAATGAGTCCTACTGATGAACACAAGAGATGGTATTCCAGTTAATAAGACTTTATCCAGACTGTTTCTTCCATCAGCAGAGAGATTCCAGATGATTATTCATTTCCATTTAGGAGTGCTTTTTCCTTTGGAGAATGAACATATCTTCCATCACTGACTACAGAGAAAGCCTATAGAGCAGTTTAGACCAGCTGCCTGACTTACATTATGCATATATAAAGTAAATATTATTCACAGCATAAATACAAGACTGTTTATGCATTTCTAGTTGATTATTTATGTGTCTCCAGTCACTGCACAAAAATTTATTGGTGATGGTCCATTTTAGTACAAGTGCCATTTACCCATCTGAATACACAGAACTTGTGAATCAGCTGACTCAGCCCAGTCAAAGGACATTAAACTAACAACCACCAAGGAGGGTGTAAAGGAGAAACAAATGAACACTCATTTAGCACAAAATCAAGATGTCAAGAATAAAATTAATCAAGGCACCAAGAAGCTTGAACAGAAATGCTTTAGTTGCCTATATATGAATGGTAGAAGCCTGGGTAATAAAAAAGAGAAATTGGAATTGGAATTGCTCTTTTATGATCTAGCTGGTATTACTGAGACCTGGTGGGAAGATTTGCATGAACAGAATGTTAAAAGCACTCACACACTGCATTTAGGCAGGATTTAGCAAGCAAAAAAGAACAAAGGTGCTTTATACATATAAAAAAGGGGTATTATCTGCTCCTGAGTTTTTTTGGTGACCCAGAAGAAAAACATTCTGCATGTTCATAGCTTCACATTCTAATAAACAAACAAGAAATTTAGACGAAGTACTAACTGGTGTCTGCTACAGGCCAACAGGTGAATCTAGAAGAAAGGATGGTTGACCTCTAAAAGACTTATTTCTGCTGTACAGGTGGAAAAAAGAAATTACAAAGTGGGGTTTCAGCTCAGAAGTCCTATGTCTCATGGTCTTTATAGTTCCTAAAATTTATCAAGGAAAAAAACCCAACATTCAATTAAATAAATGTTTCATCCTAAATGTTCTGTTAATTACAGTTACCTTGAACCACTAAGGAATTCTAAAAATACATACAAACATTCCACTCTCCAAAAAAAAATTGCATACATTATTGTGAGTTAATTACATCTGTCACAGGTAGACAACACTAAATCCAACCAAGATACTCGTTTGTGGATGGTACCAAGCTGGAGGACACAAGCTCAATGTTGGAGAATGTGACTGTCATCCAGAGGGATTTCTACAGGCTCGAGGAATGGGTTTCCAAGAACATCATGGAATTATAAAAATGATACGGTTATAGACCTGTGTCTGAAAAGACAGAATTCCCTGTGCTAGTATAGATGGACAGGACTAGTAGCAGCTCTGCTGAAAAGCAACTGACAAAGTTCAGTGTTACAGTGCATAACATTAATCCGTAGGTCATTCTCACAGAACAATTAACCTGTTTTGTTTTGCTTTGTTTTGCTTTTTTAATTCCTGTAGAAGGAAGTCAACAAAGCATTACTAAACTGCAGAAAGAAAATACTAATTACTGCAATACACTATTTCTCTTCTTTTTATCAATGTCTGCCTATGTAGGTTTTGGTTTTGTTTGCTGGTGGGTTTTGCTTGTTTGTTTGCTTTTTTTTTTTTTTTTTTTTGGTTTGTTTGTTTTTGTTTTTTGGTTTTTTTTGGAGGGGGGGATTTTTTTTGTTTTTTGTTTCTTTTTCCGTTTTTCTTTTTTTTTTTTTTGTTCTGTTTTTTTTTTTTTTTTACCTTAGGGAGTGATATTATACTAGTACTATTGCATGATGTACAACTGTGGGAGGTTGGATAAGAAATGGAGTGTCAGTGACTGAACTTTGAAAAAATTAGAGGCAAAAGAGAAAGATAAATACTTCAGAAGATTTGAAAATTGCTGCTTGCATAGTTGGGATAATGCACATGACGTGATTTACCAGTTTGAAATAGAGATGGACAGGAAAATAAATTTATTTTTAATTGCTTGGAATGTCTGCAGAGTGGCCTGGCAGAGACGGACCTGGGAGTGATGCCTGACAACCAGCTGAACATGAGCCAGTAGTGTGCCCAGGTGGCATGGAAGGCCAATGGTACCTTGGCTTGTATCAGGAATAGTGTGGCCAGCAGAACCCGGGATGCAATTCTGCCCCTGTACTCAGCACTGGTGTACTTGAATACTGTGAGTAGTTCTCGGTCCCACTCTCCAAGAAAGATATTGAGGTGCTGGAGCAGGTCCAGAGGAGAGCAATGAGACTGGTGAGGAGGATGGAGGCAAAGTCTTATGAAGAGAGCCTGAGGGAGCTGGGGTTGTTCAGCATGAAGAAGAGGAGACTCAGGGGGGACCTTATGACACTCCAAAACTACCTGAATGGAAGTTGTAGCAAGTTGGCGGTCAGGCTCTTCTCCCAGCCAACTTGTGACAAGATGAGAGGGCATGGTCTGAAGCTGCACCAGGAGAAATTTAGTGTTGGATGTTAGGAAGCACTTCCTCAGGGAAAGGGCAACTAGACACTGGAATGGACTGCCCAGAGAGGTATTTAAGGAGAAAGACTGGATATGACACTTAGTGACATGGGCTAGTCAATGTGGTGGTTTTAGGTCACAAGCTGGACTTGGTGATTTCAGAGGTCTATTCCAGCCTCAATAATTCTGTGATTACATGATTCTGTAACGTTTCTTTCAGAGTGATTTTTTGAAACTCAATTTTAAAATTCACTGATTTTTTTATGAAAGCTTAATTTGCAATAGAAAAGTAGTTATTTTATTATACTAGTACATGTTCTTGTGTTCTTTAGTTTCTGTCAATTCCAAGATGGATGATATATTCTACAACATTTTTTTTTTTTTGAGCCTTATAATTATATTAAAACTCCTCCGATATTAAAACTTTACTCCCATGTAAACTTATAAATGTGAATTTTCCATATTATTTCATTTTGCCACAAAAAAGCAAAACACCATCTTATTCCAGATGGTCCTCATGGAAATGGCGACTACTAGAGAAAAACTACGAATGTCTTCACAGCTGCAAAAAGTTACTGTAACGCTTCTCTCCATCACTGTATATCTTCTGCCAACTGAGTTGAACAGTTCCAGAGAGTAATAGTAATTGTCAGTTGACATTTTGATTAGACCTAGTCATATTAAATGAGAGTAATCAATTGGCATTAAACAATGAGCAAAACAAACATTATTTCATTAAATTACCTTTTTCAACAGTTTTAGCTTTTTTTTTTTTTTTTTAATCTTGGCTGTGATGGAAACATAAAACAAAATAATCCCCTCTAAATATGTCCAACAAGGACAAAATAGCAATGATTATCTAAATCCAGCAACACACTTAAAACAGCTCCTGCATATTTTAGTACAGCTCTTTCTTTTCCATCATCCTCTCCAAAAGGGCTCATCAAATTCCATGCCTGAGTGGAGAACAGGAGCCCAAACTGCCTGTAGGTTAGTGCATTAAGGACACTTTGCATAAGGATGGATTGCCTGATGGAACTAGTTGTTGAATGGACCATGTAGAGTGATGATAGTGACATCCTTTATGGACAAGACAGGGGTTCCCAACTGATAGTTTTAAATCTTGTAAGTCTCTTGTTAGAGGAAAAAAATAAAATCCCTGTTTAACTTTAATATAGGCAGTATGCATTTTATTTGGTTATTTTGTTGGGTTTGGTTTTATGTTTGTTTTGGTTTTTTGCAGGGCATTCAATTGTCATGGCAGTGAATTTTTATGCTGACCTGAGGCTAGCTATCTTTATTGCAAGGTGTTCTATTCACTGTTCCTCTGGGACAGATCCAACCATTCAGTTTTGCTTCACAGTCCCCTAACTCTGAAGTAGAACTGCTCACCTTTTAAAACAAAAGTGGCTCCCCTCCGGGTACAATAACAAAATAAATTGATGGTACAGCATATATAAACTTATTTCAGCCTTCGGAGACTTGCTTATTGCCTTTCATACTCAGACACATATAAACATGGTAATTCACTCTGATTTTATGAATTGTCTCCTGACTATCATTGGGGGAGTGATGGTTAGGCAGTGCTAAATGAAAGCATCCAAGGCAGGTTGAGAATGACTGCAATGTGTCTCTAAAGATAGATGAGTTGGCAGGTAATGTTATAAATTACCATCAGATGCCATTCACAGACGATAGGAGCTTCATTCTGCATGACAGTCATTGATCTGATGCAGAACTAAGATGCAACCTTTGATGACACTCCTTGAGGATAAAAGGTTATGCTTCACATTTAGTTATGAATAATAAGGTCATGTTTTAATTAAAGCAGTATCTCAGTGGAATATTAGGGCAGTGAAAATGTACAAATTAGTATGACTTGTATAACAATTGTTGCTGGAAAACAGCCTAGTGCTGAAGATGATAATGCAGAATAGCAATGCAATTACATTAATGAGGCAAATAGCCCACCTCATTAGAAGGAGCTGAACTATTCAAACCCAAAATTAAAAGAAAATATTTGAGTTTACATTTGACATTAAAACTGGCAAAGCAAGAACATTCATATTTAGGTAAGAAATATATAAGGCATACATTAGATGTAGAAATTTCAAAACATTGGAATTGAAATATTTTGAGCTAACTTAATATTCAAGCTAAAGATAAATGTGGCATTTACTGCTTATAGAGGGTTTGGGGTTTTTTTTCTTTTTTTTTTTTTTCCCTCAGCTGGGCATCTAATAGCACCATTTGCAATTTTCTTTCTATTGTACACTCCCAACTCCCTGGTCAAGATTTTGGAAAATAAAACTAGTTCTATAACAAACTTGAGTATTCACAACTGCTATTAAATGAAGGTTTACAGTATATGTTATTCATAAATATTTGTGAAATTTCTATTAGTTAATATAATAAATGTAACTGATAACTATTTGTGTGGTTGATTCAGCAAAATACTTACGCTTGTGCTGACCAATACCAATTTTAAATACTTAGTTAAAGGATGTAAGAGATACTAAGCAGACTCCACAAGAGTCAGTGAATATCACATATTCCTGCTGATACTCCAAAAGGTGATTTCAGTCTCCCAAGTTTCAAGAATTAACCTGTCATATAGCAAGTGCTATGAAAGGTCAGGCATGAAGACTTAACAAGAAAAGTACCATTACTAACTTGTGCATTCTGTCAACAAGGTAAAGTTTATTTATTTATTCTGACATACTGCAAAGCATGTACCACCAAGCTTGTCTTTCTTCCCACCCACAGCTGTTCTAGTTTATGGTGTCCTCAATCCAATCTAAATGTTCATTTTGCAATTACTCTGCTGTCAAATGATAAGTGAAATATAGGATATATGCACAGTAAGTACTTAATAGCTTTAAAAATATACTTTCCATCATAATGTCACCAGTTGCTTGTCAGAATTAGTAGTTTTTAAAATGTTTAGTGTTCAAACTAGCAGAGCACATCCAGATCAGAAACCAGGGGTAGTGGCTCTACAGGAGGTTGGCTATGCAAATACTGTGAAAACATAAACTGCTCTGAAAAGGTTGAAAACACAAGATCAGATTGGGAGGTCAAGAGATTATGGAAACGAGCTGTCCACCTCCCATGGTGCATAACAGATTTTAATTTCCTCTGTGTTTCTCAATGTGACTGGCCAGCCATCAAGTAAAAATAGTTACTACAGACACAGCAATGGTTGCTGTGAGGCTCTTGGTAACTCTGGGCACTTAAAGAAATGAAAAACTTCAATGCAACTACAGAATGAGACCAGATACTTAGCACTTCAGGACTGCCTTTAAGTAAACTAAAACTGGGATAGAAACTGTTGTGAATTTGTCTTACAGGCATAAGCACAGATTTGTACGGTAGATTTAGAATTTGCTCACTCACACAAGAAATAAATTCCATTTCATATGAAAAAATCTACCAAATATTTATTTTGCATGCACTCTGTATTGTTGCTAATAACAGTTGAGAGTTAAAATCACTAAATTTACAAACAGCACGGAATGAGCATCTTCTCTGGAAAGCCCCACAAAATTCTCCAGAATCGTTATTTGAGTTTTAAAAAAATTACTTTGTTTCCTATAATTTTAATTCAACTCAGTTTCAAAATAGATACATGCAAATTAAGAATATTGACTATTCTGGACAATGTAGTACTGATTTTTCTTGTTTCCAGTTTTAGTGAGGAATTGCACATTCTTTGCTTAATAATAAAAATAACAACAAACCCCAGCATGTTTTAAGACATATGGTGAGTACTGTTAGTCATACTCCATTCTGTATGTTCTGTACTGTAAGGAACACAGGATAAGATCATTTTTACAATGTCTCTTTTCAATTTTTTTTCTCCATAGCAGCAGTTCCCACATTAGAGAAAATATTCAGGGTAATCATTTGGGATTTTACGGAAGTGCAAAACAATTATTTAGAGCTGAAACAGATACATATATGTATGTTAATATAATTTTAACATGTAATACTCAGCTATCCTATTTACTTCACTCAGGTGAAGAAAGAAAAAATCAATTAAAGAGACTACCTAAGAACAACATAGTGTTTTCTAACAATACTCTCATTTACATAAGCTTATTTTCTCTGGTCTTGATTTGTTGGGTTTTGTGATTTTGGTTTGGGTTTGGGTTTTGTTGTTCGGTTTGGTTTTTTTGGGAGGTTGGGTTTTGTTGGTTGTTTTTTTTGTTTGGTTGGGGGTTTTTTGTTGTTTTTGTTGTTGTTGTTGGTTTATTTTTTTTAATTTAAAAATTTGCCCTTCTTGTACTTGTCCATCCTGTATTGTTACAAAGTTATGGATCAAAACTAGAATCATGGTTACTATTTTTTAAGTGAGAATTACATCAATAGTTTTAATGTGATGAGATTAGGATCAATACCTGTATGACATTTTCACTATTAATCTGTTTTTAAATATGCTCAGATATTTCTGTTCCTAACTCAACATAAATACATTGATTTTACCGGAGCACAAGAGCATTCTATCAGTAGACACTGAAAACCTTAAGAGGACAGACTATCATAAACATTAAGCTAAAAATAGTGCATGCAGTGGTTCACCTGTCACCTACAAACCCACAGCCTCAGAAGCAATAGAGACTTATCTGACACACAAAAGACTTGGATTTGATTCCCAGATACTTCATGGTAGAAGGCCAAAAAGCTCTTTTTAAGCAATCCAACAAGGCAACAGATTTATGTGGTTTTGAGTACAGTTACATAATCTATAGAAACTTAACAAGACACCTGACAAGAAAATAAACAAAACAAAATTAAAAAGTCTAATCACATATGTTTTTTCAACTGAAGGCAAAGGAGACCTGAATGCTGAATTTCATAGAATCATAGAATCATAGAATGGTAAGGTTGGAAGGGACCTCAAGGATCATCTAGTTCCAACCANAGGCTGAAGAGCCCCAACTCCCTCAGCCTGTCCTCATAGGAGAGCTGCTCCAGCCCTCTGATCATCTTTGTGGCCCTCCTCTGGACCCGCTCCAACACTTCCACGTCCTTCCTGTGCTGAGGGTTCCAGAACTGCACACATTTCCAGGTGCAACAGCATAGCCTCACTAAGTGGCAATATTAATAGAATTCTCCTGATAGCTAAAAGGTTTTTGAAGGTACAGCATATTGTTTGACGATCCTCTTAGTTATGCCTTAGCAGAAGAAAACGTGTAGAAATACACTGAAGATCAAAAGCCTAAATAATTACTTCTAAAATTATATTTTGCCAATGTCCATGCAGTATGTATTTTGAGGATATATTACTAATATTTTAATATGTTGACTTCAGTGCAAATAGCATTCACCCCTTAGTGACTTTTTAATTATTACTACATCAAGAAGTCAGCCTTCCTTCATCTGTTTGGCAAAAATAACATTCCATTTTGTCTTCTTTACTTAAGCACTTACCATTCAAAGGTAGACAGAACGTGATCTCAAAACATTTATTATGAGGAAACGACTTTTTCAAGTACAAAATTCACCAGTGGGATTTAGTAAGAAGTATCAAAAGGAATTACATCAATGATAGCATTTAAAAGCCTCCCTAGATTTATTTATGTATTAACCGTTATGCTAGAATTAAAATTAATGCTATGTTGAAACTTCTTTTAACATATAATAAGGATGTTGTACACTGAAGACTTTGGTCTCCAAAGTTTGTTAAAATACATTAAAATTAACACTAGTTATTCCATTTCTTCTCCATTTCCCTTTTGGTTTAAATGTGTTTTCCCTTACTGTGAAGCACTTAGTCTATCGTATTGACACTTGTCCACATTCGGTATGTTAACTAGGAAGCCACCTTATCATTGGGTAAGCTAGGAAATATTATTTTGCTCCACACATTAGAAGTATTCGCTAAATGAATATTTCACAGACCTATGTTCAAACTAAAAAAATATATTTAAAAAAAAGTAATAACAAAAAACCTCCACAAACACAAAAAAAAAACCAAAACAAAACAAACAAAAAAAATAATTTTAAAATTACACTGAGAGTTTTCAGAGCAGAGAGTTTGCTTTGGAGATGTCTCTTAATTCAGACTGATCTGCTGATTTCAATAAAAAGTCTGGTTTTATGACAGTGGAGACTCTGCTAAGTGATTGGGATTACATCCAGCAAAGCACTTGATATTTAGGTTTGGAATATATGAGGAGATCCACTGATCTCCGTAAGCTACAGGAATCAATATAGTGGAATAAAATTAAGAACAAACAAAACCAAAACAAAACCAAACAAAACAAACCCCAAACCAAACAAAAAACCTATCACATTTTACTACCCTTCAGTGTAGTGAAAGAACAAGGACATTTCCTCTCTTCCCTCATCATTACTGGTATGTTCCTTTTTTTCCTTTATGATAGGAAGCAAACTAACATGAACAATTATAAATCAATACTAGGTTCACTATTTTAAATACCAGTTTGCCCTTTTTGATTTTCTGGATTTTATTGCTCAGTTTCACTTCTCCTACTAATTTCTGAAATATAAATGGTAAAGCTTTAAATCATCTTAGAAATCTTACAGGAAAAGTAGTCCCATTATCCCCTGGAAAGTATTACGGAAAATTGCACATAAGATTACATCCCCAACACACACACACACACAAATATGCAAATACCTATACACAGAAAAGATATCCTTTAAGAAACCAAATGGAGCTAAGCAGTCAATAAATGTAATTCTAACTTGAAATTGGTCAAAGATAGATTTCTAATGGATAAAAAAAAAATTATTCAGCTTTTGTTGTTCTATATAAAACTTTTGCTTTGTTATTTTACAGTATATTCTTTTACTAAACACAAATTATTATTTATGTGCTTTGGCCATTGTTCAAGACACTGCAATATTGCACTTGAATAAGAAATCTTATAACTATTTTGGTATAACAACTTGTCCAATTTGTACCATGATTTTGCACCATCAGGACTCTTATTTATGTAACATCACAATGAAACATTGCAAATCAGCATTTGCAAATCAGTTTAAACTGGCAGAGGGGAGATTTAGACTAGATGTTAGGAGGAAGTTCTTTACAGTAAGGGTGGTGAGGCACTGGAACAGGTTGCCCAGGGAGGTTGTGGCTGCTCCCTCCCTGGATGTGTTCAAGGCCAGATTGGATGAGGCCTTGAGTAACCTGTACTAGTGGGAGGTGTCCCTGCCTATGGCAGGGGGTTGGAACTAGATGATCCTTGAGGTCCCTTCCAACCTTACCATTCTATGATTCTATGATAAATCCATTAAACATTTTAAAATTAAAGCAATGAATGGTGTCCCTTGGGTGTCTGTATTGGGATCAGTACTGCCTAGTATCTTCTTCAATGTCATAGTGGGACTGAGTGCACCTTCAAAGAGTTTGCAGGTGTCACTATGCAGAGTGGTGTGGTTGTGTCTGGATGCAAATGACCTTGTGATTACATCAAGAACTGTGGAATGTCTCAGCAAAGATAAGATCATCTCTGCCCATCAAGTAGTAGCTGCTCCATTGAAGAGCTTCTGGAATACACAACAGAGATAAGCACATCCTGGACTAATAAACCCAGGAGTGGGCATGGTAAACAAGCGGGAGGTAAAGAGGGGCAGAGACCACTCTGGTGTTGACTCCTGCAAGCACACAGGAATATGCATGAAGATCCCCTGAGGATAACACCTGGACACATATGCATACTAAGGTCGAGGGGCCAGGAGGAAACTTCGATTTAAAAAGCTGTATAAAAGTCCTGAGAGATGCTCACTCAAGGTTGGGGGGGGAAACATCACCACGGACATCTCAGTCTGGAAGCAGTAGCCCAGGAATGTCTCACTCCACCTCCCACTAAAGAAGGACCATGCTCTAGAAGAACTCCATTGATAAACACTACACACTGGAGGATGCTCAGAGAAGAGAAAAACATCGCAGACGCTTGGATCTCTCAACACAAGCCAAAAAGGACTTGGCCTCCGAGATCTCTCTTTCTCTCCCTTCCTCCAGCTATAATTCCTTTCCTGCTTTCTTTCTGCATTTTTTCCTCTCTCTCTGTCTTCTCTCCCTTCCTCTTGTTTCATTTACTCTACTCTTTAATAGCCTTGCTTTTGATATTTGGCCTCGTTTGTGCCTTCATTTCACACACAGGAATGTTTTAAAAAGTACCTGAGTCTCTCTTCTCCTCCAGACTGAGACATGTTGACACATCAGAGAGATGGGATGTCATTTGGAGGGACTTGGACTAGCTCATGAAATTAGAACTAGAATGTAGAATTAGAATGTAGAACCTCATTAGGTTCTACAAGGCCAAGTGCAAGTTCTTGCACATGTCTCAAGGCAATCCCTAGTATTAATGTATGCAGACCTGTTAAGAAGCACACTGGTGGATGGAGAGGCTGTACATGAGCTGGAAATTTACACTTTCACCCTGGTCAATTGTATCTTGGGCTGCACAAAAAAACCTCAACATCACCAGCAGATTGAGGAAGATGATTCTGCCTCTCTCATCTGGTTAGATCCCACCTGGAGTACTGCATTCAGGTCTGAAATCCTGCAGGTTGAAATTGTACCACTCATCATTTATAGAGAAAAAGCCATAAACTGCAAACCCAGGGAAATGTGAAGAATGAATTTTTCCATTATCCTCAGGCACTGGCTCTTTGTACGATTTTACATACACTGCTTGTTACGATGATATTGATTAGAAAGTCAACAGAAGCTTTCACAAGGGACTGCAGATCTCTTTACTGCCGCTCTGTAATATTAAAATGTCATTACCGAGTCACCAACTTTCTGTCCTGCTCTAATGTTATTCTCTGATGATTGTCTGCCTGGGCTAAAATTTGAAACTGTCACCCACAGACTTGTAGAAGTGATTCAACTTCACTTAGAGGGAAAGTGAAATTAAATATTCATCCCTGGACTGCATTTTGGGTTCAAACTCACTGAAATTCCTCAAGGCAAAATGTACTTTAGTCATAGAAGATTTTTTTTCAGTTTTAAAAATTCAGGATGTCTATTTATCAGGGCTGAACAGTCAAATAATCACTTTTGCACACAGATACTCTTTTACCGTCTTAGTGGCAGCCATGCTTCTAATTTTGGCTAGGTAAACTCTCAACATTGGTTACTTTCAGCACACTGAACATCCAGACTGATCCCCATAACATCTAACTGTTCAGATAAAATTAAAATAGATTGTGTAAGAGCTTAAATTTGGAGCATCTAAACCTCCTCACACTAGTGAGCATTTTCAGAAGTAGCAGCCTTTGAAATTAAGGTGAACTACTTTTGTGAGTAAGGGATTACTTTCCAGTTAGATAGATGCAGTGTCATAACTCAACTTCCAATTTACAGATTCACTTTAGGATTTAGTCATTCTGGAACCGAAAAGGTCCAAGTAAATAAAATGTTAAATTCCACTCTAGACAGGATTTCTTCTGTACACAGAAAGTGGGAAAATTCACTGATCCAGAAATGTAGAATCAAAGGATTCTTCCTCCAAGGGAAATTATTTTTTGGGCAGTTGTAGACATATTAATGGAGAATGGTCCACGGGTTTCAAATTTGTTTCATTTATAGAGCTCAACAGGCAAAACACTTTTATTTAGAGTTTTGTATTTTATTGTTATTATTCTTGCTCTAACACTGTGCATCTAGCATAGGATTTGGTAGTTTTAAATACTGTATTACTAAATTCTACTCAGATATGCATTACCTTTTGGGAGTGTCCCAAAGTCATATGCCTTCACATAGTGAAAGAGCAAGACAGATACCGCAGATACCTAAATGGACAAATACTGGTCCAGATACTTGATAAGCTGCTAAATTCCAGTCAGCCTTAGACTGTCCCTATTCAAGCACCAGAACAGACTGGAGGCAGAGGAAGTTGGGAAAACAGTTCATGACTGTCCTCTCATGGCCACTCTCAAATGGCACTGAGAAATATATTAAAATGGCAACATTTAATACCTTCTCTCTCCTTTCACTGCCATCATCATGAAGTCAAAATACTAATAAGAAAATCTGAGGTCTGCAGAATTGTGAAATTAGAAAAAAAATTTAAAAGAAAAAAAAAGTGCAAATGTTTATACATCCACGTGCCTCTCTAAGAATTGCAACCATCTCAGATATTCAACTTCCTACATGTAGAAGAGTTTTCCCCTTTAAAATTCATTAGCAGAGCATTTCTTTCTCTCAGAGTAAGGTAACTTTGTGTTGTATGTTAAAGAGATTTCTGGATGTATTTCACGAGTTTCCTCCTTTCTTTATCAGCAACAAGGTGAAAAGGTTGAGCTGGGATATAAAATAATTGCCAGTAGGAAGACAATAAAAAAGGAAACATAATTTTTGAAAATCAGCAAAATATATGACACATATTCAGAGTTCAGGATGGTACTGGCTTTAATTGAGAACCACTGGTTTTAATGAATAGTTGTTGACTTTAGTGAACACTGTCCTCTTTGTCTCTAGAGTAAAATCCAAACTTTCAATTAAAACATAAAAGTAAAAATGTAAAGAACATATGAGCCAATACTTTTAGTTCTAACCTTTAATTTGGGTATTCTGACTTAAACAATAAAATATTCGTCCTAATACTGAAACACTAATTTTCAGCTTCTCTTGTTTAGTCAAAAAGAATAAAAAAAGCACTGTAACCTAGTCTAGGAATCTTCAGGTCAGCTTGCTATGATTACATAACATTAAACTATCAAGTGCAATTTCAACCCAGTAAGATTACATTCCCATTTTTACAGGAATCTCAAACGTCTATTAAATTCACAATCTGCATTGGTTTTGATGCATATCAGACATACAAGTTCTGCTTTTCTAAGATTTTAAAATGCTAGACAGGCCTGTGTTTAAATCTATGATATTCATGCTTATCTTCCTTGCATGGCATAACAGTATTTCTCTCCCTAGGCTTCTCATCTATATGAAAGAAGGTCTTGGCCTCATGCTTTTCCTGCCAGTGAAAAGTACTGTGTAGGAAAATTAGTTCTAGATTAAACTTGGCTTCTACCTGAGCAGGTGTTGGAACCAAATTATGAAAGGATAAACTTAAATTACTAATTGCAGAAAATACGTTTCATCTCTGCTTCTTTTTGACAAACATCACAGCTAGAAATATTTAATTATTGTTTAATTGTGTTTACCAGAAGTATAAAAATGAACCATAATCTTCCAGGGATGAATCCTGGGAAAGACGTATTTTATCAATGCTGCCAATGCAAAAAATACAATTCTGAAACTCAACTGTCATTAGACATCCTTTCCTTTTTTTTCCCCTATTAATTCATAATCATAACAAGAACTAAGAAATTTTGTCATTCCTCATGGATCAAAATTCCTACTTAAAATAAAGGGAAAGTAGCCCAAGAGGCTACCAGTATCAGTAGTGTGATTGAATTCTTTATCCCCTGGCATCTTGAATTGTCCCTGAGTAATGGCTAAGGCTTTGTCCCTGCATCATTAGTACATTCTTTTAGACTACAGTGCACATGAAATCCCTACAGATTTTTCATCTCCAAGGTGAAATAATAAAAACAACAACTTGTAGCTATTAAATGCCCATTTCACGTGCCAGGCAAACTAATTCTCTCATTCTGCATCTAAGCCTAAATCGTCTAAAGATTGGTACTTGTAAGAAAGACTGCTTGTTTGTCATGCCACTACTTACAATCTCCCTCCAACTGATTCAGATCTTCAGCACGAGTCTGTACTATAAAGTGATTCAGAGTTTCTGAAATTCAGTCTTTGATAATGGAGACCCCTTTCCTCAATTCATGGAATCATCCTGTATTTCCTACCCTTTAGAATTCGCAGAAAAATGTTCATGCCTAGTGGTAAAAAAAGCTGGGTATCTAGGTATTATAATTAGATCCAGATCCTGGATGAAGGAGAGAAAGCCTGGAGAAGACTCGACTCTCCACTAGTCAATGAAGACTGGGTTAGGGATCAATTATACAAACTGAATATGCACAAGTCCATGGGCCCTGATGAGATGCACGCAAGAATGTTGAGAGAACTGCCTGATGTTGTTGCTCTGCCACTCTCGATCATTTTTGCAAAACTGTGGCAAACAGGAGAGGTACCCGAGAACTGAAGGAAAGCAAATGTTACTCCAGTCTTCAGAAAGGGCAAAAAAGAGATTCCAGGAAACTATAGACCAGTCAGACTCACCTCCATCCCTGAAAAACAATGGACCTGGGAGTCCCGGCGGACAAGTTATCCATGGACAGCAATGTGCCCTTGTGGCCAAGAAAGCCAATGGTATCCTGGGGTGCGTTAAGGAGAGTGTGTCCAGCAGATTGAGGGAGGTTCTTCTCCTGCTCTACTCTGCCCTAGTGATGTTCCACCTAGAATACTGCATTCAGTTCTGAGTTCAAGAGGAACAGGGATCTACTTAAGAGAGTCCAACAGAGTGCCACAAAGATGATTAAGGGACTGGAATATGTGCCTTATGAGGAAAGGCTAAGAGACCTGGGGCTTCTTAATCTGGAGAAGAGAAAACTGAGATGGGATCTAATAAACGTTTACAAATACACAAGGGCCAAGTGTTCACAAAGGAAGGGACAACCTCTTCTCAGTTGTGCCCTGTGATAGGACAAGGGACAATGGATGTAAGCTACAACACAGGAAGTTCCACCTCAACGAATGGAAGAACTTCTTTACTGTAAGAGTCACAGAGCACTGGAACAGGCTCCCCAGAGAGTTTGTGGAGTTGTTCTTCTCTGGAGACTTTCAAGACCCATCCAGATGCATTCTTGTGTGACCTGCACTAGATTTTATCATCCAGCTCTGGCAGGGGGGCTGGATGTGACTCTCCAGAGGTCCCTTCCAACCCCTAACATCCTGTGATCCTGTGATTTAGGACAGGATGAAGAGGGTCTACAGGAAGGCTGGGGAGAGACTGTTTACAAGGTCTTGTAATGACAGAACAAGGAGTAAGGGGTTTAAACTGGAAGAGGGGAGATTTAAACTAGATGTTAGGAGGAAGTTCTTTACAGGGAGGGTGATGAAACACTGGAACAGGCTGCCCAGGGAGGTTATGGCTGCTTCCTCTCTAGAGGTGTCCAAGACTAGGCTGGATGAGGCCTTGAGCAATCTGTTCTAGTGGGAGGTGTCCCTGCCTATGCGGTGAGTTGGAAATAGATGATCTTTGAGGTCACTTCCAACCTAAAATTAGCAAAATTTCCTACTCAATTACTTGAAAATGCATGGAGTAGTTTTTCCCAGGACAATTTTATACCAGCAGCTAACCATTAAGAAAACTACTTTACCATGATTCCCTAAACTTTTATTCATTTACCAGACTGTAGATTATAATAAAATTGAAACTTCCATTACTCATCATTGAATACACTTTGGTATAGCTTATTTCATTAAAAAAAAACCAAACAAAATTTAAAAAAAAAAATCAAACCCACCAGAAAAATAAAACAAAAAAAAAATTGAAATAAGTTTCCTTGAATGTCCATTTAGTCTGTCAAAAGAAAATTCACGTGTACAGACAAAACAAAACAAAAAAAACCAAACCTGAACACGTCTGTTCATTTAAAAAAATTTATCACAAACAATTGAACCAATAAAACCCAGACAAGCTCTAAAAAACAGTGCATTTCATTATCCTAATGGGTTAATATTCATTTGAGGTGTCAAGAACCTATCTTTAGTTTCTTGAATTTCATCAAGTCTACACTCACACAACTACAACATAATAACTATATTATACTGTGCTTAACATTGCAATTATGGGCACTATTTACAATCTATACTCCAAAGAGACAGTCACACAAAGCAATTCATGCAATAGCCTAATTATTATCTGTGACATTTCAGGCAGCAATTTCTTCAAATGGATTTAACAAAAACTGAACTTTACAAAAGATAAAAGTTTGCACATACTAAAAGTACACAAACGTTCTTGTAATCATATTGAAATTACAGTATCACAGTATCACCAAGGCTGGAAGAGACCTCAAAGATCATCAAGTCCAACTCGTTACCACAGACCTCAAGACTAGACCATGGCACCAAGTGCCACGTCCAAACCTGCCTTCAACACCTCCAGGGACAGTGACTCCACCACCTCCCTGGGTAGCCCATTCCAGTAGCCAATGACTCTCTCAGTGAAGAACTTTCTCCTCACCTCCAGCCTAAACTTCCCCTGGTGTAGCTTGAGACTGTGTCCTCTTCTTCTGGTGCTGGTTACCTGAGAGAAGAAAGCAACCTCCTCCTGGCTACAACCACCCTTCAGGCAGCTATAGACAGCAATAAGGTCCCCCCTGAGCCTCCTCTTCTCCAGGCTAAACAGTCCCAGCTCCCTCAGCCTCTCCTCATAGGGTTTGTGCTCGAGGTCTCTCATCAGCCTCATTGCCCTTCTCTGGACACGTTCAAGTAACTCAATGTCCTTCTTAAATTGAGGGGCCCAGAACTGGACACAGGACTCAAGGTGTGGCCTAACCAGTGCAGAGT
>VWZE01000405.1:0-11790 GCA_013396675.1 Eubucco bourcierii | reverse complement strand
TTTTTTTTTTTTTTTTGTCCCCAGGCAGTTTTAAACTTTCCTAAACATTTGGAAGGGTTTCGAACAGGAACAGTCTGGTGCCAGGGTAGGGTCCCTGGTGCTGCACTGACTTTGAACTGGGTGGAAAGCTCTGCCTGTACACAGGCACTGATTTGGCCACTCAGGTGCACTGCAGATTCATTCTCCTTCTCCTTGTCCTCAGCCTTCTTGTTCTCCTTTCCTCATTGTCCTTTTCATTGTCCTCCTTCACCTCATCCTCTTTCTTCTCCTTTTTCTCTCCCTGGAGGCTGTGCATAGAATCATTGAGTGGTTTGGGTTAGAAGGGACTCCAAAGGTCATCCAGTCCAACCCTCCTGCAGTCAGCAGGGACATAGAATCATAGAGTGGTAAGTTTGGAAAGGACCTCAAGGATCATCCAGTTCCAACCCCCCGCTGTATGCAGGGACAGCTCCCACTAGCACAGGTCACTCAAGGCCTCATCCAACCTGGCCTTGAATACCTCCAGGAAGGGAGCAGCCACAACCTCCCTGGGCAACCTGTGCCAGTGTCTCACCACCCTCACTGTAAAGAACTTCCTCCTGACATCCAGTTTCAATCTTCCCTCTGCCAGTTCAAACCCATTGCCCCTTGTCCTGTCATTGCAAGACCTTATCAATAGTCCCTCCTCAACCTTCCTGTAGGCCCCCTTCAGGTATTGGAAGACTACTCTAAGGTCTCCTGGATGCCTTCTCTTCTCCAGGCTGCAGAACCCCAACTCTTGTAGCCTGTCTTCACAGCAGAACTACTGCAGCCCTCTGAGCATCTTGGTGGCATCCTCAACTAGATCAGGTTACCCAGAGCCCTGTTGATCCTCACCTTTAATATTTCCAAGGATGAGACCTGAACTTCCTCCCTAGGAAACCTCTTGCAGTGTTCCAGCACCCTCCAGAAATTATTCATCAAATTCAGTTGCTGGGCTGGTTGAGGCTCTGGCCAGCCTGATCTAGGATAGGGTGTCGCTGCCCACGGCAGCGGGTTTGGAACTATATGATCCTTGCAGTCCCTTCCAACCCTGACTGATTCTATGATTCTGTGATTCAATCTAAATCTGCACTGCTCTAGTTTGAAGCCATTGCCCCCATCCTGTCCCTGCAGGCCTTTGCAAACTGTCTCTTTCCAACCTTCTTGTAGCTTCCTTCAGGCACTGCAAGGTTGCTATTAGGTTTTCCTGGAACTTTCTCTCCTCCAGGCTGAACACCCTCTGCTCTCTCAGCCTGTCCTCATAGCAGAGATTCCCCATCTGCCTGTTCTTTTTTGTGGCCCTCCTTTAGACCCTTTCCATCAGGTCAATGCCCTTCCTGTGTTGAGGGCACCAGAGCTGGATGCAGCACTGCAAGTGAGGGCTCAGCAGAGCACAGTGGCAGAATCACCTCTCTCCATCTGCTTTGGATGCAGACCAAACTACCAGGTCTTCTGGGCTGCAGGCTCACACTGTCTGCTCATGTCCAACTTTTTCTCCACTGAAGTCCCCAAGTCCTTTTCTGCAGGATTACTTTCTATCAACTTCTCCCCAAGCCTGTATTGATTGTGAGGCTTGTTCCAGCCCAGATCCAGGACCCTGCAATTGCTCTTGTTGAACCATAGGAGGTTCACTTGGACTACCTGCAGCTTGTTCGCTTGAGCTCCTCCAGCTTGTTCTCCAGGGTATTCTCCTCCAGGGGCTTCTGTTGGACCATGCTGGGTGTGCAGATCAGCCCTGAGACCTTGGTGGGGCCCTGTGGACTCTCAGAGGGCACAAAGTGAGTGCAGATGGACCAGTAAACAGACACATGGAGGGTCAAGGCTGCAGGGGATGGGAAGAATTAGTTCAGCAGCTGTGTGGCGCTGGCTGGCTCCTGCCTGCAATGGTGGGGGCAGCAGCTGACCCTGGAAACACAAACACTCAAATCCTGCCTGTTAAGGAGGGATTTGAATATGGCTTAGATGTGAATTATAATGAGACTAACATAAAAATTATTAAATAGTTCATTAAATATATTTTTTAAAAATCCCAAGCTTATTTGCAATCAACACACAGATTCAGGGGTCAGTGCTGGCACCAGTGCTGTTTGACATCTTTGTCAGTGCCATGGACAGAGGAATGGAGTGCACCCTCAGCAAGTTTGCAGATGACACCAAGCTGTGTGGCACAGTCGACTTGCTAGAGGGCAGGGATGCCATCCAGAGGGACCTGGACAGGCTGGAGAGTTGGGCCCAGGCCAACCTGATGAAATTCAATAAGGCCAAGTGTAAGGTCCTGCACCTGGGTAGGCACAATCCCAAGCACAAACACAGGCTGGGTGGTGAATGGCTGGAGAGCAGCCCTGAGGAAAGGGACCTTGGAGTCTGGGTTGATGAAAAGCTCAACATGAGCCTGCAGTGTGCACATGCAGCCCAGACAGCAACCGAGTCCTAGGCTGCATCAAGAGCAGCGTGGCCAGCAGGGCAAGGGAGGGGATTCTGCCCCTTTACTCTGCTCTCGTCAGACCCCACCTGGAGTACTGTGTGCAGTTCTGGAACCCTCAGCACAGGAAGGACATGGAAGTGTTGGAGCGGGTCCAGAGGAGGGCCACAAAGATGATCAGAGGGCTGGAGCAGCTCTCCTATGAGGACAGGCTGAGGGAGTTGGGGCTCTTCAGCCTGGAGAAGAGAAGGCTTCGAGGGGACCTGATAGTAGCCTTCCAGTATCTGAAGGGGGCCTACAGGAAGGCTGGGGAAGGATTATTTACAAGGTCCTGCAATGACAGGACAAGGGGCAATGGGCTTAAACTGGCAGAGGGGAGATTTAGACTGGATGTTAGGAGGAAGGTCTTTACAGTAAGGGTGGTGAGGCACTGGAACAGGTTGCCCAGGGAGGTTGTGGCTGCTCCCTCCCTGGATGTGTTCAAGGCCAGATTGGATGAGGCCTTGAGTAACCTGTGCTAGTGGGAGGTGTCCCTGCCTATGGCAGGGGGTTGGAACTAGATGATCCTTGAGGTCCCTTCCAACCTTACCATTCTATGATTCTATGATTCTATGATTCTGTTACATCGTTGGTAAAGGTATTTTTTTCAGCATGTATAGGTACAATGAGGGGAATTTTAAACAGCTTTAGAAAAGTTGAGGAATTTAAACAATTGAAGAGAGTACTGTGGCACAAACTGCTGCTGAAAAGTTAAGCATAAACCTTCACAAACTTTAGAACAGAGTTAATGTGCTCACTGTCCCGAGTCTCAGGATTGGTAATCCAAAACTATATGCAGATGTACAGAGAAGGGAAACAGAGTCCTTTCCACGTGGTGATGATGTGGGGAGGGGTGGGGGTGGGTGTCAGGGTCCAGAGAACAGATTAACAATATCTCTGTCCAGAGGAACAAGATTTGTTCTTTTAGATTTCCTTGTTGTGAAATGAAGGTGCAAACGAGACCAGATAACACCCCACAACTATTTATTAAAGGATATAGTTGAACAAAACAGAGGGGGGAGTGGGGAGGGGAGAGAGAACAATGAAGAAAGAAGAGCAGAGAAGGAAAAGAACAGGGATTATACAGTTTTTAGGCCGTTGCCCAGGTGTAGCTCCCCAGGAAACCTTCCTGTGTATTCTCATATATTTGCAGGGGTCCAGCGATGGCGCCAGGGAGGGCCTCCGCCCCCTCCCTGCACCACTTACCTGTCCATACCCCAAATACACAGAAGCTTTTTCTCTTTGGGGTAACTGGTGTGAGGTGTCACATTCTGGGCATTCAGGCCAGGCTGGATTCCCAGAATTCCATAAAGACACTGGATCTCTCTTGATTGGCATTCCTGAGCTCTGGGGCAGGAATCTGGGCCGAGCTTGCATCCCTGAGCTTTGCCAGGAATGTGGGCAATCTTTAACAAAGGCATTATTTATCTTTGTTGATTTGAACAAGGGAGAGACAATCAGTCTTTCACAGTGGGGATGCTGCTTGCATAGTTCAAATTGAGAAGGTTGTCTGAGATGATCCACAGAATGAGGCCAATCCTCTGTGGCTCACAGGAATCCACCAGATCAGCCAGCCACCTGGGCAAAACAGGATCCAGACTTACAGGCTTTGAAGCCGTCCAGAGAATGTGATGCGTGAGGTTGACCTTGTTCATGGTCGGGCAGGAGCAGGTCCCCAATGCTGCAACTCATTGCTAGGTCATTACTAAACTTGGCCAGAGTCAAACTGACCCAGGCTTGGCTGAGTTCAGGCAGGTAGCTGCTTCCCAGAGTGGGGCAAGCAGTTTCAGACCCTTTGCTCAGTTCAGGAGATGGCAGAACCAGTGTCTTCATGAGGAGGCAGGTTCCCAGCTCACACAGTTCAAAGTCATGCAAGGCAGGACAGGTAGCAAGCAAACAGCAGCAGCAGCAAACACAAGTTGGCTAAGTTTTTAAGCATTTTGTTGAATGTCTTTGATCAATAGCAACAAATAAAGGTGTCCTAGAGCCAATCCTAGGGTACTTCTCAAGAAAAGGGGGATGCACATGCCCAGCATCCTGACCTGTGTTTACCAGAAACAAAGCAGGGTGCAAAACAAGACCAAATATGGTGTCTCTGTGGCAGACTGAGAGGCACCAAGGCTTTTGTCTACTTTTCCTGCTTCTTCCAACCAGGGAAGAAGGGGATGGTGGTGGTGCAGTGTGGGTAGGTCACATCTCCCTTGGAGCTCAGTCCTCTCCTCTGAGCCCTTTACTTCTCTCTGCAGGGTCTGTGTCCTCTCTCCATCATGTCTGTACCTCTGGGCTGGGCAACAGCAGAGTTTGCAGATTTACCCTTGGGACAGCCCAGCAGGTAAAAAACTCAGACTGGGACAACAGTGGGACCCCAACCCCCCACTGACTCCTGTGGCACCTCCCAACCTCCTCCAGAGCCTCCTGCCTACCACATTTCACCCCTCAGGGGGCTCTGAGTGACACCAGTTGTAGTGGGAGTCTGGGACCACCCCAGGTGGGTGAGGGTTGGTTGTGTGGGTCAGTGCTACTGCCTCTGTTATCCAAACCAGGAGAGAGTGAAAGGCACATCCTGGGCTAGGAACCATCCTGCCAGTGCTGCTAACAGGATGAGAACAGGAGGGATGAGTCTACTCTGTAAGTACTTTTTAAGTGTCTCAGCACCCCCAGCACAGGAACCCAGAGTCTCAGCACAGGTAGTGGAGCTCTGACACCCCATCATGGCAATAAATTGGGGGGTGGGGGGTGATGTGTTTGAGGACCTCTCTCCACTCCATGCCCAGCCAGAAGTCAGGCATGGGGAGATTTTGGCTGTTGGGACCTGTTCTGACCCAGACAGGGTCTTAGAATTTGAACTGCTGAGCTCAGGTGCTTCCATATTTCCTTGAGCACAGAGGTGACTTCTCCCCCCACCAATTGGCCTCACAGAAGGACCCAGACGAGAATTGGGAGGAGAAGCAACACTCAGACAAGGAGATGGAGCAGCCACAGTGCAGCCCCAAGGGAGAGGAGGAAGACAAGATGGAAGATAGTGAGAGGAATGATTACGATGATGATGATGAGTGTGGTGAGGAGGATGATGATGAGGATGAAGATGACCAGGATGAGGAAAAGGAGGAGTACAAGGAGGAGGGTGAAGCAACGGCAGCCCCCTCTGTGCTACCAGTGCGATTGAATGAGCGCTCAGAGTGTGGGCAGAGCTTCCTGCCTGGCTCAGAACCAGTGAAGCACTGCGGCCCCCGCCCTGTCACCCAGCCCTTCATCTGTGGTGACTGTGGCAAGAGGTTCAGCAAGAGTTCTCAACTCATCCAGCACAACCGCATCCACACCGGCGAGAAACCTTTCACTTGCAGTGTCTGCAGCAAGAGCTTCAACTGCCTCTCCAACCTGACCAGGCACCGCCGCACCCACACTGGTGAGAAGTGCTTTACCTGCTGTGACTGTGGCCAGAGCTTCAACCACTCCTCCAGTCTGGCTCGGCATCGCCGCACCCACACTGGAGAGAAACCTTACGTGTGCGGTGACTGCAATAAGAGATTCGCTGATAGTTTCTCCCTCACAATGCACCTTCGTGTGCACAGCAGAGAGAAGCCATTCACTTGTGACAGCTGCGGCAAGTGCTTCAGCCGCAGGTCAAGCCTCACCATCCACCGTCGTATCCACACTGGAGAGAAGCTGTTCCCCTGTGCAGAGTGCAGCAAGAGCTTCACCACAAGCTCTGGTCTCATCCGGCACCAACTCATCCACAGTGGTGACAAACCATACAGCTGCGCTGACTGTGGCAAGAGCTTCAACTGCCCCTCCCACCTCCGCAGGCACTACCTCACCCATACTGGGGAGAAGCGCTTCACATGTGCTGACTGTGGTCAGAGCTTTGGCCTCAGCTTTAGCCTCACCCAGCACCGCCGCACCCACACTGGAGAGAAGCCCTATGTGTGTGGTGACTGCAATAAGAGATTTGCTAACAAGTTCTCTTTCGAGAAGCACCGTCACGTTCACAGCAGCGAGAAGGCCTTCACTTGTGACAGCTGTGGCAAGAGCTTCAAACACAGCGACACCCTTACCAACCACCGCCGTATCCACACCAAAGAGAAGCTGTACCCCTGTGCGGAGTGCGGCAAGAGCTTCACCACGAGCTCCAGTTTCATCCAGCACCAACTCATCCACAGTGGTGAGAAACCATACAGCTGTGCTGACTGTGACAAGAGCTTCGCCTGCAGGTCCACCCTGGCTAAACACCGCCGCATCCACACCGGTGAGAAGCCTTTTGCCTGTGTTGACTGTGGCAGAAGATTCACCCAAAAAGCTAACCTCACCAAGCACCGCCGCACTCACACTAGTGACCACCCCACACGGCGGGGCAGGCACAAATAGACCCACCCAGGTCTGTTGGTGCGATGGTGACTGCCCTGAGAGGGACTTCACAAAAGATTGAACCAAAATCTCTTTTCTTTTTCACCTGTGTTTCTTAGCAGCTGGGTGCAGAGATGGGATTGTGGTACAAATGAGACTACCCAATATGAGTTAACTGCAAGAGTACACTTTATTGCAGATACAACGGTGATTATATAGGATAGCTCAGTGGTATACACAACCATGCTGAGAGCATCAAATTGGTTAGTGCTAATTGTTCATGCACCCCTATGCTTACAACGATTGGCTGATTTAGTGCTCATATTAGTTACGTAGGCATTCTGTTGTCTAAGCCAAACTTTCTCAAAGATGTATTCTTCTTTGTGGGAACCTAGGAGGGGAGTTAGTGGGAACCAAGGAAGAAACCAACTAAGCTGAACTCCTCCCTGTATATATCCTTGAAGCAGTAAGATTAAGGTTAGAAACATAGTAGACTGGTATGCTCTATCCACAAGTTCCTTATCTAAGTCCCTGCTTGCTTGCATGTAAGCATTTTCAGGACTTTCCATGGCCTACATTTCTCTGTCAAAGCCAGTATTGTTAAGAAGTTTTAAAGATTGTTCATACTCTAGGAAACCATGACCCCTTGCTTTTAGCCAACCCCCAACAATTCCCCCTTTTTGTACAAACAAGGCCCTGTTGGTCAGGTCCTTTATGCTTTTCGTTACACATCCATAAGCAATGCGGGCAACAATTAAGACTAGCAATAGCAATCCTTAAATCCTAAGAGCTTCTTTTATAAGGCTAAGCACCCAGGGAGATATATTTCCAAAAATACTTGTTAGCCAAGAATCCAGAAATCCAGTTTGGAGTTGCAGTTTTGAAACTCCGTGTTTAAGACTCTGGATTGCACTGTGTATGGATTCAGAATGATCAGAAAGGTTCATACAGCACATTCCATCAAAATCCTCACAACCATGACCTTGGGCTAACAATAGAAAATCAGTGGCAGCTCTATTTTGTAATGTAGCATGGCGAATACTATCCACATCAACTAACAAACCTTTATGGANAAATCCTAAGAGCTTCTTTTATAAGGCTAAGCACCCAGGGAGATATATTTCCAAAAATACTTGTTAGCCAAGAATCCAGAAATCCAGTTTGGAGTTGCAGTTTTGAAACTCCGTGTTTAAGACTCTGGATTGCACTGTGTATGGATTCAGAATGATCAGAAAGGTTCATACAGCACATTCCATCAAAATCCTCACAACCATGACCTTGGGCTAACAATAGAAAATCAGTGGCAGCTCTATTTTGTAATGTAGCATGGCGAATACTATCCACATCAACTAACAAACCTTTATGGACTATACTGGTGTAATTTGTCTGTTTTGCTAGCCAGCAACCCATTTTTTCTAAGGGTGGCTAATGCTTGGGCAGCAGTAACTCCTGGTGCCAAAAGGGATGCAACTATTCGGGCACCCTTGTTCCAAAAAATATTATTATCATCACAATCTTTTTCAAATGCATGGAGAGCTCGACTAAACCTGTGCTTATGTCTCTAGATATCACTTTCATTTGGCGTTAAGACAGATAGACATCCTGATGTACATGGCCCACCTTTGACATGTGAAGGGATTGCAGACCAGGCATGGTCACCACAGATCAAAAATATTCCATGTAGCACTTGCAAAGGAGCATTGCTAGAGTGTGAAATAACCAGAGAAGTATAATTACACCAAGCTGTCATGTTTCTATAAATCGGATGAGTTGGAGAAACATCCCATAATGGTGACTGATCTTTACCAATATAGTTAAACCTTATAAAAAAAATCTGCTTTAATACTCCCCAAGATTTCAAGTTCCTGTGGTTCCAGGGTGGTGGTGGGTACGTGCAGAACCCACGTGTCCCAGTTATCTACTAGTCCCCTGAATGCTTGCGTTTGAGTTTGCGTGCCTGTTGGAAAAGGCCATTGATTCACAGGGAGACCAATTAAACAAGTACTAAAAGGATTTTCTGGGGTGGTCATTGAGACACAAATGCTAGACTGACCGGTTACATTAGCCAGAGTCACCCATACATTTTGCTTAGGGTGGGAAACAGGAAGCATGAACACAGCAGTTACCAAGCACAGAAGCATAACCACTGTGTTCCTTCCCATTGTCTCTCATTAATTGATCTTGAAGGAGGCGCAGGAGTCAAGGTTGCAGGTAGAGTTGCTTAGCTGCTTCCAGCAGTCTCTGCTGCGTGGGCCTTGTCCGCTTGCTAGGAACCCACAGAGGACCTGATAGAGTAAGAACACACACATATCTCCTGCCAAGGTATGGTACTGCTGCTGGGCCCTCCCACATCCCTGTTTTAGGGTTTCTGTATGTTACATACATTGGATCCCTGTTCTCTATTTGTACTGGTTCGGAGTGTCTCTGGATTGGGGGCTGGTTGGAGTCCCCAGATATGCATAAGAAACAATGCCTTGGATACTCTTTCTACTGGGTCAGCTATATCTGTGAATTTATATCTACCCAGTGTTCCATTTATGACTGCGTATGTGTATCACACAGTACAGAGTTGATCTCTGTGAGATGGCAGAACGGAGTGAGCAAAGTAACTGGAAAAGTCTTTTATTCTTCACGTCTTTAATGACAGCGTCCTCTATCTGTTGTACGATGCCTGCCACGTATAGTGAATCTGTAACGATGTTCAGCAGTGTGTGGAGCCAATTTGTCATGACCCATGTGACAGCTAACAGCTCTAATGTCTGTAGTGAATCTTCTTTGGTGCCTTCTAGGAGATGCTGTTGCCACTTGTTCAGTTGCCACACCACACCAGCACGTCTAGATCGTTTTCCAGCATCAGTAAACACTGTCAGTGCATCTGATAGCACTGCCTCTGTACTTTTAGGTGGTGTTATCCACTCTTGATGGCATATCCATTGCAACATGCTTGATTGCAGAGATGGTATTGAAATGTTTCCTGTGTATTCTAGAAGACTGAACTGTAAGGGCGTAGAATGTGTCAGGAGCCACTCAAGATTGTCTCTCTTAATGGGAATGTATATTGGTTCTGTACCAGCAATGTTGCAAACCCTCTTGCGTCCCTTTTTGATTAACTCTGCCAGTGACTGCAGTTTTGTTTCAATAGTACATCTTGGTTGCAAAGGGGTAAACAGCCATTTTAGGATACGAATACCCTCCCCCTTTTTTATCTGGGTTATTGCTCCCAACAACGTTGTTCCTCCAAAAAGAATTGTTAAGTCTATTGGAGCTGTGGGATCAACCCTCTCTACCCAACGCTGTGTGACAAGACTAGACAGTCTGCTTATAGTGTCCCTTTGCAGTGGGGTCAGTTCTAGTTTCTGGGCTGGATCCGTTCCGGATAGCAATGGTTGCAAAGGCTCCAAGTCATCATTTGTGAACCCAGTCACGGGCTGGAACCACTGCAGATCTCCCATTAATGTCTGGGCATCTTTCAATGTTTTTATATCTGCCTTTAACGTTACTTTTTGGGGTCTGATACAATTATTGGTGATTTCCCACCCGAGGTATTTCCAGGGGGACGACTGTTGTATCTTTTCTGGAGCAATTTTTAATCCTACCATTTGCAGTTGTTGAGCAAGGAACTCAAATTGACCACTAGTAAATTTTGTCAGTTGTGCAAGGAGAATATCATCCATGTAATGATATATTAAAACGTTTGACCATGCCTTTCGGACAGGTAGTAATGCTGTATCTGCATACAACTGGCACATGGTGGGGCTGTTTTTCGTGCCTTGTGGTAGTACTCTCCAGTGAAATCGACATGCAGGGGCTTGCTTGTTTATAGATGGCAATGTGAAAGCAAACCTCTCACAGTCTGAAGGGTGCAGAACTATGGTGAAGAAACAGTTCTTTACGTCAATTACCAACAGTTTCCAATTTTCAGGCAACATAGATGGTGTCCCTAGTCCTGGCTGAAGAGCTCCCATGGCTTGCATCTGAACATTGATGGCTCTAAGATCATGCAGTAGGCGAAACTTCCCTGATTTTTTTTTTTTTAATCACAAATATTGGAGTATTCCAGGGGCTTGTAGAAGAGACAATATGCCCCACTGCTAATTGTTCTTCAACCAGTTCGTGAGCCTTTTGCAACCTCTCTGAACTTAGTGGCCACTGATCTACCCAGAAAGGCTCATTTGTCAGCCACATTATCTTTGCCTGGGAAGGCTGTCTAGCAGTGGCCGCTGCTGAAAAATCATTTCTGGAGTGTTCAGCACTGTCCCCATCTGTGTCAGCACGTCCCTGCCAATTAAAGCGTTGACCCCTTATGGTAAAGGCATAATGGTGGTGAATATGTTTCCTGATTTATCTTCTATGGTGATAGTGATCCTTTGACAACTGGTAAGGACTCGGGACTTTCCCCTAATGCTTTCCACTCCATCCTTCGCCGCACTAACCAGCCAATGTGTGGGCCAATTCTTATGCAAAAATATTGCAACATCTGCCGCGGTGTCCAGTAACACAGACATCTTAATGCTTTCTTGACCATTGCTGAAAGTGACATCAACCACTGGGCGTCTATTCATTTGCACAGTAAGAAGTGTCAGGCCCACTGTAGATCCAAAACTCTGATCATCCCCAAGTCTTTCTTTACCTGTCAGCTTATCTTTTACAAGGCTCATCATGGGCACAAGTTGTGCAATACGGCTTCCGGATGGGATATGTATAGGTGGGCACACTGTATAGACTACTATGTGGACACATCCAGTAAAGTCCTCATCAGTTACCCCTGGAAGCACAATTAGTCCTTTCAGATGGCGGAGGAGCGGCCCATCAGCAGTGCTCCATGGGGGATGCTGTTAATTAGTAATGGGCCTGTGAAAGTGGATGGGATGTTCGGGGGAGGGGGGAGTGATCAGTCAAAGTTACACTTTCTGCTGTTCCCGGGTTGTGAAGGTTTGGGAGTTACCCTCCCCCCCACATTTTGTAAAATGACCCAGACTAGAACT
>VWZE01000404.1:7275-25060 GCA_013396675.1 Eubucco bourcierii | reverse complement strand
CTGCTGGCCACGCTTCTCTTGATGCAACCTAGGACTTGGTTGGCTGTCTGGGCTGCGTGTGCACACTGCAGGCTCATGTTGAGCTTTTCATCAACCCAGACCCCCAGGTCCTTTTCCTCAGGGCTGCTCTCCAGCCATTCACCACCCAACCTGTATTTGTGCTTGGGATTGTGCCTACCCAGGTGCAGGACCTTCCACTTGGCCTTGTTGAATGTCATGAGATTGGCCTGGGCACACCTCTGCAGCCTGTGCAGGTCCCTCTGGATGGATCCTTGCCCTCTAGCAAGTCGACTGTGCCACACAGCTTGGTGTCATCTGCAAACTTGCTGAGGGTGCACTCCATTCCTCTGTCCATGTCACTGACAAAGATGTTAAACAGCACTGGTCCCAGCACTGACCCCTGAGGGACACCATGGTGACTTGATGTGCATATGTCTATGTTTTCTTCTCAAGAACAGGGTACTAGTTCTTTGCATAAGAGAACATGTGCAGTGCTGAAGCACAGAATCCTGTTTTTTGTTCAGTGCCACTTTCCCTAGTGCCACTTAATAAGTAGGGTTCAAGTAATTTGTACTAACGTTGCAAAAGTAACAATTTTTTAATCTCGTCTTCCTAAAAACAAAAGAAATGTGAGTTGGAGATGTCCACATATAGTAAGAAATACTTCTTAAGGTCATGACATGCTTTCTTTGACTGTCCTGGTTTCTTATGTATTTGTTTCATGTAGGAGTAACAGAGAGAGTCTGTGCAAGATGCCAGAGCAGTGGCTAAGATGTGTGTTAGAAGAAATAAAATCTAGTGATCCCTCATCTACACTCTGTGCAACCAGACGTAGTGCAGGAATTCCATTCTACATACAGGTACCAACTAACACTGTTACCTCTGACTTAGTTACTTTGTTTAGCGTCCTCTCTGGTGAATACATGTATGTTGTTGGTTGGATTTTTTTTTTTTCTTACTTCAACCTCTTCTGGTCAAACAGTTACTTTTTAAAAACAGACTTTGCCTGCTTTTGTGTAAATAAGAAACCACATGTAATTAAAACATGCGATTGTGTCGACTTCTGAGATTTTTGGCTTGACATAGATTTAAACAGTATTTCAAAATACAGTAGTACACTGTAATAATCCTGGAAAACCATAAATTAATTCACAGGTTAAAGCTTGTAGTGATACACCTTTTTAGGCAGATTCTTTTGGTTTACACATACAGTAAAGTTATGACCCATAAGAACTCCCCTGTGTTTCCTGATGATGGAGTGATCAACCATGTAACTCTGTCTCCTCAGCAGTAATAAAGCAGGATCAAGTAATAGTCACACTATCTGGTGTTGGCTGATGTTCTTCAGTGCCATTAATGAGTAGGCTGCTGAAGACTTAATCTCTGTGAGCGTGGGGCTATGCTTCTGCAGTCTTCCTTCTCCCCATGTTACCATCAGCTTCACACATCCCAGCCTGTGCGTTCTGCCAGGTTCTGAACTAACAGTGTTTTGTCTCTGCTCAAAGGACTTTGTCCTGAACGCCTTGCAATAGTATGCAGCAACTCATCTGCATCCTTGTGGAGTCAGTCACTGCAGAGTTAGTGCTGCAGTTTACACATAACCTGTGTCTGTTCCTTTTGCTCCTTAAAGTAACCACGATTGCTTTCCCCTTAAATCATCCTATCTCATTTAGAAAACTGGTTGAAAATGAAAGACAAAAGTCCAGGATTAACTACACAACCTGTAGCTTTCTCCACTTGCTGAAGTAAAGTCTCAAGAGTGTTCCAAGAATTTGAGGGCCTGCTGGGAGCAAGCTCTCCCATCTTGCTTATTTTCCATGCTTGAGTTTGCTCTGATAAAGTTGAGGCAGACTGCTTCTGTCTAGAGTTGTACACTCATAGAATGTCAGGGGTTGGAAGGGACCTCAAAAGATCATCTAGTCTAACCCCCTGCCAGAGCAGGGTCACCTATACTAGATGGGTAACTTTTCTTATGTCAGTCACAGCCTGCTCCTGGCATTGGTAGGCACGTTGGTTTCAGAGACACTTTTCCATTTCAATTTCAGCAGTTAAATATCTTTCATGTTTACATCTGTAAGTTGTCTGCAAAACTGACTTGGTGATTTCATGCCTTCTGGTTTCCCAATTCACACTGCAAAGTTTGAATCCACTGGGCATCATAGTATCATAGAATGGTAAGGTTGGAAGGGACCTCAAAGATCATCTAGTTCCAACCCCCTACCATAGACAGGGACACCTCTCACTAGTACAGGTCACTCGAGGCCTGTACAAACCTTCAGCCTGGTCTTGAACACCTCCAGGGACGCAGCAGCCACAACCTCCCTGGGCAACCTGTTCCAGTGTCTCACCACCCTCACTGTAAAGAACTTCCTCCTAACATCCAGTCTAAATCTTCCCTCTGCCACTTTAAACCCATTACCCCTAGTTTTGTCATTGCAAGACCTTGTAAATAATCCCTCCCCAGCCTTCCTGTAGGCCCCCTTCAGATACTGGAAGGCTACTGTAAGGTCTCTTGGAAGCCTTCTCTTCTCCAGACTGCAGAGCCCCAACTCTTGTATCCTGTCCTCATAGGAGAGCTGCTGCAGCCCTCTGATCATCCTCGTGGCCTCCTCTGGACCCACTCCAACACTTCCATGTCCTTCCTGTGCTGAGGGTTCCAGAACTGCACACAGGACTGCAGTTGGGGTCTGAGGAGAGCAGAGCGAAGGGGCAGAATCCCCTCCCTTGCCCTGCTGCCCACACTGCTCTTGCTGCAGCCCAGGACTCGATTGCTGTCTGAGCTACATGCGCACACTGCAGGCTCATGTTGAGCTTTTCTTCAACCCAGACCCAGAGGTCCTTTTCCTCAGAGCTACTCTCAGCCACTCCCCACCCAACCTGGAGTTGTGCTTGGGATTGTGCCTACCCAGGTGCAGGACCTTACAGAGAATGTGAAAAACCAAACATGCATGAATAAATTTTTCACGTAAGAATTTACAGTGCCTAATGCAAGGATAGGGTGGACCCAAAAGCATCTCTTTGCAGAAAGGAGGATCTGGGAAACTGTAGACCCATCAGTCTGACCTCAGTTCTAGAAAGCGCTCTCCAGAAAGCACATTGCAGAGCAAACAAGGCGCAAACAAGCGAGGGAGCAACTTCTTCCTGCTTTTTGGTGATGTAAACATTTGCCTAAATGATGTTGGTCCAGTAGTAATAAGAGAAAAACACAACCATTAACCAATTGTGGGTTATTTATACCAAAAATAGAAGATGCAAGCATTCAACATGGGGTTGCCTGCAGATAAAAAGCCTGAATCCTGTTTACCATCACAAAGCAGGCTCCAAAACAAGTCCAGATGTGGTGTCCTTCAGACTCCTAAGTGCCAAGGGCTTTGTATTGTTTCCTGCCTTGTCCCAACCAGGGAAAGAGGGAGAGGTGGGGGAAAGTGAGTGAGTTTGCTTGTGACATGTAAGGATGTGTCCTGGATATATTTTGAACCTGGTTTTGGATCTTCCACTGCACTGTCAGACTGACAGATCTACAGCATCTCAAGTGCCATTGCACGCCTTATACAGGACATCCAGAGGATCACACCCAGTCAGCATGGGTTTATGAAAGGCAAGTCCTCCCTGATGCACCTGATTTCCTTCCATGACAAGATGACCCAACTGTTGGGTGAGGAAAAGGCTATGGATATTGTCTACCTAGACTTTCGAAAAGCCTTTGACCCTGTTTCCTGCAGAATTTCATGGAAAAAATGACTGCTTGTGGCTTGGATGAGCACAGGCTCTGCTCGATATAGCACTGGCTGGATGAAAGGGCCCAAAGGGTGGTGGTCAATGGAGTTAAATTCAGCTGGTGGCCGGTCACAAGTGATGTTCCTCAGGGCTCAGTTGAACAGGCTTATTGATGATAAGGATCTAATATGTATCATCAGTTAGTTTGCAGATGACACCAAGTTAGGTGGGAATGTTGATCTACAGGAGGGTAGGGAGGCTCTGCGGAGAGACTTGGATAGATTGGATGGATGGACCAATGTTAATGGGATGAGCTTCAACAAGGCCAAGTGCCACGTCCTGCACTTGGGCTACAACAACCCCAAGCAACGCTACAGGCTTGGGGCAGTGTGGCTGGAGAACTGCCTGGCAGAAGGATCTGGGGGTTGTAATTGACAAGCAACTGAATTTGTGCCCAAGTGGCAAGGAAAGCAAATGGTATCCTGGATGGGATTAAAAATGCTGTGTTCAGCAGGAGTAGGGAGGTGATTGTGCCCTTGTACTTAGCACTGGTGAAACCACAATGTGAATATTGTGTCCAGTTTTGGGCGCTTCAGATTGATATTGAGGTCTTGGGGTGAGTGCAAAGTGAAGGGCCTGGAGAATAAATCTTACGAAGTGTGGCTGAGGGAGCTGAGGCTGCTTAGTTTGAAATAGAGAAAGCTAAGGGGAGACCTCATGGCTCTCTACAACTACCTGAAAGGATGTTGTGGAGAAGTTAGTGCTGATCTCTTCTTGTGGGTAATTAGCAACAGAACAAGAGGGAATGGTCTCAAACTGCAACAGGTGAGGCTTAGACTGGACATTAGGAAGTTTTTTTCATGAAAAGAGTGATCAGACATTGCAATGTGCTACCCAGTGAGGTGGTTGAGTTACCAACCCTGGATGTATTTAAAGGTTATTTAGATGTGGTGCTTAGGGTATGGTTTAGGGGTGAACTGTGTAGAGTAGGGTCAGCAGTTGGGCTTGATGCTCTCAGGAGTCTTCTCCAGCCTCTGTGATTCTGTGCATTGCTGAATTCACGTGGCAGTGCTTACACTGTACCATGGCTGTTGAGGTAAACAGGTCAGATGCTTCTGTTTTGACAGCTCTAGAAAAGTATGAAGTTGGTCTGGACAACTAATGAGAAGGTTTGAACAGATCTTTGAGATTACTCTGAAATAGTCTCTGTTCAAATTTTAATCTTACTATAAGGAGAGGCAGTAGTGTTCTTTGGCAGTAGCTGTGAATATGACCATGGCCTTTAATATTAAGCCTTAAATAGCATGTGGCATTTAGATAATAAAAATACAAGTTGTAATGCAGTATTGTAGCAAGGTTATTTTATTAATGTGTAAAATCAAGACTCAGCGTGGTCTCCTTGCCATCTGCTTCCTGTGACATTTGTTCTTGTTTTACTAAAACATACCTGTTTTAATGACAAGATGTAATTAGGTCATTTAAAATGATCATAAACTTATTTTAAAATAGAAATGTTATTAACTCATAATAAGGTCAGGTGCAATTAGTGGATGAGGAAATGGTGGGAAAATACTAGTTACAGCTTTAACATTTTTAGGATACTGAATTTTAGTCTCTATTCTCCTCTATTTTGCACTTTTTTAACCCTTCTCTCTGTTTCTCCCTTCCTTAAAGGTACTGACAAGGTGACAGTGACTGCCTCAGGGTTTCTCTGTACTTCATTTTGCTTGGAGATGATCCATTTGGTTGTTCTTATGTGCTGTAAAGTACTGTTAAATGTCTTAATACTGAACAGGTTTAGAGCCCAAATACACAGAAAGATTTTTTTAAATAGAAACAGGTGATTTATGATGATCCATTTGTACTAAATTGAACAAGTCTTACTAGGCAAAAAAGGGAGAATGACTGTTTTAACTCCAGTGCTGAATTTTAGAGGACTAAACTTGAGTATTTTCATCTCAACTGATTGTTCTACCCATTGAATAACTACTTGGAGATGGATGCATTTCTTCTCCTTTGAAAGATACGCTGCTTGTTTTATCCTTTTTTGCAAACCAAGGTTTATTCTCTGCCCAACCTGTGTTGCCTGTGTTTTAAAATTTCTCAACTAATTCTCTGAACCAAATATCAAGGTAGGACTAGACTATGCATCTTGTACTAGGTTCTGTGAAGGCAGCATGAAGGAGGAAATGATCTACTAAGTAGGAGAATTGCTTTGAGTTTGAGGGGTCTCCACCATGGCTATTATGCTGGTCTGCTGGGAGGTGTCCCTGCCCATGGCAGCGTGTTGGAACTGAATGATTTTCAAGGCCACTTCCAGCCCAAACCATTCTGTGATTTTAACACTTCCTCACTCCCACTGCAGTGGTTTGACTTCTTGGAAAGTGGTAGAGGCTCAGCTGGATCCTTTTCATATTAATTAATCATAGTTGAGGCCTCAGCTGGAAAATCCTGATTTCAGTTGTTTAAAACCTGGACCACCTTAACTGAGCTGAAATTTAGTACTGTGGCTGCCCCAGGAGAAGTTTAGGCTCGAGGTGAGGAGAAAGTTCTTAACTGAGAGAGTCATTGACTGCTGGAATGGGCTGCCCAGGGAGGTGGTGGAGTCACTGTCCCTGGAGGTGTTCAAGGCCAGGTTTGGATGTGGCACTTGGTGCCATGGTCTAGTCTTGAGGTCTGTGGTAATGGGTTGGACTTGATGAGCTTTGAGGTGTCTTCCAACCTTGGTGATACTGTGATACTGTCATAAACATGTGTGGTTTTATACTAAAAAAAAATGCTCATGCTAGGAAATCTAAGTATGTATGATACGGCAGATAATTTTGCTCTAATAAATACTACCTTTTTTGGTGTTTGTCAGAAATCGTTGTCTATTATATACAAGACTTTCTTAGGCAGATGGGTAGTGTACAAGCAAAATTTTCTGACTTAAACATGGAATTCTGAGAGGTTTTGAACGAAACTGAATTAAAACTGAAACACAATTTTTTTTTTAAATGTTCTAATTTTTTTAAAACTTTTTGTAGGCTTTGTTAGCTTCGGAACCAAAGAAGAAAAAAACAGATTTGCTGAAAATGACAATGAAAGAATTGTTATCTTTGGCTACACCTTTGAATGGACCATCAAGTGTAATTCCACAGGTAAAATATCATAGAATCATAGAATGGTAAGGTTGGAAGGGACCTCAAGGATCATCTAGTTCCAACCCCCTGCCATAGGCAGGGACACCTCCCACTAGTACAGGTTACTCAAGGCCTCATCCAATCTGGCCTTGAACACATCCAGGGAGGGAGCATCCACAACCTCCCTGGGCAACCTGTTCCAGTGCCTCACCACCCTCACTGCAAAGAACTTCCTCCTGACATCCAGTCTAAATCTCCCCTCTGCCAGTTTAAGCCCATTGCCCCTTGTCCTGTCATTGCAGGACCTTGTAAATAATCCTTCCCCAGCCTTCCTGTAGGCCCCCTTCAGATACTGGAAGGCTACTATCAGGTCCCCTCGAAGCCTTCTCTTCTCCAGGCTGCAGAGCCCCAACTCTCTCAGCCTGTCCTCATAGGAGAGCTGCTCCAGCCCTCTGATCATCTTTGTGGCCCTCCTCTGGACCCGCTCCAACACTTCCATGTCCTTCCTGTGCTGAGGGTTCCAGAACTGCACACAGTACTCCAGGTGGGGTCTGACGAGAGCAGAGTAAAGGGGCAGAATCACCTCCCTTGCCCTGCTGGCCACGCTTCTCTTGATGCAGCCTAGGACTCGGTTGGCTGTCTGGGCTGCATGTGCACACTGCAGGCTCATGTTGAGCTTTTCATCAACCCAGACTCCAAGGTCCTTTTCCTCAGGGCTGCTCTCCAGCCATTCACCACCCAGCCTGTATTTGTGCTTGGGATTGTGCCTACCCAGGTGCAGGACCTTACACTTGGCCTTATTGAATTTCATGAGGTTGGCCTGGGCCCACCTCTCCAGCCTGTCCAGGTCCCTCTGGATGGCATCCCTGCCCTCTAGCAAGTCGACTGTGCCACACAGCTTGGTGTCATCTGCAAACTTGCTGAGGGTGCACTCCATTCCTCTGTCCATGTCACTGACAAAGATGTTAAACAGCACTGGTCCCAGCACTGACCCCTGAGGGACACCACTTGTCACTGTTCTCCAGGTGGACATTGTGCCCTTGATCACCACTCTCTGGGTTCGACCATCCAGCCAATTCCTTATCCAGCGAGTGGTCCATCCATCAAGTCCATGTTTTTCCAGTTTGGTGACCAGGATGTCATGTGGGACAGAGTCAAATGCCTTACTCAGGTCCAGGTAGATGACATCAGCTGCCCTTCCCTTGTCCACTGTCGCTGTGACTTCATCATAGAAAGCCACTAAATTTGTCAGGCAAGATCTGCCCTTGGTGAAGCCATTGCTGGTTCCCACCAATCACCTCTGGTTCCTCCTAACATCCAGTCTAAATCTCCCCTCTGCCAGTTTAAACCCATTGCCCTTTGTCCTGTCGTTGCAGGACCTTGTAAATAATCCTTCCCCAGCCTTCCTGTAGACCCCCTTCAGATACTGGATATGGCCTCTTATCAGAAGGCAAATGCCAAAAAAGTGTTTTGTGTTACTTTGTTTAAGGCAATTTATGTCTTACTGAAACAAGAATTTGTGTTACATCATTTAAGGCAATTTATGTCTTAGTGAAACAAGAGTTTGTGTTACATAATTTAAGCCAATTTACGTCTTACTGATACAAGAATTTGTGTTACTTCATTTAAGGCAATTTATATCTCACTGAAACAAGAATTTTTTTATCTGTAGCTAAATTTTTGCGTTCTTGTATGTGTAAGGATTATACAGTCACTGGGATTTGCAAGTGCATAAAAGCCTTAAAAATGGGTTGGATGTAATTTTGTGCTTTATTTTCTAGTGCAGCAAATACAGTCATTAATTTTGAATGTGTGTGGTCGTTTACTTCCTGTAGTATATTTCTAACCAAATACCAAAGTAATTCTTTTTCACAAGCATTTATCAAGCAACAATTGTTTGCATTTAGAGCAAATAAATTTTAGAAAGTGTATTGTATGCAGTAAAATATCCCATGAAAAGTGATTTTATATGTACTAGGTAACTTCTAAAACTTAAATATGTGCATTTAGATTGAATAAAAAAATTCAAAGTCAAGATCTTTCCCTTCAAAACGTTGTTAGCAAATACATTAATCTTTCTGTTAGTAAGTACAAGACACTGTTTGATGATACATAGAAGTATGTTCTGATGCCTCTGCCAGTTATTCTGCTGGTATACATAGATGGAAACTTATTATGTAGCTTTGTCAATGTAGTGAAAATGATTCACTATTAACAATGATATCAATTTCGATGTCCAGGCAGAGATTGTTAATAACTATGAAACTGTTTATTAACATTAAATCTCGCCAGAAACCTTATTTGCAAGGTTCAAATCGCAGGGTTCGGAAATTTACGCATACAGGAACAGGTAAACTGAAACACTTTAAAGGCAACCAGCACAAGCAAACGTTTTTACTGGGAGAGAAGGTTTGTGTGGTCACTTACACCGTTTGCAGTTAGTTATCCTGCTAAGCCACTGGATGGATGCAGGAAGCTCCTTTCTGCTCATGGCAGAAGGCAATTAGTGATTACAAGAGGCTTGAAGTATTTACTCACAAAAATATACTAGGACAGTACCCAAAGCATGTGGCAGGCTTGCTGCCAGGTCGGAAGCTGTTAGAGGCTTTGGAGTTTCCTCAGGCTCCTGGGTGCTTCAGAAAAAGGAGGCAGACATCTCTGAGCTGGTCCTGGCTCTCTTGGCAGCAGGCTCTCATGTGCAGGCAGATGTCTTGTGATGTGCAGTCCCAGCACAGTGTCACGCTGGCTGTGCAGGCTGAACGCGTGGTCCCACCCAGCACAGGATCAATTAGGTAGTAAGCAGACAGGGATACAATAGCAGAAAGCACCATAGCAGAGAGCCCCCTTTATATCCATTCAGCCTGAGACTGATGGGCCTTTGGACATAAATAAACCAATCAGGATGGCAGTTTGCCCATATTAGGTGAAGCTGGGGCTTTTGTCCCCTTTCCTGTGGCCACCACCCCCAGCACAGAAGGAGGGGGAGTATGCCTGGGCAAACCAGGACATGTACAAGCCCATTTGGCCTATTTAGGCCTACCACGACAGTCAAAGTCTGTGAAGCTACACAGATAGCCACCTTCCCTTCCAGAGAAGTAGCAGAAAACGCTCCATATGGTGAAGCAAGGCTGCCTGTCAGTTTTAGCTCACTGTTGTCCTCCTGTGAGTTGGAGTTTATTTTTTCTCTCAGGATCTACAGCATGTCAAGAATGTTGGAAAAGATGATTCTAAATTGTGAAAGCTATTTTTACAGCTATGATAAGCTAAGAAGAAAAAGAATGCTGGCCTTCACTTGCAGTGCCTAGGCTGTACTGCCAAGGTCTTGCAATGACAGGACAAGGGGCAGTGGGTTTAAACTGGCAGAGGGAAACTTTAGACTGGATGTCAGGAGGAAGCTCTTTCCAGTGAGAGTGGTGAGACACTGGCACAGGTTGCCCAGGGAGGTTGTGGCTGCTCCCTCCCTGGAGGTGTTCAAGGCCAGACTGAAGGAGGCCTCGGGTGAGCTGTACTAGTGGGAGGTGTCCCTGCCTATATTGGGGGTTTGGAACTAGATGATCCTTGAGGTCCCTTCCAACCTTACCATTCTGTAACTCTATAACTCTATTTGTTAGAGGACTGTATTTTTAATGGTGTTTACTGCTGCACCCTTGTAATCTCTTGTTTTAATAGGACTGTCTTGTGATAGGATTGTATTTTATATGGTGAGAAAGTGGTGTAAATGTGCACGCGGATTGGTTTTGTTTCCCATGTTCACTGCTGTAGTTAACAAGCATTAATTTATATACATTTTCCAATGAATATATGTTTTTCTTCTATCCCCACAGGTTCATGCTTTAAATATCCTTCGAGCACTGTTCAGGGACACACGTTTAGGTGAGAACATCATGCCTTATGTTGCAGATGGAATACAAGCAGCAGTTCTAGGCTTTATGTCACCTGTCTGGGCTGTAAGTTAAATCTTAATTTTACCTCTCTAATTTAACAAAATACAGAGCGTTGCTGTTCCGTGAAGCTTTTTCATGGTTATAAATGACAGTACTATTATTTCTGGAATACTACACAGCATAATGTTTTTAAGGTAAAATAATGAATAATGTAGACCAGCAAAAAAAAAAAAAAGTCATAGTTTTAGTCTTGATTTTTGGGTTTGTTTCATTTTTCTATTATGTGAAGCATTACTGTGAACCAGTAGGAACAATATTACCTTACAGATAAAAATGTAACTGACTTACATTTTGAGTCGGTGCACCTAGCTAGTAAGGAGTGCATTTACATTCATTCTCACTGCTAGTTGGCTTTTCACTAGAAAACAGTATTCCAGATGGCATGTTAATGTAGAACATCTCAGAATATGCCATGCCCAAGGGTGAATGCTTTGGAGCACTGGGAACCTGGCGTATCCATTATGTTAAAGGTGAACATCTCTAAAACATTTGACCTATTATTGCCATCTTGATTAAGGGTAAAGATGCTTTGAGTTAATTGTTTCCATTTGCTGATCTCTGAACAGTAGGCTACTCTGTCCTTTGCTCAGCCCTGCTTCTTTTTGACTGTACGTTAGTGGTTGTCTTTAAAAAAATTAGTGCATTTAAAAGGAACTTCGAAAGCGTGGTTCATAGTCTTTGCTTTTTCCTCTAGGTAAGAAATTCATCAACACTACTTTTTAGTGCTCTGATTACAAGAATTTTTGGGGTTAAAAGAGGAAAAGATGAAAATTCAAAAAAAAATAGGTAAGCTTCACTTGGTTCCAGTTGTGAGTTTGCAAAACATGACCTTAGCCAACAACAATTTGAAAATGTTGCTTGCATTACGACTATATTGAATTGCAACGTTACAGAAACATCTAACTTTGCTTGAACCAGGCTGCCAAGAAATAAATGCTGGGGCCAAAAATATCTGCTGTTGAGTACTGGGAGCTAATTTGTACTCCTATACAGTTTTACTGAAGGGGAGTTTTTCTGAGATCGTTTTGTGCCAGCCGCTCTTCCATATGCCCAGCCTCTCTTGGGGCCACAAACCAGCCCTGTTGCTCTTGACAGTAAAGAGAGGTGAAGAAGATGAGCTAATGGTCTCACATGTGTTCCCTTATCACTAAATGTGCTGGTTTGAGGGTAATTGGAGTAATTTAATAGAGAAAATTACACTATAGGCTGTGAAAGGAAAACAATGGTGATGTCTACTTCACTCATAGGCTTGCTGAGATGTTTAAGAGAAGAACTAAAAACATTAGATAACACAGTCAGTCTCTGGGGCACAGTGTCTTGGGCGGTCTAGTAGTTTCTGGCTTTCTTCTGACTGCCAATTAATCTCACTAACCACTTTCCTTCTAACCTCCCTGGCCAAGCCTCCAAGCTCATCTTGTGCGTAAGGGAAACCTTGGGGTAAGGTACAGGGGTGGGGGGAAGGTGGAAGGGTGGTTGGGAGCCCCTCCTGGGGTCTCTGATTNGGGGGGGCGGGGAACTTCCAAACTGTCACACTAAAGCAGCCTTGGAGGTCATCATGCACCTACTAATTTGAGATATTTCTCATTAGACGCCTTACTCTAGAACATCCTGTCCCTCTTTCATGTCTCTTTCCTCCAAGATACAAAAATTACAGCTTGCAAAACTGTTTCTCTTCTTTCAAGGGATTCTCTTCTTGAAGTTCATAGTCCTGCTCTAGATCCTGTACCATTCCACCGTCTTACATAAACCCACTTCTCCTCCAGCACTTAAAACTGTGTCCTGCATTTAGTACCCAAGTACCACCGTGTTTTCTTTGGCCTTCAGCCGCTTCTTTTAGCTTCTGCAGCTCATGAGGCATATCCAAGGCATGGACTCTGTAGCTGAGATTCCTGCTCAAGTAAGGATGTGAAAATAACCTCAGACACAGAATAAACTCCTTTTAAAATACTGTTGGGTGAGTCTGTGAGGCCACAGAGTGATCACACTGGATATTATGCCACCATTTCAGAAAGTCGGTGCATTTTCTGATCATGGGCAAATATCTGTTTCCTGAAAGAAGGCTTTTGCTACTACAGTTTGCTTTCAAAAATTCCACTCTTTAAAAAAAATCATATGGTGGATCTTTAGTGTTGATCTATGTAACTAATACAATTTTCATGGACATCAAGAGCAACTAAATGTCCCGGAATGATACTAGTTTTTTTCCTTTTTTTGAAATCATAGATGGGTGCCATTTTAGCTGTTTCAAGTAATTAGTTTCAGATGACACTTGAAAAATTAGTTACTATACTTGTGTGAATGTTGGAAGAAATAGAGGTAGGAGATTGGAGGGAGATTTTCCTTAGAAAAGAACTCTTCCTCCAAAACTCATTTGTAGTGTTGTCTCCCCTACTGCTTGAAAAATATCCCTCCTTCATCACAAGCTCAAATGGCTTCTCACCCAAACCTGGAATTCACTCCCATAACTCTTGCACCTGAAGCACAGCAACAAAAAGCGTTTCACATTTCTTGCCTTGTCACTTCATAAAGTTTGGTGTGTTTTTAGTAAATCTGAGCTTGAGCACTTACTGAAAAACAGACATGTGCCAGTGTTTTTAAGCTTCAATCCCGAGGGAAGAACTTCACACTAACTTGTGGGAAGGCAAACTGATTCCTCAAACACATACAGTGAATGAGATATGCAGCCTGAGATTTCTGTTTGTAAAACTGCAGAAAGTAATGTATTTGAGCATCGGCTGGGGATGGAAGATACTAGAATGCAGTAAACTTTTATATTGTTTAATTGACTTTGTTAAAACCATTATGTTTTATGTAACTACTGCTGACTTTTTTCTCTAAAGCTTTTTTTTTTTTCTTTCACTTTTTTGTAGTCATTTTGACAAAAATGTGTTGAAGCTAGGCTGAGTTATTTTTGTTCCTCTATTCATGTAGTGGTTTTGCTTTAAACATTGCACGTAGTAATTTCTTCCGTTTTTCTCATGGAGTTAAGTCATCAATGGCATGAAACAGGGAATGGGAAAATTCTTCTGAAGAAAGATCAGTGAGAGGTGGGAGGTATAAAAACAGAGGCAGAGATCTGATTTCAGGTTTGATTCCTGTCTCTACAGGACATGCTGATTAAGAAGGAGAATGTCTCTTTCGTTTGTAAAGCTTCTTCCCCTGAACTCGGTGGGTTTAGGGTGGGTTGTATTGGAGAAGAGTTGTCTGTGTTTCAGTGGTTGGGTACCACAAGGTGTCACTGCTGCTGCACACTTCCCTGCAGCCACATCCCTGAGGTGCAGGTGTGCTTGGGCTCTTCTGAAGATCTTGTTTGCTTTAACCTTTTGCTAGAACAGAATTCATATATTAAAGCAAAGTGAATTTCCTCCCCTTCTGCCTTCTCCCCCCGCCCCCTTCTGGCCATTTACTTCAAAAGCACTAACATTTTAGCAGCTTGCATGTATAGGAGCTTTTGTGAAAGTCATCTGGGTTTGAGCTGCTTATTATGTGGCCTGCAGGATGCTCTGCTTGCATTAAGGAGCAGCTTGTCTGCGGAAAGATACAGAAACCATCTCTGATGCTGCCATTAAGACCTTGCATAGGTTTTTAGATATCCTGATTTTGAGATTAGGGGTGCCAGGGGCATAGTGGGGAGTTACTTTATTGCTGGGCTATTCTGGGCATCTGTCTTAAAAGGGATGGACTTTCTGGCTGTGTTCTCAAGGAGAATTCATTTGAAACTGGTACAGTGGAGATTTTATGTAGACTTCCAGAAGAAAACATTGCTGGAACAGTACTGGTAGCTTGAGTACTGCTCTGTTTCTTTGACATACGTTGTCTTATGTTTCCCTTTTTTTCTCTTATCTCCACTCAAAATTCAAACATAGCATACTTTATGCAAAACATGGAAGTCTGTCATACCTCTGTGTGCTTTTAGCCTATTGATGCTGTGTTCTATTCCCTATTTATGTTAATTTTGTGCATTACAATTGCCATGCAGCTGAGGTGTTTGCATAGTGGCAACACAGTGGTAGTCCATTACTTGATGATCTTCTATTGAATGGCTGAGGGAACTATAATCTGTGTCTGGTTAATGACATTATTTCCCCCCACCCAGGCATATGTAGAAGAATGATGAGTTTGGGGGTTTGTTTTGATATCTGGTTTTGTGTGTTTTCTCTCACCTTCTAACATCACTGTGTCATTTTGAGTGTCTGCAGTAGAAAAACTCTGTGAAAGGGCCCCCTTACTCCATGACAGAGTGAGGGAACACCTAACTCTGCTTACACAGACGTTTTAAGGTATGTCTGCAGTGGCCATCCCTACTAAGCACCAAGGGCAAGAAAGTAGGTTGAGCTTAGCTTTGTGGTTGTGATGGTTTGAGAGTTACCTGTCCCCTCCACACTCTATGAAAATCAGCCAGACTAGACTCAGCCAGCTGGAAGTTAAGGAATGAAGCTTTATATTCACAGCTTAGCACAATATACAGGCAGATATTTACAATATATTACAATATATGTATAGCTATATAAAAAAATCTATAAGTCAAAGGTAATACAGAAGCACAATCCCCCTCCCAGAAATCAGTCTCCAGGAGGGGCTCCCAACCACCCTTCCACCATCTCTTCACTCCTTTACCTTATCCCAGGGTCTGCCTTACGTGCAAGGTGAGTTTGGAGGACGGGCAAGGTGGGGTTAGAAGCAGAGTAATTAGTTAGATTACACAGCTGCAAGCAGAAGAGAAACACAGACTCTGACAGATACAGTGTCTGTCTTACCTATGTTTGTGTCCTTGCTTTTATACATCTCAGCAAACCTATGCATGAAGCAGACATCACTGTTGTTTTTCTTTTCACAGCCTATAATCTAATTTTTCTCATTAAAATATTCCAATTAGCCTCAAACCAGCACAGTGGTCATTGAAGGGCCCTTAAAGCCAGCCATAATGATCTGTCTCAGACTGAGGACAAGGCGTTACTAGATTATGCTAGAGAAGGTTTATTCTCTGAAACCTTGTTTGGCAGTTTAAGGAGGCAAGAGCTGAAGAAATTGCCAGGTACATGATGGTGCCTGCTGCTTGGTTATGCCAGTTCAGTTTTTGGTGGGGCTCTGCTGTGGGTCATCTGCAGTACATTTGCATCTGCAGGAGTGGAGAACTAGAGTAGGAAGGAGTGAGATTTCTTGAGAAGTGAGGGCTTATGCCAAGCCCAAGTCCAAGTCTTAGGAATTCACTGGGAATCTGAAGGGACCGCTTCTACATAGAATCATAGAATCATAGAATGGTAAGGTTGGAAGGGACCTCAAGGATCATCTAGTTCCAACCCCCTGCCATAGGCAGGGACACCTCCCACTAGTATAGGTTACTCAAGGCCTCATCCAATCTGGCCTTGAACACCTCCAGGGAGGGAGCATCCACAACCTCAACTACATGATGCTCTTCAAGTGATGTACTTAAATTCTGTTACTATTAAATACTGTTGTGCCTTTTTAGCATGTACAAGAAAATAATGTATTGGGGAATTAGTACTTGAAAAATAACTGTGTGGAGTTCTTGCAAGTAAAAGAGAGAGTAGTCATGTGCTGACTGTTGGCAGTGGTCCATGCAACTATACAGGTTGTGTTTTTCTGGTGAAATGAAAGTTAGAAACACATTTTCTCTGGATTCTGTCTTTCTGAGAAAGACTGTGTCAAAATTTGTAATGCTACTGTCAGTTGTGTATGTGTGTATATATATCTGCATGTGTGTTTGGCTGGATGAGCCTTTGCATTCCAGCTAATCCACATTTTAAAAATGGTCCTGTTAACACTTAACCTGTAGGGGGGCATTTAGTTTAGGTTTTGTATACTTTATTTGGGAATATATTTTTGTTAAATATTAGGATAATTTCAAATCTACAGGATTTGGAATGATATTCTAGCCACATAAACACAAAGTAGTGAGGGAAGGTTGGAAAGGAGTCTTTGCCTTTAGCCCATTTATATTTCCATACAGGAAGTGTGGAGTACATAAACATGTGACAGTGTGAGCAGAGCAAACAACCAGGCCTTCTCCAGGCACTTCAGAGCACAGGGATTCATAAAATCAGTCAGGGTTGGAATGGACCACAAGGATCAGCCAGTTCCAAACCCCCTGCCATGGGCAGGGACACCTCACGCTAGATCAGGCTGTCCACAGCCTCATCCGACCTGGCCTTAAGCACCTCCAGAGATGAGGCTTCCACCACTTCCCTGGGCAACCCATTCCAGGCCCTCACCACCCTCATGGTGAAGAACTCCTTCCTAACATCCGGTCTGAATCTACCCATTTCTAGCTTTGTTCCGTTCCCCCAGCCCTATCACTCCCTGACAACCTAAAAAGTCCCTCCCCAGCTTTCTTGTAGCCCCCTTCAGATACTGAAAGGCCACAATAAGGTCACCTTAGAGCCTTCTCCCCTCCAGACCGAACAGCCCCAACTCCCTCAGCGTCTCCTCATAGCAGAGGTGCTCATGTTAGTTTAACCACTCCCTTCATATGTGGGGGATACCTAGCCATCAGCTATGATGTATTCTCCAACGCCACTGTTGCTGGGCACAGGCTGCTGTGCTGCAGATACCAGGGCTGTGCTAGGACCGTCCTTATGCCCTAGCAGCTATAGAGAGGGGCTGGCCAGGGCCCTGGTCCTCAGACACATCCTTCCACTGCCTACTCTGGAAGCACCACTCTGACAAACATGATGAAAACATAAGTACTACACTTGGTTTAATGCAAACTGATCAAATTAGTACTTTGGCAGTGAGTTGCGTAAGCTGATGAGGTTTTAATTATCCACCCACTTCCATGGTTCTTGTGCAGTCTGTTTGTAATGTGTATATGAAATACTGGAGTACAGACCAATAGTGTATATACATATATCATGGAATCATAGAATGGTAAGGTTGGAAGGGACCTCAAGGATCATCTAGTTCCAACCCCCTGCCATAGGCAGGGACACCTCCCACTAATACAACTCACTCAAGGCCTCCTCCGACCTGGCCTTGAACACC
>VWZE01000398.1:59647-74407 GCA_013396675.1 Eubucco bourcierii | reverse complement strand
GTTGTGTTGCTGTATTCCCTTTAACTTGTCTATGTCTGTAACTCTTCCTGTCTATAGTGTCTATCTCTGCTTGTACATTGTGCTGAGCTGTAAACAGAGCTTCAGTCCTTAACTTGCAGCCGGCTGAGTTCTAGTCTGGATCATTTTACAAAGTGTGGGGGGGCAGGGAACTCCCAAACCATCATCACAAGAGTTTTGCATCCTGAGTCTCTGTTTACAAAATAATTGTAAGTAAAAACAATCAAATGCTTTCATGGGTTTCCTGAGTGAAATACTGAATTGGAGCACTCTTACAGAACAGGACAGTTTTCTAGAAGGGCAGACTGTGGGTTGTAAACAAAGTATCATGTAAATTTAGATGCTGATTAAGCATATCTTAAATTTGAGTTTAATCCTCATTGATTTCAGCTTACATCCAGGGTTACATGCACCACAGAGCAATTGAAGTTTGTGCTTAGCAACTGGTTTTCAGGGGGGGGAAGTCTTCACCATTTTATGATAAATAGAGTTTTTCCAGTTACCTCAAATTATTTTGAATACATTAATTCATTAAAGCTCACTTTAGTGATATACCTGGGAAAGGTTGAGGCAACCTTCATGTTACTTTTCACAGATTAGTAATCCAATTGTTCTGTTTGAAACTGGACAATAGAGGATATTATCTATTACAATCAGTGCAGTAAATTCCAGCAGCTACTTATTATAGAGATGAAAAACGAGGCAAGAAAAGGCACTTTTGAAAGGTTCTCCAATATAAACCTAGTCACTGGCCCTAAATAAAACAGTAGTTTTATGATTCTATTTTCCTGTATGAATGTGCAGTTAGGAGAAAGGAATGCTTACTAGGAGAGAACAGAAAGACAGAGTGACATAGTGAAAGAACTGCATGGATCAAAGAGGAGGATGCAAAGGACAAGCATGGCTGAGATGCAGATGGTGAGGAGAAAGTTCAGCAATTTCATAGCTAGCAGAGTTTGGCACTGGACAGAAACAGGCTCAGAGGTACAGCCCCAGCCAGAAACTAACATCCTCCTGACAAGGGATGCTTGGCAGGGTAACTTGGCTCATTTTAAGTGTGAAGGGGCCATTTGCTTCCTGACACTAAAATCGATGATGTTTCATCAAATTATTTCAATAGCCAGAATAAAGACTTTCCACACGAGTTTCATTTTATGTAACATTTACCTGTTCAGGAGAATGAGAGAACTAGATTAACATCTCAGCCACACATGTATCAGCCCGTAAAGCTGGGTGGGAATTTCTTTAATTTGCAACTCTACAGGTACAATATGTGCCTAAGAAAAGGGAGAAACTGTACATTTCTGTCTATGCTCACAAGCTCCTTTTGTGATAACTCCAAGCAAAACACCTTTATCACCTCTGTTTTAGTTGTTACTGTAAAACAAGGACAGCAATATTTGCTTGCTCTGAAGGTATAGCAAAGGTATGCTGGAGTTTGCAACACAGATTGTGATCCCCAAACTGCAGCTGTTACTTGCTGAAATTATCATTATGCAGCAACTGATTCAGGCCTGGAAAGCTTCTGTAAGGAAAACAAGAGGCTGCTGAACCATCTTAGTCCCCTTTGAAATATTTGTGAGAGACAGATACAAATCTTTTCTTTCACCTATCTCTAATCAGAACAGAAGAGATAGGAAATGAGGCAGCTGTGACCACAACACAACTCACTGCTCTGCATGTTTCACTGACTGTTACTTGAGGGTGTCAAAGCCCAACAGGACAATTAGATATAAATGCATATGTTTGAACACAGACATACAAATCTGCAGCCACTTAGCAGCCACCTTCATAAAATGCTGACATTCTTTTCCTATTTCATCTCCACTGCCCATTCAGCACCCTGGACTGAGATATGGTTCCAACATATTTTATAGTAGCTCCTTTTTAGAAATTGCCCTGCATTTCTTCACAACAAGTTACGTGGCACTCAAAATGCAGAGATTGCTCGATAAGATTGAATGGTTTTACCAAGATAAAAAAATAACTACTCTGAATTTTAAACCCAGTAATCTTATTTCTTTCAATGATTGATGAGAGAGATCACTATTGAAACCTTCAAGTGAGTCAGCAGTGCATGCAGCACATATGAAGTGCTGCAAGTGCAGAAAAGCATACACCGGAAAAATACTCTTGAGACTTTCCGTTAAAACATAACACCTTTGTGCCTGGGGAGAACAGGCACAAAATATTCATAGAATCGTAGAATGGTAAGGTTGGAAGTGACCTCAAGGATCAGTTAGTTCCAACCCCCTGCCATAGGCAGGGATACCTCCCACTAGCACAGCTCACTCAAGGCCTCATCCAATCTGGCCTTGAACACCTCCAGGGAGGGAGCAGCCAAAACCTCCCTGGGCAACCTGTGCCAGTGCCTCACCACCCTCACTGCAAACGACTACCTCCTAACATCCAGTCTAAATCTCCTCTCTGCCAGTTTAAACCCATTGCCCCTTGTCCTGGCATTGCAAGACTTTGTAAATAATCCTTCCCCAGCCTTCCTGTAGGCCCCCTTCAGATACTGGAAGGCTACTATCAGGTCTCCTCGAAGTCTTCTCTTCTCCAGGCTGAAGAGCCCCAACTCTCTCAGTCTGTCCTCACAGCAGAACTGCTCCANCCCTGCTGGCCACGCTGCTCTTGATGCAGCCCAGCACTCTGTTGCTGTCTGGGCTGCATGTGCACACTGCAGGCTCATGTTGAGCTTTTCATCAACCCAGACTCCAAGGTCCTTTTCCTCAGGGCTGCTCTCCAGTCATTCACCACCCAGCCTGGATTTGTGCTTGGGATTGGGCCTACCCAGGTGCAGGGCCTTACACTTGGCCTTATTGAATTTCATGAGGTTGGCCTGGGCCCACCTCTGCAGCCTGTCCAGGTCCCTCTGGATGGATCCCTGCCCTCTAGCAAGTCGACTGTGCCACACAGCTTGGTGTCATCTGCAAACTTGCTGAGGGTGCACTGATTCCTCTGTCCATGGCACTGACAAAGATGTTCAACAGCACTGGTGCCAGCACTGACCCCTGAGGGACACCACTTGTCACTGGTCTCCAGGTAGACATTGTGCCCTTAATCACCTGAGACTTTTCAGAAGTTATTTCTGTCTCAAGAACTACAACACTTACAAATGCTGCTAATAAAAGACTGAAATAAAGTAGCAAGTTGTGTTTAGTGAAATAAATGCACTAAATTCTGTAAGGTTTTACTATATAAAGTGAAAGAGGTCTTTACACTGTAATAGCATAGATATTACTAGCCATCATCAGCTGGCCAACCTGTGAGGGAAACTCCTGTACTAAAACAGCACCAATTTGGAAAAGTCTCAGGTAAAGATGATGATGTATTTCCCAAGGGCTCGATGTTGACTGAAGTCTGACACACAGGTGCAATCAACAAGGCCTTTCAGTGTGTATTTGTGTCAGGAACAGCAAGACAGGACTATATTTGTAAATACAGGGGTTTTCTCTGCAACTACGGTTTTGCAAGTGTGCTGTCAATAAGACTACATAAAAATGGCAGCTCTTCACAAGAACAAATATTAAAAAAAAAAAAAAAAAAAAAGGCAAGGGCCTTTGCTAGTCATTAATTCTCACTATCTTTCTGTTTACTTCCCCTATAGAAACCTACCAAATAAAGCAGGAAATCGTCACCAACAGACAACATGAAAGTCAGTGAAAAAACAGCTCTTCAAGTTATTTAGACAATACTTTGAATTAACTAACAATAGATTCTCATTTCTACCTTTTTTTTTTTTTAAACAGGGGATTATTTTGTTAAAGAAGGTTTCCTTCAGTTGGTCAGATTTTTTTTCAATGCAGAGGAGTACATAATTTGTGTTATTCGTGGAGTTTTCCATTGCATGACAGGTCAACCAAAGGCAAATTGTTTATTTCAAGCTCTCTCAGTACTTGACTGCTGCATGCTGGTCTCAGAGTGTCTCATGTAGGCAAAATGCTCATTTCCCTAAACAGACAAGGCATTCACACAAGTTAGCGTGGGGACAGCTCTTCACTGAAATTGTTCCTTGAAAGTTGATGCTATTTAAGGTGACTACTGAAGTGAGAAAATGGACATGCTTTTTGACTGGTTGTTAGGAATCACTCTAGAGATTTTACAACAGCATGGTTGCAAATCATGTTACCCTTAAAAACTATTTACTGTCATCTTAATCTAGTACCAAAATATGTTTTAAAAAAAAAAGACAAAGGTCCTGACAGAATGGTTAGAGAACCCTGGGCAAAGACATGATAGGAAATGATGACTGCATACTAGCTGGGACAGATGTACATGCATGAATAGAAAGAGCAAAGTTAAGGGTGCTCAGAGAATGGAGCAGTCCTAATCACAGTATCACCAGGGTTGGGAGAGACCTCAAATATCAGCAAGTCCAACCCATTACCACACACCTCAAGACTAGACCATGGCACCAAGTGCCACGTCCAAACCTGCCTTGAACACCTCCAGGGACGCTGACTCCACCACCTCCCTGGGCAGCCCATTCCAGCAGTCAATGACTCTCTCAGTCAAAAACTTTCTCCTCACCTCCAGCCTAAACTTCCCCTGGCACAGCTTGAGACTGTGTCCTCTTGTTCTGGTGCTGGTTGCCTGAGAGAAGAAGGTAACCTCCTCCTGGCCACAACCACCCTTCAGGTAGCTGTAGACAGCAAGAAGGTCTCCCCTGAGCCTCCTTTTCTCCAGGCTAAACAATCCCAGCTCCCTCAGCCTCTCTCCATAGGGCTGTGCTCCAGGCCTCTCCCCAGCCTCGTTGCCCTTCTCTGGACACGCTCAAGCACCTCAATGTCCTTCTTAAATTGAGGGGTCCAGAACTGGACACAGGACTCAAGGTGTGGCCTAAGCAGTGCAGAGTCCAGGGGGAGAATGACCTCCCTGCTCCTGCTGGCCACACTATTGCTGATGCAGACCTGGATACCATTGGCCTTCTTGGCCACCTGGGCACACTGTTGGCTCATGTTTAGGCAGGTGTCAATCAGCACCCCCAGATCCCTTTCTGTTTGGCTGCTCTCCAGCAAAGGCTGGAGTCTAGACTATCTGCTTGGTCCTATCATTTGCTAGGTTTCTGTCAAAGTAGAAAAAGGTACATCCATTTATATTTGCTACTGATTAAACGCATAGGAAAACTTGTGATACATTGTGAGATCAGCTTTCTAGCTCTGCCTTGAACAGACCTGAAGTCTTGCGTTGCTGTAGTGCTTCCAGACTGCAAAGGTAAAAGCAAGTTTTCAGCCACTTGGAATGATGATAAAAGCTCTCTCAGATATTTGCAGGAAAATCACCTAAGAGTGCACATGGAACACATTATTAGGGGACACTTAGGTAATTGTCCAAGACAGAACACATCCAGTGGAGAGCCATTTGTTCTCTGGAAGCCAGGACGAACAAACCACAGAAACAGCAAAGCTTGGATGGTAGTTGTCATTTCTGTTGCATGAAGAGCACTCAACAGTAACTTTTTCCTAACATTAGTTGTTTAGACAATGCTGATTTATTCAGAAGAATGGAAGGGGTGAAAAGAAGCAGTTGGGCGGAGAATGGCAAAGAAACCCAGACCACAAATGAAAAAACTAAGTTGTAAAAAAAAAAAACAAAAACAAACAAAAAACCCCAAACAAACAAAACCAACAAACAAACAAAACAAAAACCTCCAAACCACCTGGTAATATTGCAGGGAAAAGAAAGCCAAATAACCCTGCAGATTATGAACTATAGAGATCCTCTGCTCAAGCTGGCTTGGTTCTGGAAGCGTGTGTAGTACACCACTCTCCAGCTAACACTGGAAACAGGACAAATCATAATCTCTGCACTCACAACAGTTCACCACAGTCTAGATGTGTCTTAGAGTTATTTGGATATATAAGAAAAACATTTTTGTTAGGAAAGCTCATACTGAATCTTAGACAAGGTCACCTTTCCTACCAGCTACAGCTTGAGAGCCTAGGTTATTTGCTTTGTAACCAACAGACAGGCCATCTTTTTAATATCCCTGGTGGCCAGGCTTCCTACTCCTATCTGCCTAATGGATTAGGTTCTCTGCCTAGGTTGGGAACCTTTGGCTTACTTTGTTTGAGTTTTAAGTATCCAGGAAGACTAAAATCTTCCCAAAGTCCCAGAGACACATAGCCTTAAGTTTACATATGGCAGTGTACAGTTCTAACATGCAATGTTGTGCCCTCTGTTATCTCTTTAAAAGCCTGACCAGACCCCACCTCAGGCTTCTCTGCAGCAGGGACAACATAACTGTGACTTAAGAGTTGTCTTTTTCTGTTAGCTGATACACACTCAGCACAATTTTGGTGTGCTTCAGAGATGGTGTGAACAGCACATTTTCACCTTAGGTCTACCTATCCAAGTGCTCACTGCCTAATCCTCTTGCCCTGCTCAGAAACACTCCAACAGGGGCAGAGTAGACTGTACTGAGCTCTTTCCAATTTGGGGGTTTTCAGTTTTGCAGCATCCAATTTCCTTCATGGCCATCTGTTAGATATTTGTGATCCTGTCAACAAGAATTATGCCCCATGGATAGTCCTGAATGATCAGCAAAACACACAAAATTGAGAGACTTGGAAGAACTGAACTTCATGCTCAAGATCTCTTAATTCCCTATTAAAACCAAGTAGAGAAGTACCTGTAAAGATGTAATTATGCTTATACTTAAACCGCTAATTTTTACTTTTCAGTGAAGAGCTGATGTTGCTTCCATTTCATTCCCAGAGTGAATACAAACTCAACAAACCCAGTCACTTTTGGAACTATTTTCTACCTCTTGTGTTGTTCTTTCTGAAATGAAGGACAAATGACAGCAATCAGGACAAATAGGTCATGACCATAAATGGGATGGCTCTAAATCTCCTGGACTGTACAGCTCCTGCTGTGGGACTCTGTGGAGTTTCAAAGTTTGGGTTTGATTTTTTTGACTCTTACAAACAGCCTGTTTTCAGTAAATCTATTCTGTAGAAGTTTTGACTGTAGATCCATAAATTTTACCCTGTGTCATTTGTTTATTGTTTTGTTTGGCATTCTTTGCTAAGCAAGGAGGTGCTCAAGTGTGCTAAACGTCAACGCTCTTTTAACCCTCCCACCAAAGAATACACATCCAGGGTTCGTTCAGCAAACTGCATCCTGATGTTACTCAGTAACTGGTTGAGGAGGGTCTGGGATCTGGGGGTGCTGATTGACACCCACCTGAACAGGAGCCAGCAGTGTGCCCAGGTGGCCAAGAAGGCCAATGGCATCCTGGTCTGCATCAGCAATAGTGTGGCCAGCAGGAGCAGGGAGGTCATTCTCCCCCTGGACTCTGCACTGCTTAGGCCACACCTTGAGTCCTGTGTCCAGTTCTGGACCCCTCAATTTAAGAAGGACATTGAGGTGCTTGAGCGTGTCCAGAGAAGGACAACGAGGCTGGGGAGAGGCCTGGAGCACAGCCCTATGGAGAGAGGCTGAGGGAGCTGGGATTGGTTCGCCTGGAGAAGAGGAGGTTCAGGGGGGCCCTTCTTACTGTCTACAACTACCTGAAGGGTGGTTGTAGCCAGGGGGAGGTTACCTTCTTCTCTCAGGCAACCAGCACCAGAACAAGAGGACACAGTCTCAAGCTGTGCCAGGGGAAGTTTAGGCTGGAGGTGAGGAGAAAGTTGTTGCCTGAGAGAGTCATTGACTGCTGGAATGGGCTGCCCAGGGAGGTGGTGGAGTCAGCGTCCCTGGAGGTGTTCAAGGCAGGTTTGGATGTGGCACTTGGTGCCATGGTCTAGTGTTGAGGTCTGTGGTAATGGGTTGGAGTTGATGATCTTTGAGGTCTCTTCCAACCTTGGTGATACTGTGATACTGTGAGTGAAACGGCCATCCAAGTCAATACAACTCTGATATCATGGTTTAGGGCTCTTGGGTAAGTTGTTTTTTTACCAAAAACTTGAAGCATAGAACTGCTTTGTTGATAGTTCTGCTTTTGCATCTTCAGTAAGAGCTTAGCACTTGTGAACTTCAGTGTTACAATTTTGCTATCAGTCAGGTATTTCAGGCAAAATAACTCAGAATGCAAAGCTTTAAAAATACATCATTGGATGCTTGGAAATACAATTACCAGGACACAGTTAGCCCTGGGATTCATGATAATCAACAGTCCCACAGCAGTTATCACTGCTCAAAGTACATAATAAGCCATGGTTAGGTGTCATAGCACATTTAACGGTTAGACAAAAGGTATAAGGAGGCAACTATGAATAATGCACAGGAATACTTAAAACAGTTTCAGTATAGGGAAGGATATGCCTGTATGTATCACACCTCAGCGTGCTCAGAATTCAGCTGATTTCACTCATGTTCTCTTGTTCATCAAGATCCAATAGAAGTGACATAATGGAGAGGAGATCAGCTCAGAGGATAGTGGCAAACTGATACAGGTAAATGGGTTGAATATAGAATATTGTAAGGGTCAGTTACTCTCAGGATACCCAGAACAATTTAACATCATTCTAAGAAACTTTATTTGGCTATGACACCTCACAGAATACACAGAGAAAGGGAAGATGGCAATGTATTACTGCGTTCTGAGTAGCACTTTCAAGATCTCCTAGACCATACATTTTCTGCTGTGGGTTTCTTTAGGTAGGGATAGTTTTTTTGATAGAAAGGATACTGCAATAGTTAAGGGAAAGAAATGCAGAAAAGTGGGGAAGAAGAAAAATGTTGGAAGTGTAGCTACAGTACAGATGAGGCAGAAAGAACAAGTGTCTTTGCACTTACCATAGAAGTCTAGTAACAGGGTTTTTTTTCCCACACAAGCCCTGTTTTAATCTAATGTAACTTTTAGGAAAGAGCCCTTCTAGACCAAAAACACACCAGACATGCCTCACAGGTCTTCAGAGGTGGGTGCACAGCAAGGCAGCCCCAATTCACAGGGAAAGGAGCCTGAGGATTGCATGTTTCTATTACTGTCTTGTCCACTAGTGCTCAACAGACATGGTTTTCCTCTTACTTGTTTTTGCTTTATTTTGTTGCTATATTACCACAAATTCACAAGTTGCATCAGTTTGGAATGACCAGCTTGCCCAAGTCCCCTGCAGTGAGCAGGGAACCCTTCAACTAGATGAGGCTGTCCAGGGCCACATTAAGTCTACTCATTAATGTCTCCAGGGAGGGGGTCTCAACCACATCCCTGGGCAACCTATTTGTGATGGTTTGGGAGTTCCCTACCCCCCCACACTTTGTAAAATGATCCAGACTAGAACTCAACCGGTTACAAGTTAAGGACTGAAGCTCTATTTACAGTTCAGCACAATGTACAAGCAGAGATAGACACTATAGACAGGAATAGTTACAGACATAGACAAGTTAAAGGGAATACAGAAACACAACTCCCCTCCCAGAAATCAGAGACCCCAGGAGGGGCTCCCAACCACCCTTCCACCTTCTCTCCACCTCTGTACCTTACCCCAAGGTTTGCCTTATGCTCAAGGTAAATTAGGAGGATCAGCCAGAGGGGTTAGAAGGAAAGTGGTTAGTGAAAAATTAATCAGCAGAGGAGCCAGAACCAGAAGCTGCTAGAACGGCCCCAGATGCTGTTCTCCCAGCAAGAGACAGACAGAGACTGACTATCTATGTTTTGGTTATTGTTCCCAAACAATTTTTCAGCAAGCCTATGAGTGAAATAGACATCATGATGTTTTCCTTTCACAGCCTACAGTGTAATTTTCTCTATTAAAATATTCCAATTAGCCTCAAACCAGCACACTATTCCACTATTTTACTACTCTCATTATAAAGAGCTTCCTCCTTATATCCAAATTAAATACACCCTGTTCCAGTTTAAAATTATTGCCCCTTCTCCTACCACTGTAAGACCTTCTCAACAGTCCTTCCTCAGACTTTCTGCAGGTTGCTTTTAGACATTGAAATGTAGCTATAAGGCCTCCCTGGAGCCTTCCTTTCCCCAGGCTGAACAGCCCGATTCTTTCAGCCTGTCTACATAGAAGAGGTGCTCAAGCCCTCTGATCATCTTTGTGGCCCTCCTCTGACCCTGCTCCAGCATGTCCTTGTCTCTCTTGTGTTGGGGGACCCAGACCTGGACACAGTACTCCGAGTGAGGTCTCACCAAGAGTAAAGTTCCAATTTTTATTGTACTTGGAGAAGAACAACAAAAACAGAACACTGTGAATATCCTAATTTTCACATAGCTAAGATTATCCCCAGATGACTTCCTGCTGTCTTCTCCTCCCAAGAAAGGTGCTGGAATCGCTACTGAAACTTTTCAAAATTTAAGTTCATTTGTACTAGTTAGATTCAAAAGACCTCAACAGTAGTTCTTACTCTAAATCAAGCTTTGCTACACTGTAGATTGCTAAATTTGAATTAAATGTTCCCCAGTAATACTCTGCTATTGTTTAGGTGAAAAATTATGTGCAGATTTATCCTTGCTTCAGTGTAGACTCAGTCATGTACAGACAGCTAACTATTAATAGGCCTCTGCAAGCATAACTGTATAGCCTGATTAGGATATAGATTATATACTACCATTTTTTTGAGTTCTGAAAAAGCAAAGTGAAGATTTTAAAGATGAAGATAACTGACTAAGAGAAGAATGATGACTATACCTTTTAACAACCTCTACAGAAAAGTGGCATCGTCGCAGTAGAAAAAATATTTTGACTCTACTGTTATTAGACATAGAATCATAGAATGGTAGGGTTGGAAGGGACCTCAAGGATCATGTAGTTCCAAACCCCTGACATAGGCAGGGACACCTCCCACTAGTACAGCTCCCTCAAGGCATGATCCAACCTGGCCTTCAACCCCTCCAGGGAGGGAGCAGCCACAACCTCCCTGGGCAACCTGTTCCAGTGTCTCACCACCCTCACTGCAAAGAACTTCCTCCTAACATCCAGTCTAAATCTCCCCTCTGCCAGTTTAAACCCATTGCCCCTTGTCCTGTCATTGCAAGACCTTGTCAATAATCCCTCCCCAGCCTTCCTGTAGGCCCCCTTCACATACTGGAAGGCTACTATCAGGTCTCCTCAAAGCCTTCTCTTCTCCAGGCTGCAGAGCCCCAACTCTCTCAGCCTGTCCTCACAGCAGAGCTGCTGCAACACTCTGATCATCTTTGTGGCCCTCCTCTGGACCCGCTCCAACACTTCCATGTCTTTCCTCTGCTGAGGGTTCCAGAACTGCACACAGGACTCCAGATGGGGTCTGACAAGAGCAGAGTAAAGTGGCAGAATCCCCTCCCTTGCCCTGCTGGCCACGCTGCTCTTGATGCAGCCTAGGACTCGGTTGGCTGTCTGGGCTGCATGTGCACACTGCAGGCTCATGTTGAGCTTTTCATCAACCCAGACTCCAAGGTCCTTTTCCTCAGGGCTGCTCTCCAGCCATTCACCACCCAACCTGGATCTGTGCTTGGGATTGTGCCTACCCAGGTGCAGGACCTTACACTTGGCCTTATTGAATGTCGTAAGATTGGCCTGGGCCCACCTCTGCAGCCTGTCCAGGTCCCTCTGGATGGATCCCTGCCCTCTAGCAAGTCAACTGTGCCACACAGCTTGGTGTCATCTCTAAACTTGCTGAGGGTACACTGATTCCTCTGTCCATGGCACTGACAAAGATGTTCAACAGCACTGGTCCCAGCACTGACCCCTGAGGGACACCACTTGGCACTGGTCTCCAGGTGGACATTGTGCCCTTGATCCCCACTCTCTGGGTGCGACCATCCATGTTAACTATTTTAAAACTGTATTTGGATCCAATACTGCTTAACAGCTGGGTGTGGGATGAAATCCCAAGGAAGAAAGCTTATATTCAGGAAAAACCTGTACCAAAATCCTTCTAAGTTTACTTCAACATACAAGGTATTTACTTTTACAATATTTCTAAGGGCAGTTCTACTATCCATACTCAGTGTTGGGAATGGAGGATACCAACAAATGGAGAAAATTACTCCTGCTTCTATTTGTCATGGGGTTTTAGTTAGTTTATGTTTTGCATTAGAGGGCCTGCACACACCCTGAATTGCTACAGAAGGCTGTGCTAACTGCTTCTGACATGGACTAGCTGCAGTGTGTTAGAGAAAGCCAGGGACCTGATTCTGCTTCCAGTCATAAAAATCCAGACTCCACTGTCTCTAGAGCATCACTTTTCCCTAAGGTTTATTTACAAGAGTAGATGTTTAGTTCTGTACAGTAAGTAGATCAGGATGAAAGTGTGAAGTGTGATAAACTTGCTGAGTGTAAGCTTGATTTATTCAAAACCTCTCCAGAAGAATTTACTCTATGCTCAAAGACCACTCAAAGATGTTATTTGAAAGGGAGGTGCGGGGGAGAACCTTACTAGCTGAAGGAAGTATGCCACCTCAGGAAGAGCAACTGCACCAACCAGAAGTGATTTCAGAACCTAGTTATTTACAGAGAGCCCCTTTGGATGCTGACACTGTATTTCCAAGGTGTTGAAAGATCCTTACAAGGGTATTTAGAAAGAGTGTTCAGATTGCACGTGACTGGAGTTACTATCCAGAGACTTAATTTATTACAGTATTACAGCAATCTGACATAAAATAACACCCAGCACTATAATTTCTTTAATATTTGTCCTTCTAGCAGTCCTGGAGGAATGAAATTAAATGGTTACAGTATACTTGAAAGCACTGGAGAACTTTTCACTTTCAAAACAAGTGATGCACACCATTCCTGAGGAATGCCAGCCACTGGCACATGGCTGCACTAGCACAGTGATACATCTCATATGGGTTTAAACTGGCAGAGGGGAGGTTTAGACTGGATGTTAGGAGGAAGTTCTTTGCAGTGAGGGTGGTGAGGCACTGGAACAGGTTGCCCAGGGAGGTTGCGGATGCTCCCTCCCTGGAGGTGTTGAAGGTCAGGTTGGCTGAGGCCTTGAGTAACCTGTCCTAGTGGGAGGTGTCCCTGCCTATGTCAGGGGGTTGGAACTAGCTGATCCTTGAGGTCCCTTCCAACCTTACCATTCTATGATTCTATATGTGACTATGTTTAGGCCATACCTGGGGCTAAACCATAGCAGTTGCTCTATCACCTGTTGACCCCACTCCAGCAGAGAAGGGTAACCAGGAAAAAGAGAGAAGATCCACAGGCTGAAATTAAAACAGATTGAATGAAACAGACAAATCAATGCAAATATGAAGTCAGATGCTCAGCCTAGTGGACACAAACAGGAAGGTAGCCCTTGGGAGCAGCAGAAGGAGGAGCAGCAAAGCCAGGAAGGAAACTGTGCAGGAAGCCCTCTGTCCTCAGCAAACTTCCCCCTTTGGAAGAAAACATTTTATGGTCTCAGATACACCTGTGAACAAACTCAGGCCAGTTGCCCTGGCTGACTTGAAATTGCTAATTGCCTGCAGACCATAGCTGGCCTAGGAATCAGTCCCAGGAAAACCATGAAAATTGGAGACCAGAATAACCAGAGGCAGAATAATTTCACCAACTGCAGTTCTCATACTTAAAAGAAATTATTGTGGTAACAAAAGCTTTGACAATGCCATCTCACTGACAAACACTGATTTATTTTAGCAAATATTTGACAGGGTAATCGATAATCCTAGCAAGAAAGGGGTTGGATTACTACCTTCACTTTGGTTTTGCTTTTATCTTTACTTCTAAAATTGAAATCCAGGAGTAATATGGAGAAGACAACCTCATTCTGACAGATAAAAGGAACGTGATGTTTCCCTGTCAGTGTTGGTGGATTAAAGACACGATAACATTAGGAAGCTTCTCTGCATGCTGAACACACCGAGACACAAATCTGCATCCACACATTCAGTTAAGGAAAAATTGTGGTGACATATCACAAGGATAAATCAAATATTGATGGAAAAAGCCTCTCTTAAAAATAAAAGTAATCTAAAACCAAAGGAAGGAGATGCATTATTCTGCTATCTCAAAGCCCAAAGTAGTACATATGTACACACAGGTACATATAAGGCATAGCTCTCACGTTTTTAGCCCTGGTCTCTCATGTAACAAATTTCACCATACAGAGAAATAATTTTAAAGAAAATTTTTTTAAAACACACTTAACAGGGGAAGAAGCCAACATCAGGTGACAGACACCATCTTTCATCATGAGAATGTTACATTTCTGTATAACTGCTTACAAAGCATTTCAAAAATTGACATATTTTAAATTCCAGATTAAGTCCTGCTAAAACATGGTATACAAAGTAGGTCTTGGGTCCTAGAATTAACAATTTGTTTCTTAATGCACAGATGTTCTGGTTTCTTGATGGGGATAGCAGGCAGTCAGAAAACAAGGACAAAAGTGAGTTTACATTCATGATTATTGTCGTTGCCATGGACAGAGGAATCAGTGCACCCTCAGCAAGTTTGCAGATGACACCAAGCTGTGTGGCACAGTCGACTTGCTAGAGGGCAGGGATGGCATCCAGAGGGACCTGGACAGGCTGGAGAGGTGGGCCCAGGCCAAACTCATGACATTCAACAAGGTCAAGCGTAAGGCCCTGCACCTGGGTAGGTACAATCCCAAGCACAGATCCAGACTGGGTGGTGAATGGTTGGAGAACAGCCCTGAGGAAAAGGACCTTGGAGTCTGGGTTGATGAAAAGCTCAACATGAGCCTGCAGTGTGCACATGCAGCCCAGACAGCAACCGAGTGCTGGGCTGCATCAAGAGCAACGTGGCCAGCAGGGCAAGGGAGGGGATTCTGCCACTTTGCTCTGCTCTTGTCAGACCTCACCTGGAGTACTGTGTGCAGTTCTGGAACCCT